>OZ025795.1:1100000-1447067 GCA_964019425.1 Flectonema sp. DT1601
CATTAGCGATGATCGAGTCTCTTAGCTTTAGGTATTTCTTTTCCTTTAAGACATGAGAGGTTTCGAAACGATCTTCATTTGGACACGTCAGCTCCAGAATCAGTGCTCTTTTCGCAAAAAAAGAATAAATAAAAATGTCTGGTCTTAGAGAGGACGAGACATGGCACACTTCAAGAGGAACAATTAGGCGGTTATCACCGACATCGTCGAGGATGACCCAATCATTCGCTAGTGAAAGTTCGCCTGTCTCTTTAGAAATTCTTTCTAGGGGTTTATTTTCCCCTGTTTTTAAAAAAGTTTGAGAGGGAGGCGGGAGGTTTTCTTTTCTTTTGTTGGCTTTTATTATCAACTCTTCCAAGAAGATAACAATGCGTTTTAGAACGCTGTCGTGACGCCACGTGAACCTCCCTTGTGTTAAAGAGACAGGACAGCCTGTTAAGACATGCCTGAGGGTAGGATTCACTTTGCCACACAAAACACAATTTTGGTCCACATTGGTGATGTTCCACCTCTTTAAATTATCTTGTGAGGGGAGGGTGTTTGTAACCGCTTTCAGTTGAAATGAGATATAGGCAGGATTTCCCTCCCTAAGTACCTTATTCCAGGTGAAATCGTTTATCATACATTTAGACCACTCCTTCCACTGACCTTGGACTTGTAATTTATTCAAAGAGTTCAGTAGTTCATCTGTGGCTTCCACTTCAAAACGCTTAAGGAGATCGGGGCGAGTAGTACGTAGATCGCGCAATCGGTGACCAAGACCAGCTGATTGCTTCGCAAGAGAACGGTAAGAAAAAAACTTAATAAGGCGCTCCCACTCAGCAGAAGCTGAAAACTTTTTCGACCAGTTGGACGATTTCTCCATAATAACATTGTAGACACCGTGCATGTCAGAGTCCTGTGAGGATCTGAGGATGTCTAGTTTAATTGATTGCGCTTGTTTATATAGCGTCTCAACTCTTTTGTGTCTGAGACCAACAGTGTTCTTTGAACCGGTAAAAAGGATGACTGTGTTCGCAGAGCGGACAAATCCCCACCATTTCTTCAAAAAAGGTTTAATAATTTTGTCCATTTTTTTGGCAAAAGGGAGAGATAAGTCATGGATCATTAAACTCCATGTTAACCTTGACAATAACAAGTGTTGGACAGACCAAGCCTTCTGAGACCCATATAGTGGCATGGCGTCGACTTTTTTTAAAAAATTCCTGGTAAAAGTGGTCAGGCGCTCTCGCAATTTCTGTTCTTTGGCGTTCGGCTCAAACCAACGCCCGAGGTATTTGAACTCTCCAGCTTCCTGGAGATTCGTAATCGGAACATTGTTAATCTTCAGGTCCGGGTTAGCTGGTTTCCCTTGTACAAAGCTGTGGGCAATGCATTTCTGGGGTTTCGCTTTCATACCACGAGACCAGGAAAGAAACTGTTCGAGCGACTTGATTAGCAATTTTGCCCCCGCCTTTGATGACGTGGTAAGTTGTAAATCATCAGCAAAAGCTGCAACTAATAGTTGGAGGGATTTATTGTTAAACTCGTAGGCTTCCTGTTGATGAACTGCTAAGGAAAAGAGCAGTAGTTGGAATACCAAATTAAAAAGGGTTGGGGAGGAAACGCAGCCTTGAAAGACACCAACTTCAAAAGGGATAGTGGGCGTCAGGCCTTCTCCAACTCTGATTTGGACGCGCATGGAGGAATAATACCTTTTATAGAAACCGATTATTCTTTCGTGAATTCCGAAATATTTTAAAGCAAAGAAAATTAATTGATGTTTGACTGAGCCGAAAGCATCTGCCAAATCCACCCAGACAATTGTTAGGTTTTTCCGGAGAGCTTTCACTTCTTTAAAAATCTCTGAGGTGATCGTGGCATGTTCGATACATCCAGAGACACCTTTCCTAAAGCCTTTTTGAAAATTAAATTTAGAAAGAGTGTGGTTTGCGACGGCTTCCTGAATAACCGTATTAAAAATTTTCCCGTCGCAGTTGCCCACAGCTATCGGTCTCGTTTTCGAGATGTCTTTCCCATCGGAGTTGGGCTTTGGGAGCATTGTTACAAATGCTAAGCCCCAACTATCCGGATAGGCCTTGAGTTCGAAAATTCTCTTTAATACCTTGTAAAGTGCTTCCATAAAAGTTGGGACCTTTTTCCATACAACATAAGGTATGCAATTGGGACCAGGGGCACATTTGTTTTTTTTCTTTGATAAGAGAATACCAAACTGTTCGAAGCTCGGGAACTGGATATCATCCATTGTCTTGTAGTCAGACTTAGGTAAAAAAGAGGGATGGGTGAAATCAGTTTTTTTTTTTTCATTGTCACAATAGTTGTTTTTAAAATGTTCAATTATTTTTTCCTCTGGAATATCAAGGGAGGGGGGTTGAGGATCTTCTTTTTGGAGTTCTTCTTTTATGGCAGTAAACGGATTTTGACGAAATTTATCTTGTAATTTTTTGAATAAATTTTTCTTTTCTAAATTCCGATACATTCGGAAAATCCTTTTCATTCTCGTTCTTGCCTCTTTCCATTTGACAGCGTTCTCTATAGAAGGCCCAGATTTGCGGAGCTCCTGTCTTAGCTGTTTCATTTCCAGACGACATTCAAGTTTTTCTTGGTCGAGGATGACCTCTTCCCTTGATTTCTGTTTGCGGGGTAAATTCCGCTTTGTTTCTTCAAAGAAACCGCTACATATTTGATAAACCGTTTTGAGTAGTTTATCAAGTTGGTCGGCAGGTTTTGAAGAATTTTCTGTTTCGACGGTGAAAGTTTGAAGTTTTTCTGCAGCAGAAACGTCGATGTCCTTCCATTCAGTTCCAAAAGATCGGAATTTGAGACGAGACGGGTGTAACGGGGTAAAAGTGGGTGTTGTAGAGTTATAAGGAACGAAAGCTGTTTGTGAAGTTTTAAAATCTACAGATTCTCCTACAAAGGGAGGTTCCAGGTCTGAATTATTCCCTGTGAGGGGAGACAGAGGTGTACCTTTACATGTACCGTTAACACAGTGTTTCGCTCTCGTAGCGATACTTTTGAAAAGCTTACCACATTCTGGACAAGGTAAGTGGTAACAATCTTTAACTTGGGAGTGGGTAGATGGGGGAAAACGTGACTTATAGTCCTTAAATTCCTTACTAAACTTACAGTTACGTCTAAAATGCGCAACTGGACCTTTGAGGTATGTCTCAAAACATAAAGGACATTTGGCTACTAAAGTTTTATCCCCATCCAGAGCCGATCTCGAAATAGCCTCTTGCAAAGCCTCGGGGGCTGGGTTGGCTGAGAGATGGTTGCCAGTATCTTTATGACACCGCCGGCCCGGTGTTTCTTTTTTTTTTTGTTGTGAAGTAGCAATAATAAAAAAAAAAAAAAATAGAAAAGAGAATGGCTCAGAAACAATATCGATGAGTTAAGATCTTTTTTTTTAAACTATTCCTTTTTTTTTAATTTCGGGCAGCTAACCCTAGAGTTTTTTTTGGTAAATACTGTTTAAAGGAAAACGAGCTACGCTCTAAAACAGAAAAATCGGAGTAACTACTTGTTTATAATATATATTTTGATAAATAATGTGGTTGGCAAATGAATGCCGAAGAGGCAACTTGAGAAAAGCAATTGGATGAGAAGAAACATTGGGTCTTATAAAGCAAAGTAGATAGAGGGGCCTAAAAAGACCGCAGAGTGGATAGCTCCACAAAAGGCTGAATTTCGATAAGTGGGAAGTAACGGACTGGGAGCTTTTGGCTCCTGCCCTATTCCCGACGTAAACTTTCTTTTTATTTTTTTTTTTTTTTTAACAGGCCCAAAGGGCGACAATGATGGTTGCTGACCAAGGAATAATATTCAAATGAATTTTCGTTTCAAAGAAACGAACAGAATTAAGAGAGAGGTAGAGAAAAAAAAAAAAAAAAAAAAAAAGAAAGAATAGAAAAAAAATATGAAGAGGAAATAATCAAACATGAAAAAAAAAAAAAAAAATAAAATATAAATAAAAAACGTTGTATGAAAAAGGAAAAAAAGAAAAAAAAAAGACCAGAAAAGGAAAGAGAAAATGAAAAGGTATAATATTATTGTGGGGATATGAGGATAGCAGGGAGATGCTCTTTTTTTTTTTTTTTTTTTTTTTTTTTTTTTTATTTATTATTTAAAAAAAGGAAACAATCAGTTTAGCGTCTCGATCAGGACGGAAAATAGAAATTAATCGACATAGTCGATCGATAGAAAAAAAACAATGATAACATTGTTTATTCCTTTTTTTTTTTTTTTTTTTTATTCTTTTTATTTATTTTTAAAGAAAAAACAATCAGTTTAGCGTCCTGACCAGGACGGAAAATTGAAAGTGATCCACATAGTCGATCGATAGAAAAAAGACAATGATAACATTGTTTATTCTTTTTTTTTTTTTTTTTTTTTTTTTTAAATCCTTTTAATTATTTTAAAGAAAAAACAATCAGTTTAGCGTCTTGACCAGGACGGAAAATAGAAAGTGATCGACATAGTCGATCGATAAAAAACAATGATAACATTGTTTATTCCTTTTTTTTTTCTTTTTTTTTTATTCTTTTTATTTATTTTTAAAGAAAAAACAATCAGTTTAGCGTCCTGACCAGGACGGAAAATAGAAAGTAATCGACATAGTCGATCGATAAAAAAAAAACAATGATAACATTGTTTATTCCTTTTTTTTTTCTTTTTTTTTATTCTTTTTATTTATTTTTAAAGAAAAAACAATCAGTTTAGCGTCCTGACCAGGACGGAAAATTGAAAGTGATCGACATAGTCGATCGATAAAAAAACAATGATAACATTGTTTATTCTTTTTTTTTTTTTTTTTTTTTTTTTTAAACCTTTTAATTATTTTTTAAAGAAAAAACAATCAGTTTAGCGTCTTGACCAGGACGGAAAATAGAAAGTGATCGACATAGTCGATCGATAAAAAACAATGATAACATTGTTTATTCTTTTTTTTTTTTTTTTTTTTTTTTAATCCTTTTTATTATTTTAAAGAAAAAACAATCAGTTTAGCGTCTTGACCAGGACGGAAAATAGAAAGTGATCGACATAGTCGATCGATAAAAAAACAATGATAACATTGTTTATTCTTTTTTTTTTTTTTTTTTTAAATTCTTTTTATTTATTTTTAAAGAAAAAAAACGGAAAATAAAAATTAGTCGACAAAGTCGAACGATAAAAAAAAACAATGATAACATTGTTTATTCTTTTTTTTTTTGTTTTTTTTTATATTCTTTTTTATTAATTTTGAAAAAAAAACAATCAGTTTAGCGTCTTGACCAGGACGGAAAATAGAAAGTAATCGACATAGTCGATCGATAAAAAAAACAATGATAACATTGTTTACTCTTTTTTTTTTTTTTTTTTAAATTCTTTTTATTTTAAAAAGAAAAAAAACGGAAAATAGAAATTAGTCAACAAAGTCGAACGATAAAAAAAAAAACAATGATAACATTGTTTATTCTTTTTTTTTTATTTTTTTTTTTATATTCTTTTTTATTAATTTTGAAAAAAAAAACAATCAGTTTAGCGTCTTGACCAGGACGGAAAATAGAAAGTGATCGACATAGTCGATCGATAAAAAAAAAACAATGATAACATTGTTTATTCTTTTTTTTTTTTTTTTTTTTTTTTTTTTTTAAATCCTTTTTTTTTTTTTAAAGAAAAAACAATCAGTTTAGCGTCTTGACCAGGACGGAAAATAGAAAGTAATCGACATAGTCGATCGATAAAAAAAACAATGATAACATTGTTTATTCTTTTTTTTTTTTTTTTTAAATCTTTTTATTTATTTTTTAAAAAGAAAAAAAAAAAACGGAAAATAGAAATTAGTCAACAACGTCGAACGATAAAAAAAAAAACAATGATAACATTGTTTATTCTTTTTTTTTTTATTTTTTTTTGTATTCTTTTTTATTAATTTTGAAAAAAAAACAATCAGTTTTGCGTCTTGACCAGGACGGAAAATAGAAAGTGATCGACATAGTCGATCGATAAAAAAACAATGATAACATTGTTTATTCTTTTTTTTTTTTTTTTTTTTTTTAAATCCTTTTTATTATTTTTAAAGAAAAAACAATCAGTTTAGCGTCTTGACCAGGACGAAAAATAGAAAGTGATCGACATAGTCGATCGATAAAAAAACAATGATAACATTGTTTATTCTTTTTTTTTTTTTTCTTCTTTTTTTTAAATCCTTCTTTTTATTTTTTAAAGAAAAAACAATCAGTTTAGCGTCTTGACCAGGACGGAAAATAGAAAGTAATCGACATAGTCGATCGATAAAATAAAAACAATGATAACATTGTTTATTCCTTTTTTTTTTTTTTTTATTCTTTTTATTTATTTTTAAAGAAAAAAACGGAAAATAGAAAGTAATCGACATAGTCGATCGATAAAAAAACAATGATAACATTGTTTATTCTTTTTTTTTTTTTTTTTTTTTTAAATTCTTTTTATTTATTTTTTAAGAAAAAAACGGAGAATAGAAATTAGTCGACAAAGTCGAACGATAAAAAAACAATGATAACATTGTTTATTCTTTTTTTTATTTTTTTTTTTATATTCTTTTTTATTAATTTTGAAAAAAAAAAAAAAACAATCAGTTTAGCGTCTTGACCAGGACGGAAAATAGAAAGTAATCGACATAGTCGATCGATAAAAATACAATGATAACATTGTTTAATCTTTTATAATTTTTTATTTTTTTTTTTGTTTTAAAAAAAAAAAAAAAAAACAAGCGGAATTGATCATAATGGGTGGTAGGGGTTGTTATAACTTCGTTTGAAAATTCTTCTTTTTTGATTTCTTTTTTTTTTTCTTTTTACAGGAGTTAAGATCACTTTCAGGAGACAACACATTAACAAGAGCAGCAAGCAGAGTTGACACTATCAATTCAAATTTGAAATACCGGGAATTAATTTACAAGGAGGTATCTCAAGTGACTTGGTATCTCTAGCGTGTCGGTATCTCTGGAGTGCTGGTATCTCGTATGTTCGTTGGTATCTCATGAGTGATGGTATCTCTTGTGCATTAGAGAAACGAAAAAGAATGTCATGACCATGACGGAAGAATTGAGGAATTGAGTTAACATGTTCAATTTAACTTATTTAAACTTTTTTTTTTTTTTTAACAGACCGTAACTATTTGAAAATAAAATGTAGATGGGAAACAGTGAAAAGTAAAATGGATGATAAAATTAAATGAGAAATATGACATAACAGACCAGATAGAGAGTATTAAAAGGAAATTGAAAAGGAAAAGAGAAACTAGGTTAACACTTATTTAAAATTAAGACCGGTTAGTCAGTTTAAGGTCTTGACTAGGACCAACAAAAAAGAAAGAAAAAAAAATTTAACGATCAAGCTGAGCTGATCTTGTTTTTATTACAAATAGGGGAGCGGGAGGGATGGAAGGAATAGAGGAAAAAAAAAAGAAAAGGTTGATCAATTGGATCTGATCGTCGAGAAGAGGAAATTTTTTTAAAGGTTGATCGGTATAGCCGATCGTTGAGAAAAATAAACAGATATAAATACAATCAGTTTAAATTAAAAAAAGAAAAAAAGATTAACGATCAAGCTGAGCTGATCTTGTTTTTATTACAAATAGGGGAGCGGGAGGGATGGAAGGAATAGAGGAAAAAAAAAGAAAAGGTTGATCAATTGGATCTGATCGTCGAGAAGAAGAAATTATTTTAAAGGTTGATCGGTATAGCCGATCGTCGAGAAAAATAAACAGATATAAATACAATCAGTTTAAATTAAAAAAAGAAAAAAAGATTAACGATCAAGCTGAGCTGATCTTGTTTTTATTTAAAATTAGGGGAGCGGGAGGGATGGAAGGAATAAAGGAAAAAAAAAAAAAAAAAAGGTCGATCAATTGGATCTGATCGTCGAGAAGAAGAAAACAATTATTTATAAAAAAAAAATGGTCGGTATAGCCGATCGTTGAGAAAAGAACAGATATAAATACAATCGGTTTTGGTGATCGACGAGTGGAGCGATCACTTGACAAGAAGGAAAAAGAAAGGACCGATTAATTGGGGCTTTGATTGTATTCCCAAGGCATGTTTTTTTTTTTTTTTTTTTTATTATTCATTTACATTATTATTTTTTTTTTTTTTTTTTAAATTAATAATCACATTTTGTTCAAAAATATTTCATATTAGAGTAAAAGAAAAAGAAAAAAAGAAATAAGAGAAAAAAAAAAAAAAAAAAAACCATTGCTGGCCCCCTCACCACTCATAGAGGATGAGGAGGCCAGTAAGGCGTCACTCAAATCTATGCCAAGCCTTGGGAACTTGGATTGGGGTTTAGACCATTTATAATTAACAATTAACAATTAACCTGATTAACGTTATGATCTGACGGACATAAACATATCGATAAAATAATACAAACAAAAACGAACAATAAATAATAAATAAGCTAAAAAACTAACTAAACAAAGTGATGTGAAAGTAAGGAAAGTAAGGAAAAGTTGCTACAACCAAAAGACAACTGCAAAAAATAAGGTTTTTGTAGGGGAGCTACAATGTAGCAATAATGTCACACAGTCATGTGGCAAGCTGAATAAGAAATTTGGGAGAGGAATAGGGGCAGTGAACTTTTGATTCAGGCCCTTCCCAACGAACAGGACGAAGACTTCTAAAACCTGAGATGAACCAATTGAGTTGAAACAAACAAATAACAGAGACGCAACACATACCGGAACATCATCGCAAGCAATGCTTCGGACCTCCGTCGACCTTCGTTCTTCCGGCGGCAAAGGGAAACAAGAAAGAACGGGCAATGAGACAAACCTGTTAGTTGGTGTTGTGTTGTTGTTAAAAACAAAAACATAAACGCCAGGAAGTTCGACAACGAAGACATCGACATCGATCGCTGCTCTGCAGATGTCCGGCGGGTGTTTGTCTACACTGTGTTTATTGTTTGTTTTTTTCCCAAGGTTCAACCCCGGGAAGAGAAGTAAAAAATTCCGTCAGTGTTGGCCTTCCTGTTCGAAGGTGCGCACCAATGACGATAAATAGAGTGGGGGGGAGAAAACCTTTGATCCAACTGGATCCCTTCACGAGCTGACATTGCCATGTGAAGTTAAATATTCTGGCGATGCCAGCTCAGGCGACTTAGCCTGCTTTTTTCTTTAAATAAAAAAAATAAAAAGATACCAACAGGTGGGGTGATGGGTTGCGCCACTGCAATCCAGTCACAAAAAGAAACAAAGGTAATCTCCAGGGTTCTCGACCCTTGGCTCTCCCTGCGCAAGCATCGCATGGAGGGTGACGCTAAGCACCCGGGGGGTACGAAACAAACTTTCCCCCTGCTGTCCTGTTTGAAATAAAAAAAAAAAAAAAAAAAACAAAGGGATAGAAGTAAACAGAATACATTACACCTCAACAGGTGACGCTAAACACCCAGGGGATACAAACCAAACTTTCCCCCTGTTGCCCTGTTTGAAATAAATTAAAAAAAGAACAAGAAAACAGAATACAATACTCAGCAATCAGACTCGTTCACTCGCTTCGCCAGAGCCGTTCGAGCCGATGCTCATGTAAAGTTACCTGTTTTCTTTTAACAAATTAAATAAAATAAAATAAAAATAAAGTATACAAACCAAACTTTCCCTGGAATAAAAGAAAGTTTACAACGGGAATAGGGCAGGAGCCAAAAGCTCCCAGTCCGTTACTTCCCACCTTATCGAAATTCATACCTAACAATCAGTGCGTTCACTGGCCTTAGGGCTGTTCGGACTTATGCTTTGGACTGTTCCCTTGCAGAAAAAAAAAGTAAAATAAACCAACTTTGGGACATTGGAAAAGCATAAAATAAAAGTTGCTACAACCAAAAGACAACTGCAAAAAATAAGGTTTTTGTAGGGGAGCTACAATGTAGCAATAATGTCACACAGTCATGTGGCAAGCTGAATAAGAAATTTGGGAGAGGAATAGGGGCAGTGAACTTTTGATTCAGGCCCTTCCCAACGAACAGGACGAAGACTTCTAAAACCTGAGATGAACCAATTGAGTTGAAACAAACAAATAACAGAGACGCAACACATACCGGAACATCATCGCAAGCAATGCTTCGGACCTCCGTCGACCTTCGTTCTTCCGGCGGCAAAGGGAAACAAGAAAGAACGGGCAATGAGACAAACCTGTTAGTTGGTGTTGTGTTGTTGTTAAAAACAAAAACATAAACGCCAGGAAGTTCGACAACGAAGACATCGACATCGATCGCTGCTCTGCAGATGTCCGGCGGGTGTTTGTCTACACTGTGTTTATTGTTTGTTTTTTTCCCAAGGTTCAACCCCGGGAAGAGAAGTAAAAAATTCCGTCAGTGTTGGCCTTCCTGTTCGAAGGTGCGCACCAATGACGATAAATAGAGTGGGGGGGAGAAAACCTTTGATCCAACTGGATCCCTTCACGAGCTGACATTGCCATGTGAAGTTAAATATTCTGGCGATGCCAGCTCAGGCGACTTAGCCTGCTTTTTTCTTTAAATAAAAAAAATAAAAAGATACCAACAGGTGGGGTGATGGGTTGCGCCACTGCAATCCAGTCACAAAAAGAAACAAAGGTAATCTCCAGGGTTCTCGACCCTTGGCTCTCCCTGCGCAAGCATCGCATGGAGGGTGACGCTAAGCACCCGGGGGGTACGAAACAAACTTTCCCCCTGCTGTCCTGTTTGAAATAAAAAAAAAAAAAAAAAAAACAAAGGGATAGAAGTAAACAGAATACATTACACCTCAACAGGTGACGCTAAACACCCAGGGGATACAAACCAAACTTTCCCCCTGTTGCCCTGTTTGAAATAAATTAAAAAAAGAACAAGAAAACAGAATACAATACTCAGCAATCAGACTCGTTCACTCGCTTCGCCAGAGCCGTTCGAGCCGATGCTCATGTAAAGTTACCTGTTTTCTTTTAACAAATTAAATAAAATAAAATAAAAATAAAGTATACAAACCAAACTTTCCCTGGAATAAAAGAAAGTTTACAACGGGAATAGGGCAGGAGCCAAAAGCTCCCAGTCCGTTACTTCCCACCTTATCGAAATTCATACCTAACAATCAGTGCGTTCACTGGCCTTAGGGCTGTTCGGACTTATGCTTTGGACTGTTCCCTTGCAGAAAAAAAAAGTAAAATAAACCAACTTTGGGACATTGGAAAAGCATAAAATAAAAGTTGCTACAACCAAAAGACAACTGCAAAAAATAAGGTTTTTGTAGGGGAGCTACAATGTAGCAATAATGTCACACAGTCATGTGGCAAGCTGAATAAGAAATTTGGGAGAGGAATAGGGGCAGTGAACTTTTGATTCAGGCCCTTCCCAACGAACAGGACGAAGACTTCTAAAACCTGAGATGAACCAATTGAGTTGAAACAAACAAATAACAGAGACGCAACACATACCGGAACATCATCGCAAGCAATGCTTCGGACCTCCGTCGACCTTCGTTCTTCCGGCGGCAAAGGGAAACAAGAAAGAACGGGCAATGAGACAAACCTGTTAGTTGGTGTTGTGTTGTTGTTAAAAACAAAAACATAAACGCCAGGAAGTTCGACAACGAAGACATCGACATCGATCGCTGCTCTGCAGATGTCCGGCGGGTGTTTGTCTACACTGTGTTTATTGTTTGTTTTTTTCCCAAGGTTCAACCCCGGGAAGAGAAGTAAAAAATTCCGTCAGTGTTGGCCTTCCTGTTCGAAGGTGCGCACCAATGACGATAAATAGAGTGGGGGGGAGAAAACCTTTGATCCAACTGGATCCCTTCACGAGCTGACATTGCCATGTGAAGTTAAATATTCTGGCGATGCCAGCTCAGGCGACTTAGCCTGCTTTTTTCTTTAAATAAAAAAAATAAAAAGATACCAACAGGTGGGGTGATGGGTTGCGCCACTGCAATCCAGTCACAAAAAGAAACAAAGGTAATCTCCAGGGTTCTCGACCCTTGGCTCTCCCTGCGCAAGCATCGCATGGAGGGTGACGCTAAGCACCCGGGGGGTACGAAACAAACTTTCCCCCTGCTGTCCTGTTTGAAATAAAAAAAAAAAAAAAAAAAACAAAGGGATAGAAGTAAACAGAATACATTACACCTCAACAGGTGACGCTAAACACCCAGGGGATACAAACCAAACTTTCCCCCTGTTGCCCTGTTTGAAATAAATTAAAAAAAGAACAAGAAAACAGAATACAATACTCAGCAATCAGACTCGTTCACTCGCTTCGCCAGAGCCGTTCGAGCCGATGCTCATGTAAAGTTACCTGTTTTCTTTTAACAAATTAAATAAAATAAAATAAAAATAAAGTATACAAACCAAACTTTCCCTGGAATAAAAGAAAGTTTACAACGGGAATAGGGCAGGAGCCAAAAGCTCCCAGTCCGTTACTTCCCACCTTATCGAAATTCATACCTAACAATCAGTGCGTTCACTGGCCTTAGGGCTGTTCGGACTTATGCTTTGGACTGTTCCCTTGCAGAAAAAAAAAGTAAAATAAACCAACTTTGGGACATTGGAAAAGCATAAAATAAAAGTTGCTACAACCAAAAGACAACTGCAAAAAATAAGGTTTTTGTAGGGGAGCTACAATGTAGCAATAATGTCACACAGTCATGTGGCAAGCTGAATAAGAAATTTGGGAGAGGAATAGGGGCAGTGAACTTTTGATTCAGGCCCTTCCCAACGAACAGGACGAAGACTTCTAAAACCTGAGATGAACCAATTGAGTTGAAACAAACAAATAACAGAGACGCAACACATACCGGAACATCATCGCAAGCAATGCTTCGGACCTCCGTCGACCTTCGTTCTTCCGGCGGCAAAGGGAAACAAGAAAGAACGGGCAATGAGACAAACCTGTTAGTTGGTGTTGTGTTGTTGTTAAAAACAAAAACATAAACGCCAGGAAGTTCGACAACGAAGACATCGACATCGATCGCTGCTCTGCAGATGTCCGGCGGGTGTTTGTCTACACTGTGTTTATTGTTTGTTTTTTTCCCAAGGTTCAACCCCGGGAAGAGAAGTAAAAAATTCCGTCAGTGTTGGCCTTCCTGTTCGAAGGTGCGCACCAATGACGATAAATAGAGTGGGGGGGAGAAAACCTTTGATCCAACTGGATCCCTTCACGAGCTGACATTGCCATGTGAAGTTAAATATTCTGGCGATGCCAGCTCAGGCGACTTAGCCTGCTTTTTTCTTTAAATAAAAAAAATAAAAAGATACCAACAGGTGGGGTGATGGGTTGCGCCACTGCAATCCAGTCACAAAAAGAAACAAAGGTAATCTCCAGGGTTCTCGACCCTTGGCTCTCCCTGCGCAAGCATCGCATGGAGGGTGACGCTAAGCACCCGGGGGGTACGAAACAAACTTTCCCCCTGCTGTCCTGTTTGAAATAAAAAAAAAAAAAAAAAAAACAAAGGGATAGAAGTAAACAGAATACATTACACCTCAACAGGTGACGCTAAACACCCAGGGGATACAAACCAAACTTTCCCCCTGTTGCCCTGTTTGAAATAAATTAAAAAAAGAACAAGAAAACAGAATACAATACTCAGCAATCAGACTCGTTCACTCGCTTCGCCAGAGCCGTTCGAGCCGATGCTCATGTAAAGTTACCTGTTTTCTTTTAACAAATTAAATAAAATAAAATAAAAATAAAGTATACAAACCAAACTTTCCCTGGAATAAAAGAAAGTTTACAACGGGAATAGGGCAGGAGCCAAAAGCTCCCAGTCCGTTACTTCCCACCTTATCGAAATTCATACCTAACAATCAGTGCGTTCACTGGCCTTAGGGCTGTTCGGACTTATGCTTTGGACTGTTCCCTTGCAGAAAAAAAAAGTAAAATAAACCAACTTTGGGACATTGGAAAAGCATAAAATAAAAGTTGCTACAACCAAAAGACAACTGCAAAAAATAAGGTTTTTGTAGGGGAGCTACAATGTAGCAATAATGTCACACAGTCATGTGGCAAGCTGAATAAGAAATTTGGGAGAGGAATAGGGGCAGTGAACTTTTGATTCAGGCCCTTCCCAACGAACAGGACGAAGACTTCTAAAACCTGAGATGAACCAATTGAGTTGAAACAAACAAATAACAGAGACGCAACACATACCGGAACATCATCGCAAGCAATGCTTCGGACCTCCGTCGACCTTCGTTCTTCCGGCGGCAAAGGGAAACAAGAAAGAACGGGCAATGAGACAAACCTGTTAGTTGGTGTTGGGTTAAGTTACCAGGTGAGATTTGGACTGTTAGCTTTTGGCTAAGGCCCTCCCTGAAGAGCAAGAACAAAAAAACTACTCACACCTGAAGAAAACATACACAAAGAACACACTGTAAGCTGTGTGTGTATTTTGTGTTTGTCACAACAGGAGAGAAAAGAAAGAATGTCAAGGTTGGTCACCTTGCCTATCAACGCACAACATTGGTGGTCTCTACTAGACCCTGAGTGATCCCACTGGATCTCTCATCGTTCATAGTACCCTGTGTGAAGTTATAAAATCAAAGGTAAACTATGAACTACAAATGACTTAGCCTGTTATTATAATGCCACAGGCAGGCCCTGCATTCAGCAACTATCCAGCAGTGCTTGGATGTCCTGATCTTCTTCTAAAAAAAAGAAAGAAAAACAAAACTGTAGCTGGGATCACTCAGGATCAACAGACTACCAATGTTGTTGTTAAAAACAAAAACATAAACGCCAGGAAGTTCGACAACGAAGACATCGACATCGATCGCTGCTCTGCAGATGTCCGGCGGGTGTTTGTCTACACTGTGTTTATTGTTTGTTTTTTTCCCAAGGTTCAACCCCGGGAAGAGAAGTAAAAAATTCCGTCAGTGTTGGCCTTCCTGTTCGAAGGTGCGCACCAATGACGATAAATAGAGTGGGGGGGAGAAAACCTTTGATCCAACTGAAATAACCTGTAATGATTAAACCATTACAAGCTCTATCCCTTCTCCTATCCCTTTTGTTCAAAATAAGCGGGAGGAAATTCTCTCATTCACGCTAAGATGCACTCTGAACTTTGATTTTTTTGATCTGAGTGTGAGGGAATGACCTGTTAGTGCATTGGGCATAGGCTGGGCTGCAGTTTAGATGTCTTAGGTGTTAATAGGGGGTTCCTCTTAGCATTTTTCTTTGTTCCCACCTTATGATTTTCTTGAAGAAAAAAAAATAGAAGTCATAATGGTGCTTCCCTCTGGAAGGGTTGTAAGCCATGGTGTCCAACTAAATTAAAGGACAAGTCTGGGATAATCCCTGCCAGAGGGGCGAGTATTCTACCATGGTTGAAATACTCTGGCAACTGATCTTCAATTTTATGTTGTTTGTTAGCTGCTGGTGTATCCTGATCATGTGTTGATACTTGCATTTTTTTATTTGTAATCTTCTATTACAATTCTCTTTCTGTTCTGGTCTGTTACTTCATTTGTCTTGTTTAACTTCAGTTATATGCATTTTACTTTTTATTGTTTCCCATCTACTTTTTATTTTCTATTAGTTCTGGTCAGAAACTCCTGGGCAGCAAGAAGGAAAGTAGTTAAGTACTTCTGGGTGTTTGGCATCACCCCCCATAGTGAGCAAGTACAACAGGTAGCATTGGTAGTCTGTTGATCCTGAGTGATCCCAGCTACAGTTTTGTTTTTCTTTCTTTTTTTTAGAAGAAGATCAGGACATCCAAGCACTGCTGGATAGTTGCTGAATGCAGGGCCTGCCTGTGGCATTATAATAACAGGCTAAGTCATTTGTAGTTCATAGTTTACCTTTGATTTTATAACTTCACACAGGGTACTATGAACGATGAGAGATCCAGTGGGATCACTCAGGGTCTAGTAGAGACCACCAATGTTGTGCGTTGATAGGCAAGGTGACCAACCTTGACATTCTTTCTTTTCTCTCCTGTTGTGACAAACACAAAATACACACACAGCTTACAGTGTGTTCTTTGTGTATGTTTTCTTCAGGTGTGAGTAGTTTTTTTGTTCTTGCTCTTCAGGGAGGGCCTTAGCCAAAAGCTAACAGTCCAAATCTCACCTGGAAATTCAACTCCTTGATGCCAAGACTGACAAGGACTGAGTTGAATTTACCAGGTGAGATTTGGACTGTTAGCTTTTGGCTAAGGCCCTCCCTGAAGAGCAAGAACAAAAAAACTACTCACACCTGAAGAAAACATACACAAAGAACACACTGTAAGCTGTGTGTGTATTTTGTGTTTGTCACAACAGGAGAGAAAAGAAAGAATGTCAAGGTTGGTCACCTTGCCTATCAACGCACAACATTGGTGGTCTCTACTAGACCCTGAGTGATCCCACTGGATCTCTCATCGTTCATAGTACCCTGTGTGAAGTTATAAAATCAAAGGTAAACTATGAACTAAGTTGAATTACCAGGTGAGATTTGGACAGTTAGCTTTTGGCTAAGGCCCTCCCTGAAGAGCAAGAACAGAAAAACTACTCACACCTGAAGAAAACATACACAAAGAACACACTGTAAGCTGTGTGTGTATTTTGTGTTTGTCACAACAGGAGAGAAAAGAAAGAATGTCAAGGTTGGTCACCTTGCCTATCAACGCACAACATTGGTGGTCTCTACTAGACCCTGAGTGATCCCACTGGTTCTCTCATCGTTCATAGTACCCTGTGTGAAGTTATAAAATCAAAGGTAAACTATGAACTACAAATGACTTAGCCTGTTATTATAATGCCACAGGCAGGCCCTGCATTCAGCAACTATCCAGCAGTGCTTGGATGTCCTGATCTTCTTCTAAAAAAAAGAAAGAAAAACAAAACTGTAGCTGGGATCACTCAGGATCAACAGACTACCAATGCTACCTGTTGTACTTGCTCACTATGGGGGGTGATGCCAAACACCCAGAAGTACTTAACTACTTTCCTTCTTGCTGCCCAGGAGTTTCTGACCAGAACTAATAGAAAATAAAAAGTAGATGGGAAACAATAAAAAGTAAAATGGATATAACTGAAGTTAAACAAGACAAATGAGGTAACAGACCAGAACAGAAAGAGGATTGTAATAGAAGATTACAAATAAAAAAAAATGCAAGTATCAACACATAATCAAGATACACCAGCAGCTAACAAACAACATAAAATTGAAGATCAGTTGCCAGAGTATTTCAACCATGGTAGAATACTCGCCCCTCTGGCAGGGATTATCCCAGACTTGTCCTTTAATCTAGTTGGACACCATGGCTTACAACCCTTCCAGAGGGAAGCACCATTATGACTTCTATTTTTTTTCTTCAAGAAAATCATAAGGTGGTAACAAAGAAAAATGCTAAGAGGAACCCCCTATTAACACCTAAGACATCTAAACTGCAGCCCAGCCTATGCCCAATGCACTAACAGGTCATTCCCTCACACTCAGATCAAAAAATCAAAGTTCAGAGTGCATCTTAGCGTGAATGAGAGAATTTCCTCCCGCTTATTTTGAACAAAAGGGATAGGAGAAGGGATAGAAAACGAACATAAAAATAAGATTCTAAGTGAGAAACACTTAGCAGAAACACTTAGCAGCTTTTAAGGAGCTGAAAAGCAAAAAAAAAATCTAAGTGAGAAACACTTAGTAGAAACAATTCGTAGCTAATTAAGCTGAAAATAAAAAAATAAAAAATTTCTAAGTGAGAAATACTTAGCAACTTTTAGAACAAATATTTCAGTAAATAACCTGTAATGATTAAACCATTACAGGTTTGATGTCAAAACTGACAAGGACTGAGTTGAATTACCAGGTGAGATTTGGACAGTTAGCTTTTGGCTAAGGCCCTCCCTGAAGAGCAAGAACAGAAAAACTACTCACACCTGAAGAAAACATACACAAAGAACACACTGTAAGCTGTGTGTGTATTTTGTGTTTGTCACAACAGGAGAGAAAAGAAAGAATGTCAAGGTTGGTCACCTTGCCTATCAACGCACAACATTGGTGGTCTCTACTAGACCCTGAGTGATCCCACTGGATCTCTCATCGTTCATAGTACCCTGTGTGAAGTTATAAAATCAAAGGTAAACTATGAACTACAAATGACTTAGCCTGTTATTATAATGCCACAGGCAGGCCCTGCATTCAGCAACTATCCAGCAGTGCTTGGATGTCCTGATCTTCTTCTAAAAAAAAGAAAGAAAAACAAAACTGTAGCTGGGATCACTCAGGATCAACAGACTACCAATGCTACCTGTTGTACTTGCTCACTATGGGGGGTGATGCCAAACACCCAGAAGTACTTAACTACTTTCCTTCTTGCTGCCCAGGAGTTTCTGACCAGAACTAATAGAAAATAAAAAGTAGATGGGAAACAATAAAAAGTAAAATGGATATAACTGAAGTTAAACAAGACAAATGAGGTAACAGACCAGAACAGAAAGAGGATTGTAATAGAAGATTACAAATAAAAAAAAATGCAAGTATCAACACATAATCAAGATACACCAGCAGCTAACAAACAACATAAAATTGAAGATCAGTTGCCAGAGTATTTCAACCATGGTAGAATACTCGCCCCTCTGGCAGGGATTATCCCAGACTTGTCCTTTAATCTAGTTGGACACCATGGCTTACAACCCTTCCAGAGGGAAGCACCATTATGACTTCTATTTTTTTTCTTCAAGAAAATCATAAGGTGGTAACAAAGAAAAATGCTAAGAGGAACCCCCTATTAACACCTAAGACATCTAAACTGCAGCCCAGCCTATGCCCAATGCACTAACAGGTCATTCCCTCACACTCAGATCAAAAAATCAAAGTTCAGAGTGCATCTTAGCGTGAATGAGAGAATTTCCTCCCGCTTATTTTGAACAAAAGGGATAGGAGAAGGGATAGAAAACGAACATAAAAATAAGATTCTAAGTGAGAAACACTTAGCAGAAACACTTAGCAGCTTTTAAGGAGCTGAAAAGCAAAAAAAAAATCTAAGTGAGAAACACTTAGTAGAAACAATTCGTAGCTAATTAAGCTGAAAATAAAAAAATAAAAAATTTCTAAGTGAGAAATACTTAGCAACTTTTAGAACAAATATTTCAGTAAATAACCTGTAATGATTAAACCATTACAGGTTTGATGTCAAAACTGACAAGGACTGAGTTGAATTACCAGGTGAGATTTGGACAGTTAGCTTTTGGCTAAGGCCCTCCCTGAAGAGCAAGAACAGAAAAACTACTCACACCTGAAGAAAACATACACAAAGAACACACTGTAAGCTGTGTGTGTATTTTGTGTTTGTCACAACAGGAGAGAAAAGAAAGAATGTCAAGGTTGGTCACCTTGCCTATCAACGCACAACATTGGTGGTCTCTACTAGACCCTGAGTGATCCCACTGGATCTCTCATCGTTCATAGTACCCTGTGTGAAGTTATAAAATCAAAGGTAAACTATGAACTACAAATGACTTAGCCTGTTATTATAATGCCACAGGCAGGCCCTGCATTCAGCAACTATCCAGCAGTGCTTGGATGTCCTGATCTTCTTCTAAAAAAAAGAAAGAAAAACAAAACTGTAGCTGGGATCACTCAGGATCAACAGACTACCAATGCTACCTGTTGTACTTGCTCACTATGGGGGGTGATGCCAAACACCCAGAAGTACTTAACTACTTTCCTTCTTGCTGCCCAGGAGTTTCTGACCAGAACTAATAGAAAATAAAAAGTAGATGGGAAACAATAAAAAGTAAAATGGATATAACTGAAGTTAAACAAGACAAATGAGGTAACAGACCAGAACAGAAAGAGGATTGTAATAGAAGATTACAAATAAAAAAAAATGCAAGTATCAACACATAATCAAGATACACCAGCAGCTAACAAACAACATAAAATTGAAGATCAGTTGCCAGAGTATTTCAACCATGGTAGAATACTCGCCCCTCTGGCAGGGATTATCCCAGACTTGTCCTTTAATCTAGTTGGACACCATGGCTTACAACCCTTCCAGAGGGAAGCACCATTATGACTTCTATTTTTTTTCTTCAAGAAAATCATAAGGTGGTAACAAAGAAAAATGCTAAGAGGAACCCCCTATTAACACCTAAGACATCTAAACTGCAGCCCAGCCTATGCCCAATGCACTAACAGGTCATTCCCTCACACTCAGATCAAAAAATCAAAGTTCAGAGTGCATCTTAGCGTGAATGAGAGAATTTCCTCCCGCTTATTTTGAACAAAAGGGATAGGAGAAGGGATAGAAAACGAACATAAAAATAAGATTCTAAGTGAGAAACACTTAGCAGAAACACTTAGCAGCTTTTAAGGAGCTGAAAAGCAAAAAAAAAATCTAAGTGAGAAACACTTAGTAGAAACAATTCGTAGCTAATTAAGCTGAAAATAAAAAAATAAAAAATTTCTAAGTGAGAAATACTTAGCAACTTTTAGAACAAATATTTCAGTAAATAACCTGTAATGATTAAACCATTACAGGTTTGATGTCAAAACTGACAAGGACTGAGTTGAATTACCAGGTGAGATTTGGACAGTTAGCTTTTGGCTAAGGCCCTCCCTGAAGAGCAAGAACAGAAAAACTACTCACACCTGAAGAAAACATACACAAAGAACACACTGTAAGCTGTGTGTGTATTTTGTGTTTGTCACAACAGGAGAGAAAAGAAAGAATGTCAAGGTTGGTCACCTTGCCTATCAACGCACAACATTGGTGGTCTCTACTAGACCCTGAGTGATCCCACTGGATCTCTCATCGTTCATAGTACCCTGTGTGAAGTTATAAAATCAAAGGTAAACTATGAACTACAAATGACTTAGCCTGTTATTATAATGCCACAGGCAGGCCCTGCATTCAGCAACTATCCAGCAGTGCTTGGATGTCCTGATCTTCTTCTAAAAAAAAGAAAGAAAAACAAAACTGTAGCTGGGATCACTCAGGATCAACAGACTACCAATGCTACCTGTTGTACTTGCTCACTATGGGGGGTGATGCCAAACACCCAGAAGTACTTAACTACTTTCCTTCTTGCTGCCCAGGAGTTTCTGACCAGAACTAATAGAAAATAAAAAGTAGATGGGAAACAATAAAAAGTAAAATGGATATAACTGAAGTTAAACAAGACAAATGAGGTAACAGACCAGAACAGAAAGAGGATTGTAATAGAAGATTACAAATAAAAAAAAATGCAAGTATCAACACATAATCAAGATACACCAGCAGCTAACAAACAACATAAAATTGAAGATCAGTTGCCAGAGTATTTCAACCATGGTAGAATACTCGCCCCTCTGGCAGGGATTATCCCAGACTTGTCCTTTAATCTAGTTGGACACCATGGCTTACAACCCTTCCAGAGGGAAGCACCATTATGACTTCTATTTTTTTTCTTCAAGAAAATCATAAGGTGGTAACAAAGAAAAATGCTAAGAGGAACCCCCTATTAACACCTAAGACATCTAAACTGCAGCCCAGCCTATGCCCAATGCACTAACAGGTCATTCCCTCACACTCAGATCAAAAAATCAAAGTTCAGAGTGCATCTTAGCGTGAATGAGAGAATTTCCTCCCGCTTATTTTGAACAAAAGGGATAGGAGAAGGGATAGAAAACGAACATAAAAATAAGATTCTAAGTGAGAAACACTTAGCAGAAACACTTAGCAGCTTTTAAGGAGCTGAAAAGCAAAAAAAAAATCTAAGTGAGAAACACTTAGTAGAAACAATTCGTAGCTAATTAAGCTGAAAATAAAAAAATAAAAAATTTCTAAGTGAGAAATACTTAGCAACTTTTAGAACAAATATTTCAGTAAATAACCTGTAATGATTAAACCATTACAGGTTTGATGTCAAAACTGACAAGGACTGAGTTGAATTACCAGGTGAGATTTGGACAGTTAGCTTTTGGCTAAGGCCCTCCCTGAAGAGCAAGAACAGAAAAACTACTCACACCTGAAGAAAACATACACAAAGAACACACTGTAAGCTGTGTGTGTATTTTGTGTTTGTCACAACAGGAGAGAAAAGAAAGAATGTCAAGGTTGGTCACCTTGCCTATCAACGCACAACATTGGTGGTCTCTACTAGACCCTGAGTGATCCCACTGGATCTCTCATCGTTCATAGTACCCTGTGTGAAGTTATAAAATCAAAGGTAAACTATGAACTACAAATGACTTAGCCTGTTATTATAATGCCACAGGCAGGCCCTGCATTCAGCAACTATCCAGCAGTGCTTGGATGTCCTGATCTTCTTCTAAAAAAAAGAAAGAAAAACAAAACTGTAGCTGGGATCACTCAGGATCAACAGACTACCAATGCTACCTGTTGTACTTGCTCACTATGGGGGGTGATGCCAAACACCCAGAAGTACTTAACTACTTTCCTTCTTGCTGCCCAGGAGTTTCTGACCAGAACTAATAGAAAATAAAAAGTAGATGGGAAACAATAAAAAGTAAAATGGATATAACTGAAGTTAAACAAGACAAATGAGGTAACAGACCAGAACAGAAAGAGGATTGTAATAGAAGATTACAAATAAAAAAAAATGCAAGTATCAACACATAATCAAGATACACCAGCAGCTAACAAACAACATAAAATTGAAGATCAGTTGCCAGAGTATTTCAACCATGGTAGAATACTCGCCCCTCTGGCAGGGATTATCCCAGACTTGTCCTTTAATCTAGTTGGACACCATGGCTTACAACCCTTCCAGAGGGAAGCACCATTATGACTTCTATTTTTTTTCTTCAAGAAAATCATAAGGTGGTAACAAAGAAAAATGCTAAGAGGAACCCCCTATTAACACCTAAGACATCTAAACTGCAGCCCAGCCTATGCCCAATGCACTAACAGGTCATTCCCTCACACTCAGATCAAAAAATCAAAGTTCAGAGTGCATCTTAGCGTGAATGAGAGAATTTCCTCCCGCTTATTTTGAACAAAAGGGATAGGAGAAGGGATAGAAAACGAACATAAAAATAAGATTCTAAGTGAGAAACACTTAGCAGAAACACTTAGCAGCTTTTAAGGAGCTGAAAAGCAAAAAAAAAATCTAAGTGAGAAACACTTAGTAGAAACAATTCGTAGCTAATTAAGCTGAAAATAAAAAAATAAAAAATTTCTAAGTGAGAAATACTTAGCAACTTTTAGAACAAATATTTCAGTAAATAACCTGTAATGATTAAACCATTACAGGTTTGATGTCAAAACTGACAAGGACTGAGTTGAATTACCAGGTGAGATTTGGACAGTTAGCTTTTGGCTAAGGCCCTCCCTGAAGAGCAAGAACAGAAAAACTACTCACACCTGAAGAAAACATACACAAAGAACACACTGTAAGCTGTGTGTGTATTTTGTGTTTGTCACAACAGGAGAGAAAAGAAAGAATGTCAAGGTTGGTCACCTTGCCTATCAACGCACAACATTGGTGGTCTCTACTAGACCCTGAGTGATCCCACTGGATCTCTCATCGTTCATAGTACCCTGTGTGAAGTTATAAAATCAAAGGTAAACTATGAACTACAAATGACTTAGCCTGTTATTATAATGCCACAGGCAGGCCCTGCATTCAGCAACTATCCAGCAGTGCTTGGATGTCCTGATCTTCTTCTAAAAAAAAGAAAGAAAAACAAAACTGTAGCTGGGATCACTCAGGATCAACAGACTACCAATGCTACCTGTTGTACTTGCTCACTATGGGGGGTGATGCCAAACACCCAGAAGTACTTAACTACTTTCCTTCTTGCTGCCCAGGAGTTTCTGACCAGAACTAATAGAAAATAAAAAGTAGATGGGAAACAATAAAAAGTAAAATGGATATAACTGAAGTTAAACAAGACAAATGAGGTAACAGACCAGAACAGAAAGAGGATTGTAATAGAAGATTACAAATAAAAAAAAATGCAAGTATCAACACATAATCAAGATACACCAGCAGCTAACAAACAACATAAAATTGAAGATCAGTTGCCAGAGTATTTCAACCATGGTAGAATACTCGCCCCTCTGGCAGGGATTATCCCAGACTTGTCCTTTAATCTAGTTGGACACCATGGCTTACAACCCTTCCAGAGGGAAGCACCATTATGACTTCTATTTTTTTTCTTCAAGAAAATCATAAGGTGGTAACAAAGAAAAATGCTAAGAGGAACCCCCTATTAACACCTAAGACATCTAAACTGCAGCCCAGCCTATGCCCAATGCACTAACAGGTCATTCCCTCACACTCAGATCAAAAAATCAAAGTTCAGAGTGCATCTTAGCGTGAATGAGAGAATTTCCTCCCGCTTATTTTGAACAAAAGGGATAGGAGAAGGGATAGAAAACGAACATAAAAATAAGATTCTAAGTGAGAAACACTTAGCAGAAACACTTAGCAGCTTTTAAGGAGCTGAAAAGCAAAAAAAAAATCTAAGTGAGAAACACTTAGTAGAAACAATTCGTAGCTAATTAAGCTGAAAATAAAAAAATAAAAAATTTCTAAGTGAGAAATACTTAGCAACTTTTAGAACAAATATTTCAGTAAATAACCTGTAATGATTAAACCATTACAGGTTTGATGTCAAAACTGACAAGGACTGAGTTGAATTACCAGGTGAGATTTGGACAGTTAGCTTTTGGCTAAGGCCCTCCCTGAAGAGCAAGAACAGAAAAACTACTCACACCTGAAGAAAACATACACAAAGAACACACTGTAAGCTGTGTGTGTATTTTGTGTTTGTCACAACAGGAGAGAAAAGAAAGAATGTCAAGGTTGGTCACCTTGCCTATCAACGCACAACATTGGTGGTCTCTACTAGACCCTGAGTGATCCCACTGGATCTCTCATCGTTCATAGTACCCTGTGTGAAGTTATAAAATCAAAGGTAAACTATGAACTACAAATGACTTAGCCTGTTATTATAATGCCACAGGCAGGCCCTGCATTCAGCAACTATCCAGCAGTGCTTGGATGTCCTGATCTTCTTCTAAAAAAAAGAAAGAAAAACAAAACTGTAGCTGGGATCACTCAGGATCAACAGACTACCAATGCTACCTGTTGTACTTGCTCACTATGGGGGGTGATGCCAAACACCCAGAAGTACTTAACTACTTTCCTTCTTGCTGCCCAGGAGTTTCTGACCAGAACTAATAGAAAATAAAAAGTAGATGGGAAACAATAAAAAGTAAAATGGATATAACTGAAGTTAAACAAGACAAATGAGGTAACAGACCAGAACAGAAAGAGGATTGTAATAGAAGATTACAAATAAAAAAAAATGCAAGTATCAACACATAATCAAGATACACCAGCAGCTAACAAACAACATAAAATTGAAGATCAGTTGCCAGAGTATTTCAACCATGGTAGAATACTCGCCCCTCTGGCAGGGATTATCCCAGACTTGTCCTTTAATCTAGTTGGACACCATGGCTTACAACCCTTCCAGAGGGAAGCACCATTATGACTTCTATTTTTTTTCTTCAAGAAAATCATAAGGTGGTAACAAAGAAAAATGCTAAGAGGAACCCCCTATTAACACCTAAGACATCTAAACTGCAGCCCAGCCTATGCCCAATGCACTAACAGGTCATTCCCTCACACTCAGATCAAAAAATCAAAGTTCAGAGTGCATCTTAGCGTGAATGAGAGAATTTCCTCCCGCTTATTTTGAACAAAAGGGATAGGAGAAGGGATAGAAAACGAACATAAAAATAAGATTCTAAGTGAGAAACACTTAGCAGAAACACTTAGCAGCTTTTAAGGAGCTGAAAAGCAAAAAAAAAATCTAAGTGAGAAACACTTAGTAGAAACAATTCGTAGCTAATTAAGCTGAAAATAAAAAAATAAAAAATTTCTAAGTGAGAAATACTTAGCAACTTTTAGAACAAATATTTCAGTAAATAACCTGTAATGATTAAACCATTACAGGTTTGATGTCAAAACTGACAAGGACTGAGTTGAATTACCAGGTGAGATTTGGACAGTTAGCTTTTGGCTAAGGCCCTCCCTGAAGAGCAAGAACAGAAAAACTACTCACACCTGAAGAAAACATACACAAAGAACACACTGTAAGCTGTGTGTGTATTTTGTGTTTGTCACAACAGGAGAGAAAAGAAAGAATGTCAAGGTTGGTCACCTTGCCTATCAACGCACAACATTGGTGGTCTCTACTAGACCCTGAGTGATCCCACTGGATCTCTCATCGTTCATAGTACCCTGTGTGAAGTTATAAAATCAAAGGTAAACTATGAACTACAAATGACTTAGCCTGTTATTATAATGCCACAGGCAGGCCCTGCATTCAGCAACTATCCAGCAGTGCTTGGATGTCCTGATCTTCTTCTAAAAAAAAGAAAGAAAAACAAAACTGTAGCTGGGATCACTCAGGATCAACAGACTACCAATGCTACCTGTTGTACTTGCTCACTATGGGGGGTGATGCCAAACACCCAGAAGTACTTAACTACTTTCCTTCTTGCTGCCCAGGAGTTTCTGACCAGAACTAATAGAAAATAAAAAGTAGATGGGAAACAATAAAAAGTAAAATGGATATAACTGAAGTTAAACAAGACAAATGAGGTAACAGACCAGAACAGAAAGAGGATTGTAATAGAAGATTACAAATAAAAAAAAATGCAAGTATCAACACATAATCAAGATACACCAGCAGCTAACAAACAACATAAAATTGAAGATCAGTTGCCAGAGTATTTCAACCATGGTAGAATACTCGCCCCTCTGGCAGGGATTATCCCAGACTTGTCCTTTAATCTAGTTGGACACCATGGCTTACAACCCTTCCAGAGGGAAGCACCATTATGACTTCTATTTTTTTTCTTCAAGAAAATCATAAGGTGGTAACAAAGAAAAATGCTAAGAGGAACCCCCTATTAACACCTAAGACATCTAAACTGCAGCCCAGCCTATGCCCAATGCACTAACAGGTCATTCCCTCACACTCAGATCAAAAAATCAAAGTTCAGAGTGCATCTTAGCGTGAATGAGAGAATTTCCTATGTCGATTACTTTCTATTTTCCGTCCTAGTCAAGACGCTAAACTGATTGTTTTTTTTTCAAAATTAATAAAAAAGAATAAAAAAAAACAAAAAAAAAAAGAATAAACAATGTTATCATTGTTTTTTTTTTATCGTTCGACTTTGTCGACTAATTTTTATTTTCCGTTTTTTTTTCTTTAAAAATAAATAAAAAGAATTTAAAAAAAAAAAAAATAAAAGAATAAACAATGTTATCATTGTTTTTTTTTTATCGATCGACTATGTCGATCACTTTCTATTTTCCGTCCTGGTCAAGACGCTAAACTGATTGTTTTTTCTTTAAAATAATAAAAAGGATTAAAAAAAAAAAAAAAAAAAAAAAAAAAAAAAAGAATAAACAATGTTATCATTGTTTTTTATCGATCGACTATGTCGATCACTTTCTATTTTCCGTCCTGGTCAAGACGCTAAACTGATTGTTTTTTCTTTAAAAAATAATTAAAAGGTTTAAAAAAAAATAAAAAAAAAAAAAAAAAAAGAATAAACAATGTTATCATTGTTTTTTTATCGATCGACTATGTCGATCACTTCCAATTTTCCGTCCTGGTCAGGACGCTAAACTGATTGTTTTTTCTTTAAAAATAAATAAAAAGAATAAAAAAAAAAAAAAAAAAAAAAAAGGAATAAACAATGTTATCATTGTTTTTTTTTTATCGATCGACTATGTCGATTACTTTCTATTTTCCGCCCTGGTCAAGACGCTAAACTGATTGTTTTTTCTTTAAAATAATTAAAAGGATTTAAAAAAAAAAAAAAAAAAAAAAAAGAATAAACAATGTTATCATTGTTTTTTTTCTATCGATCGACTATGTCGATCACTTTCAATTTTCCGTCCTGGTCAGGTCGCTAAACTGATTGTTTCTTCTTTAAAAATAAATAAAAAGAATAAAAAAAAAAAAAAAAAAAAAGGAATAAACAATGTTATCATTGTTTTTTTTCTATCGATCGACTATGTCGATCACTTTCAATTTTCCGTCCTGGTCAGGACGCTAAACTGATTGTTTTTTCTTTAAAAATAAATAAAAAGAATAAAAAAAAAAAAAAAAAAAAAAAAGAATAAACAATGTTATCATTGTTTTTTTTCTATCGATCGACTATGTCGATTAATTTCTATTTTCCGTCCTGATCGAGACGCTAAACTGATTGTTTCCCTTTTTTAAATAATAAATAAAAAAAAAAAAAAAAAAAAAAGAATAAACAATGTTATCATTGTTTTTTTTCTATCGATCGACTATGTCGATTAATTTCTATTTTCCGTCCTGATCGAGACGCTAAACTGATTGTTTCCCTTTTTTAAATAATAAATAAAAAAAAAAATAAAAAAAAAAAAAAAAAAAAAGAGCATCTCCCTGCTATCCTCATATCCCCACAATAATATTATACCTTTTCATTTTCTCTTTCCTTTTCTGGTCTTTTTTTTTTCTTTTTTTCCTTTTTCATACAACGTTTTTTATTTATATTTTATTTTTTTTTTTTTTTTTCATGTTTGATTATTTCCTCTTCATATTTTTTTTCTATTCTTTCTTTTTTTTTTTTTTTTTTTTTTCTCTACCTCTCTCTTAATTCTGTTCGTTTCTTTGAAACGAAAATTCATTTGAATATTATTCCTTGGTCAGCAACCATCATTGTCGCCCTTTGGGCCTGTTAAAAAAAAAAAAAAATAAAAAGAAAGTTTACATCGGGAATAGGGCAGGAGCCAAAAGCTCCCAGTCCGTTACTTCCCACCTTTTCGAAATTCCGCTTATTTTGAACAAAAGGGATAGGAGAAGGGATAGAAAACGAACATAAAAATAAGATTCTAAGTGAGAAACACTTAGCAGAAACACTTAGCAGCTTTTAAGGAGCTGAAAAGCAAAAAAAAAATCTAAGTGAGAAACACTTAGTAGAAACAATTCGTAGCTAATTAAGCTGAAAATAAAAAAATAAAAAATTTCTAAGTGAGAAATACTTAGCAACTTTTAGAACAAATATTTCAGTAAATAACCTGTAATGATTAAACCATTACAGGTTTGATGTCAAAACTGACAAGGACTGAGTTGAATTACCAGGTGAGATTTGGACAGTTAGCTTTTGGCTAAGGCCCTCCCTGAAGAGCAAGAACAGAAAAACTACTCACACCTGAAGAAAACATACACAAAGAACACACTGTAAGCTGTGTGTGTATTTTGTGTTTGTCACAACAGGAGAGAAAAGAAAGAATGTCAAGGTTGGTCACCTTGCCTATCAACGCACAACATTGGTGGTCTCTACTAGACCCTGAGTGATCCCACTGGATCTCTCATCGTTCATAGTACCCTGTGTGAAGTTATAAAATCAAAGGTAAACTATGAACTACAAATGACTTAGCCTGTTATTATAATGCCACAGGCAGGCCCTGCATTCAGCAACTATCCAGCAGTGCTTGGATGTCCTGATCTTCTTCTAAAAAAAAGAAAGAAAAACAAAACTGTAGCTGGGATCACTCAGGATCAACAGACTACCAATGCTACCTGTTGTACTTGCTCACTATGGGGGGTGATGCCAAACACCCAGAAGTACTTAACTACTTTCCTTCTTGCTGCCCAGGAGTTTCTGACCAGAACTAATAGAAAATAAAAAGTAGATGGGAAACAATAAAAAGTAAAATGGATATAACTGAAGTTAAACAAGACAAATGAGGTAACAGACCAGAACAGAAAGAGGATTGTAATAGAAGATTACAAATAAAAAAAAATGCAAGTATCAACACATAATCAAGATACACCAGCAGCTAACAAACAACATAAAATTGAAGATCAGTTGCCAGAGTATTTCAACCATGGTAGAATACTCGCCCCTCTGGCAGGGATTATCCCAGACTTGTCCTTTAATCTAGTTGGACACCATGGCTTACAACCCTTCCAGAGGGAAGCACCATTATGACTTCTATTTTTTTTCTTCAAGAAAATCATAAGGTGGTAACAAAGAAAAATGCTAAGAGGAACCCCCTATTAACACCTAAGACATCTAAACTGCAGCCCAGCCTATGCCCAATGCACTAACAGGTCATTCCCTCACACTCAGATCAAAAAATCAAAGTTCAGAGTGCATCTTAGCGTGAATGAGAGAATTTCCTCCCGCTTATTTTGAACAAAAGGGATAGGAGAAGGGATAGAAAACGAACATAAAAATAAGATTCTAAGTGAGAAACACTTAGCAGAAACACTTAGCAGCTTTTAAGGAGCTGAAAAGCAAAAAAAAAATCTAAGTGAGAAACACTTAGTAGAAACAATTCGTAGCTAATTAAGCTGAAAATAAAAAAATAAAAAATTTCTAAGTGAGAAATACTTAGCAACTTTTAGAACAAATATTTCAGTAAATAACCTGTAATGATTAAACCATTACAGGTTTGATGTCAAAACTGACAAGGACTGAGTTGAATTACCAGGTGAGATTTGGACAGTTAGCTTTTGGCTAAGGCCCTCCCTGAAGAGCAAGAACAGAAAAACTACTCACACCTGAAGAAAACATACACAAAGAACACACTGTAAGCTGTGTGTGTATTTTGTGTTTGTCACAACAGGAGAGAAAAGAAAGAATGTCAAGGTTGGTCACCTTGCCTATCAACGCACAACATTGGTGGTCTCTACTAGACCCTGAGTGATCCCACTGGATCTCTCATCGTTCATAGTACCCTGTGTGAAGTTATAAAATCAAAGGTAAACTATGAACTACAAATGACTTAGCCTGTTATTATAATGCCACAGGCAGGCCCTGCATTCAGCAACTATCCAGCAGTGCTTGGATGTCCTGATCTTCTTCTAAAAAAAAGAAAGAAAAACAAAACTGTAGCTGGGATCACTCAGGATCAACAGACTACCAATGCTACCTGTTGTACTTGCTCACTATGGGGGGTGATGCCAAACACCCAGAAGTACTTAACTACTTTCCTTCTTGCTGCCCAGGAGTTTCTGACCAGAACTAATAGAAAATAAAAAGTAGATGGGAAACAATAAAAAGTAAAATGGATATAACTGAAGTTAAACAAGACAAATGAGGTAACAGACCAGAACAGAAAGAGGATTGTAATAGAAGATTACAAATAAAAAAAAATGCAAGTATCAACACATAATCAAGATACACCAGCAGCTAACAAACAACATAAAATTGAAGATCAGTTGCCAGAGTATTTCAACCATGGTAGAATACTCGCCCCTCTGGCAGGGATTATCCCAGACTTGTCCTTTAATCTAGTTGGACACCATGGCTTACAACCCTTCCAGAGGGAAGCACCATTATGACTTCTATTTTTTTTCTTCAAGAAAATCATAAGGTGGTAACAAAGAAAAATGCTAAGAGGAACCCCCTATTAACACCTAAGACATCTAAACTGCAGCCCAGCCTATGCCCAATGCACTAACAGGTCATTCCCTCACACTCAGATCAAAAAATCAAAGTTCAGAGTGCATCTTAGCGTGAATGAGAGAATTTCCTCCCGCTTATTTTGAACAAAAGGGATAGGAGAAGGGATAGAAAACGAACATAAAAATAAGATTCTAAGTGAGAAACACTTAGCAGAAACACTTAGCAGCTTTTAAGGAGCTGAAAAGCAAAAAAAAAATCTAAGTGAGAAACACTTAGTAGAAACAATTCGTAGCTAATTAAGCTGAAAATAAAAAAATAAAAAATTTCTAAGTGAGAAATACTTAGCAACTTTTAGAACAAATATTTCAGTAAATAACCTGTAATGATTAAACCATTACAGGTTTGATGTCAAAACTGACAAGGACTGAGTTGAATTACCAGGTGAGATTTGGACAGTTAGCTTTTGGCTAAGGCCCTCCCTGAAGAGCAAGAACAGAAAAACTACTCACACCTGAAGAAAACATACACAAAGAACACACTGTAAGCTGTGTGTGTATTTTGTGTTTGTCACAACAGGAGAGAAAAGAAAGAATGTCAAGGTTGGTCACCTTGCCTATCAACGCACAACATTGGTGGTCTCTACTAGACCCTGAGTGATCCCACTGGATCTCTCATCGTTCATAGTACCCTGTGTGAAGTTATAAAATCAAAGGTAAACTATGAACTACAAATGACTTAGCCTGTTATTATAATGCCACAGGCAGGCCCTGCATTCAGCAACTATCCAGCAGTGCTTGGATGTCCTGATCTTCTTCTAAAAAAAAGAAAGAAAAACAAAACTGTAGCTGGGATCACTCAGGATCAACAGACTACCAATGCTACCTGTTGTACTTGCTCACTATGGGGGGTGATGCCAAACACCCAGAAGTACTAAACTGCTTTCCTTCTTGCTGCCCAGGAGTTTCTGACCAGAACTAATAGAAAATAAAAAGTAGATGGGAAACAATAAAAAGTAAAATGGATATAACTGAAGTTAAACAAGACAAATGAAGTAACAGACCAGAACAGAAAGAGGATTGTAATAGAAGATTACAAATAAAAAAATGCAAGTATCAACACATAATCAAGATACACCAGCAGCTAACAAACAACATAAAATTGAAGATCAGTTGCCAGAGTATTTCAACCATGGTAGAATACTCGCCCCTCTGGCAGGGATTATCCCAGACTTGTCCTTTAATTTAGTTGGACACCATGGCTTACAACCCTTCCAGAGGGAAGCACCATTATGACTTCTAATTTTTTTCTTCAAGAAAATCATAAGGTGGGAACAAAGGGTTGAATTACCAGGTGAGATTTGGACAGTTAGCTTTTGGCTAAGGCCCTCCCTGAAGAGCAAGAACAGAAAAACTACTCACACCTGAAGAAAACATACACAAAGAACACACTGTAAGCTGTGTGTGTATTTTGTGTTTGTCACAACAGGAGAGAAAAGAAAGAATGTCAAGGTTGGTCACCTTGCCTATCAACGCACAACATTGGTGGTCTCTACTAGACCCTGAGTGATCCCACTGGATCTCTCATCGTTCATAGTACCCTGTGTGAAGTTATAAAATCAAAGGTAAACTATGAACTACAAATGACTTAGCCTGTTATTATAATGCCACAGGCAGGCCCTGCATTCAGCAACTATCCAGCAGTGCTTGGATGTCCTGATCTTCTTCTAAAAAAAAGAAAGAAAAACAAAACTGTAGCTGGGATCACTCAGGATCAACAGACTACCAATGCTACCTGTTGTACTTGCTCACTATGGGGGGTGATGCCAAACACCCAGAAGTACTAAACTGCTTTCCTTCTTGCTGCCCAGGAGTTTCTGACCAGAACTAATAGAAAATAAAAAGTAGATGGGAAACAATAAAAAGTAAAATGGATATAACTGAAGTTAAACAAGACAAATGAAGTAACAGACCAGAACAGAAAGAGGATTGTAATAGAAGATTACAAATAAAAAAATGCAAGTATCAACACATAATCAAGATACACCAGCAGCTAACAAACAACATAAAATTGAAGATCAGTTGCCAGAGTATTTCAACCATGGTAGAATACTCGCCCCTCTGGCAGGGATTATCCCAGACTTGTCCTTTAATTTAGTTGGACACCATGGCTTACAACCCTTCCAGAGGGAAGCACCATTATGACTTCTAATTTTTTTCTTCAAGAAAATCATAAGGTGGGAACAAAGAAAAATGCTAAGAGGAACCCCTTATTAACACCTAAGACATCTAAACTGCAGCCCAGCTTATGCCCAATGCACTAACAGGTCATTCCCTCACACTCAGATCAAAAAATCAAAGTTCAGAGTGCATCTTAGCGTGAATGAGAGAATTTCCTCCCGCTTTTTTTGAACAAAAGGGATAGGAGAAGGGATAGAAAACGAACATAACAATAAGATTCTAAGTGAGAAACACTTAGCAGAAACACTTAGCAGCTTTTAAGGAGCTGAAAAGCAAAAAAAATATCTAAGTGAGAAACACTTAGTAGAAACAATTTGTAGCTTGAAGTGTGCCATGTCTCGTCCTCTCTAAGACCAGACATTTTTATTTATTCTTTTTTTGCGAAAAGAGCACTGATTCTGGAGCTGACGTGTCCAAATGAAGATCGTTTCGAAACCTCTCATGTCTTAAAGGAAAAGAAATACCTAAAGCTAAGAGACTCGATCATCGCTAATGGCTTCGACTGTAACATTTTTACTATTGAAGTTGGCGTACGAGGAAACATCTGCATGGACCAGCTGAACATCTGGACACGTCACATCGGTTCACCTTTAGCACCAACAAAAGCTTTATTTTGTGAATGCACCAGAATCGCCAGACAGTGCTCATATGTTCTGTTCCAGACGAGGAACCTCCCCACGTGGCATTCAAGACCACTAATGCGCAGCATTAAAGAAGAACCTGCCACTGCAAGTTTTATAAAAGATGGTAAAGAAATCTTCCCTGTGGAAGAAGTCAAAATCCACAAAGTAACAAAACTGAAAACGATCGAAAAGCTCACCATTGAAAGATCGTGGCTTGAGAAATGTTTTATCTGGCAAACTTGTTACGCATCGGCTCTTTCTATTCTACTTATTGCCAATGGTTCTTCCTCCCCGGCCCCTTCTGTTTTGTTAGATGAGGATGAGCTCACTGGACTCTCCTTGTCATTCTCTTCTATTTCTTCCATCTCTTTCCAGACTCCCCCACCTGAACTCATGTCAACGGGATCGCAAACACTTCCTGCTGATTTCGCTATAGTGATAAGAACTCAATCTGACATGGGTTCTCAAACCCCCTTGTACAAAAAAAAAGAAGGAAAATTAAGGCTGAAACTTTCCTTGAAATGCCAGATTTTAGAAAACGAATTAGAGCAAATGAAAGAACGAATTTTTTATGTTCTATTTTTATTTTACTTTAATGCGATGTCAGCCTCCCTCGAGAAAGACAAGCAGTTACTAAATGGATTACCTGTTGAGATCAAAGCTACCAACCAGGATCCATCCTCACTTCCTCCTGCGCCCCCTGTTTTAATTATTGAAAAAGATAGAAAAGAATATGAACTTCTGGAAGGAGTAATTCAACGGTTAACAGCAGAACGCGATGAATCGAAGACTTCTCTTTCTGCACTAGTTCGACAATATGACTTAGTGGAAGATTACAGGAAACGTGAGCTCGCAAATCTGACTCAGAGAGCAGACCTATCGGAAATGGCGCTCTTTAATTACCATCAAAGGTTTGTTCTTCTGTCGAACGAATTGGAGACCAAATGTAATGAGGAAAGAGAAAGTAAAATAAGACTTTTCTATACTCAACAGGAGGTCGAGAGTTTGCGTGCCGCGCGTCCCCGTATGACCCACTTTAGTCAACAAGTTTCCCCCCGAACCCCCGTTCTGTATGAATCTGTTGCTATGATGAAGATAGCAAAGAACTACCTCTCGCTCTTTACAACTACGAGTAGTCTTTTTACTCCTCTTATTAAACCCCTTATCCCTACCCTTAATTATATCACCCCTCTTTGTCCTCTAGCCTCAATTCCTCCGACAATGCCGCAGAGTGAAGCTCTCGACCGCACGCCGACCAAGATTTTACGACAAGAGAGTCACGTTATCTCCGTTAAAGAGAATACACCTATTGCGAGACAATGGTCCGAGGGTAGGATTGACTTACTCGAGAATTACTGTCGAGCAGTAGATGACTCTCTCGAAACAAACGAGAAAGCGGCAGAGCTCTCAGAACAACTTCTGGATGCCCAACTTCGCCTCTCGGAGCTGAATCACCAACGGTGTACAACTCACGCAGAGCAGCTTGAGCAATCCATGATGTTAACGGGACTGGCGAGCGATTTAAATGCTCAACTCGCCTTGGCACGGTCTCAAATTGCGGCCCTGAAGTTCCAATTAGCTTCATGGGCAGAAGGTTTGAGTCCGCCAGACACAGAAGAACATGAGGAAAATGAAACTCCGCCGAGAAAGTCTGAGCGTTCAACTCTGAAAAAACGAACCCCTCCATCAAGATATCGTTACAATCGAAGGAGATGTTCTGCTGATGACGTTCACGGTGACTCCACCCCCTTGTAATTCTCTTTTTCCTTACTTTCACATCACTTTGTTTATTTAGTTTTTTAGCTTATTTATTATTTATTGTTCGTTTTTGTTTGTATTATTTTATCGATATGTTTATGTCCGTCAGATCATAACGTTAATCTGGTTAATTGTTAATTGTTAATTATAAATGGTCTAAACCCCAATCCAAGTTCCCAAGGCTTGGCATAGATTTGAGTGACGCCTTACTGGCCTCCTCATCCTCTATGAGTGGTGAGGGGGCCAGCAATGGTTTTTTTTTTTTTTTCTCTTATTTCTTTTTTTCTTTTTCTTTTACTCTAATATGAAATATTTTTGAACAAAATGTGATTATTAATTTAAAAAAAAAAAAAAAAAAAAAAAAAATGTAAATGAATAATAAAAAAAAAAAAAAAAAAAACATGCCTTGGGAATACAACCAAAGCCCCAATTAATCGGTCCTTTCTTTTTTCCTTCTTGTCAAGTGATCGCTCCACTCGTCGATCACCAAAACCGATTGTATTTATATCTGTTCTTTTCTCAACGATCGGCTATACCGATCATTTTTTTTAAAAACAATTGTTTTCTTCTTCTCGACGATCAGATCCAATTGATCGACCTTTTCTTTTTTTTTCCTTTATTCCTTCCATCCCTCCCGCTCCCCTTATTTTAATAAAAACAAGATCAGCTCAGCTTGATCGTTATTTATTTATTTATTTATTTATATTTTTTTTTTTTTGTTGGTCCTAGTCAAGACCTTAAACTGACTAATCGGTCTTAACTTTAACTAAGTGAATGAACCCTTTCCGTTTTCCTTTTCCCTTTATTACTCTCTATCTGGTCTGTTATGTCATAAATCTCATTTAATTTTATCATTCATTTTAATTTTCACTGTTTCCCATCTACATTTTATTTTCAAATAGTTCCGGTCTGTCTCTGATGATAAATAAAACTGATCATGTTAACTCAATATTTTTTTTTATTATGTGCAAGAGATACCAACACGCAAGAGATACCAACGCACATACGAGATACCAGCACTTCCGAGATACCGACACACAAGAGATACCAAGACACTTAAGATACCAGCAAGGACAGTGAGAGGTAGAATGAACTCTCCTCCTTGTGTCCGATCCTGATTATTTTTTGTTGAATTGGTAGTGTTACCTCATTTTGCTACTCTCGTATCTGTGTTGTGTTAACTCATGTAAGTGATCTTAACTCCTGTTAAATAAAAAAAAAATTTCAAAAAAAAAGAAATTAAAAAAGAAGAATTTTCAATGAAGTTATATCAACCCCTGCCACCCATTATGATCAATTCCGCTTGTTTTTTTTTTTTTTTTTTTTCTTCTTTCTTTTCTTCAAATATAAAAAAAAATTAAAAATATAAAAGATGAAACAATGTTATCATTGTTTTTTTTATCGATCGACTATGTCGATTACTTCCAGTTTTCCGTCCTGGTCAAGACGCTAAACTGATTGTTTTTTCTTTTTTTTTAAAAAATTAATAAAAAGAATATAAAAAAAAAAAAAAAAAAAAAGAATAAACAATGTTATCATTGTTTTTTTTTTATCGTTCGACTTTGTCGACTAATTTCTATTTTCCGTTTCTTTTCTTTAAATAATAAATAAAAAGAGTTTAAAATAAAAAAAAAGAATAAACAATGTTATCATTGTTTTTTTATCGATCGACTATGTCGATTACTTTCTATTTTCCGTCCTGGTCAAGACGCTAAACTGATTGTTTTTTTTTCAGAATTAATAAAAAAGAATATAAAAAAAAAAAAAAAAAAAAAAGAATAAACAATGTTATCATTGTTTTTTTTTTATTGTTCGACTTTGTTGACTAATTTCTATTTTCCGTTTTTTCTTTAAAAAATAAATAAAAAGAATTTAAAATAAATAAAAAAGAATAAACAATGTTATCATTGTTTTTTTTTTATCGATCGACTATGTCGATCACTTTCTATTTTCCGTCCTGGTCAAGACGCTAAACTGATTGTTTTTTTTTTTTCAAAATTAATAAAAAAGAATATAAAAAAATACAAAAAAAAGAATAAACAATGTTATCATTGTTTTTTTTATCGTTCGACTTTGTCGACTAATTTCTATTTTCCGTTTTTTTTTTCTTTAAAAAATAAATAAAAAGAATCTAAAATAAAAAAAAAGAATAAACAATGTTATCATTGTTTTTTTATCGATCGACTATGTCGATCACTTTCTATTTTCCGTCCTGGTCAAGACGCTAAACTGATTGTTTTTTTTTCAAAATTAATAAAAAAGAATATAAAAAAAAAAAAAAAAAAAAAGAATAAACAATGTTATCATTGTTTTTTTTTATCGTTCGACTTTGTCGACTAATTTCTATTTTCCGTTTCTTTTCTTTAAAGAATAAATAAAAAGAATTTAAAATAAAAAAAAAGAATAAACAATGTTATCATTGTTTTTTTTTATCGATCGACTATGTCGATCACTTTCTATTTTCCGTCCTGGTCAAGACGCTAAACTGATTGTTTTTTTTTTCAAAATTAATAAAAAAGAATATAAAAAAATACAAAAAAAAGAATAAACAATGTTATCATTGTTTTTTTTATCGTTCGACTTTGTCGACTAATTTCTATTTTCCGTTTTTTTTTTCTTTAAAAAATAAATAAAAAGAATTTAAAATAAAAAAAAAGAATAAACAATGTTATCATTGTTTTTTATCGATCGACTATGTCGATCACTTTCTATTTTCCGTCCTGGTCAAGACGCTAAACTGATTGTTTTTTTTTTCAAAATTAATAAAAAAGAATATTAAAAAAAATACAAAAAAAAAAAGAATAAACAATGTTATCATTGTTTTTTTTTTTTTTATCGTTCGACTTTGTCGACTAATTTCTATTTTCCGTTTTTTTCTTTAAAAAATGAATAAAAAGAATTTAAAATAAAAAAAAAGAATAAACAATGTTATCATTGTTTTTTTTTATCGATCGACTATGTCGATTACTTTCTATTTTCCGTCCTGGTCAAGACGCTAAACTGATTGTTTTTTTTTTCAAAATAAAAAAAAAATATTAAAAAAAAAAAATAAAAAAAAAGAATAAACAATGTTATCATTGTTTTTTTTTATCGTTCGACTTTGTTGACTAATTTCTATTTTCCGTTTTTTTTCTTTAAAAAATAAATAAAAAGAATTTAAAAAAAAAAAAAAAAAAAGAATAAACAATGTTATCATTGTTTTTTTTATCGATCGACTATGTCGATTACTTTCTATTTTCCGTCCTGGTCAAGACGCTAAACTGATTGTTTTTTTTTCAAAATTAATAAAAAAGAATATAAAAAAAATACAAAAAAAAGAATAAACAATGTTATCATTGTTTTTTTTATCGATCGACTATGTCGATTACTTTCTATTTTCCGTCCTGGTCAAGACGCTAAACTGATTGTTTTTTTTTTCAAAATAAAAAAAAAATATTAAAAAAAAAAAATAAAAAAAAAGAATAAACAATGTTATCATTGTTTTTTTTTTATCGTTCGACTTTGTTGACTAATTTCTATTTTCCGTTTTTTTTCTTTAAAAAATTAATAAAAAGAATTTAAAAAAAAAAAAAAAAAAAAAAGAATAAACAATGTTATCATTGTTTTTTTTATCGATCGACTATGTCGATTACTTTCTATTTTCCGTCCTGGTCAAGACGCTAAACTGATTGTTTTTTTTTCAAAATTAATAAAAAAGAATATAAAAAAATACAAAAAAAAGAATAAACAATGTTATCATTGTTTTTTTTTATCGTTCGACTTTGTCGACTAATTTCTATTTTCCGTTTTTTTTTCTTTAAAAAATAAATAAAAAGAATTTAAAATAAAAAAAAAAAAAAGAATAAACAATGTTATCATTGTTTTTTTATCGATCGACTATGTCGATTACTTTCTATTTTCCGTCCTGGTCAAGACGCTAAACTGATTGTTTTTTTTTCAAAATTAATAAAAAAGAATATAAAAAAAATAAAAAAAAAAAGAATAAACAGTGTTATCATTGTTTTTTTTTATCGTTCGACTTTGTTGACTAATTTCTATTTTCCATTTTTTTCTTTTTAAAAAATAAATAAAAAGAATTAAAATAAAAAAAAAAAAAAAAGAATAAACAATGTTATCATTGTTTTTTTTATCGATCGACTATGTCGATTACTTTCTATTTTCCGTCCTGGTCAGGACGCTTAACTGACTGTTTTTTCTTTAAAAATAAATAAAAAGAATAAAAAAAAAAAAAAAAGGAATAAACAATGTTATCATTGTTTTTTTTTTATCGATCGACTATGTCGATTACTTACTATTTTCCGTCCTGGTCAAGACGCTAAACTGATTGTTTTTTCTTTAAAATAATTAAAAAGATTTAAAAAAAAAAAAAAAAAAAAAAAAATGAATAAACAATGTTATCATAGTTTTTTTTTCTATCGATCAACTATGTCGATTAATTTCTATTTTCCGTCCTGATCGAGACGCTAAACTGATTGTTTCCTTTTTTTAAATAATAAATAAGAAAAAAAAAAAAAAAAAAAAAAAAAAAAGAGCATCTCCCTGCTATCCCTCATATCCCCACAATAATATTATACCTTTTCATTTTCTCTTTCCTTTTCTGGTCTTTTTTTTTTCTTTTTTTTCCTTTTTCATACAACGTTTTTTATTTATATATATATTTTTTTTTTTTTTTTTTTTTCATGTTTGATTATTTCCTCTTCATTTTTTTTTTTCTTTTCTTTTCTTTCTTTTTTTTTTTTTTTTCCTCTGCCTCTCTCTTAATTCTGTTCGTTTCTTTGAAACGAAAATTCATTTGAATATTATTCCTTGGTCAGCAACCATCATTGTCGCCCTTTGGGCCTGTTAAAAAAAATAAAAATAAAAAGAAAGTTTACATCGGGATTAGGGCAGGAGCCAAAAGCTCCCAGTCCGTTACTTCCCACTTTATCGAAATTCTTAAGCTGAAAATAAAAAAAATAAAAAATTTCTAAGTGAGAAATACTTAGCAACTTTTAGAACAAATATTTCAGAATAAGAAATTTGGGAGAGGAATAGGGGCAGTGAACTTTTGATTCAGGCCCTTCCCAACGAACAGGACGAAGACTTCTAAAACCTGAGATGAACCAATTGAGTTGAAACAAACAAATAACAGAGACGCAACACATACCGGAACATCATCGCAAGCAATGCTTCGGACCTCCGTCGACCTTCGTTCTTCCGGCGGCAAAGGGAAACAAGAAAGAACGGGCAATGAGACAAACCTGTTAGTTGGTGTTGTGTTGTTGTTAAAAACAAAAACATAAACGCCAGGAAGTTCGACAACGAAGACATCGACATCGATCGCTGCTCTGCAGATGTCCGGCGGGTGTTTGTCTACACTGTGTTTATTGTTTGTTTTTTTCCCAAGGTTCAACCCCGGGAAGAGAAGTAAAAAATTCCGTCAGTGTTGGCCTTCCTGTTCGAAGGTGCGCACCAATGACGATAAATAGAGTGGGGGGGAGAAAACCTTTGATCCAACTGGATCCCTTCACGAGCTGACATTGCCATGTGAAGTTAAATATTCTGGCGATGCCAGCTCAGGCGACTTAGCCTGCTTTTTTCTTTAAATACTGTAAAGGGAAATATTCTTGTGGGGAAAAACCCGCGAGTTTTTATTATTTTTTCTGAATCCGCGAGAATATTTCCCCGCGGGAATATTTCCCTGCAAGCATACTTTTTTTCTAGCCATTTTTTTTGTTCTTTTTTGTGAAGAAAATATGTGTGCTACGAAGGAAAGTTTCAGCAAAAATTATTTTTATTGTGTAGTATCATAGATGGAAGTGCCCTCCAAATTTGGAGGGCGCCTGGTGAAAATCAGCCACAAAAATTTGTAGGGCCAAAATAGGGCCATTGTAGGGCCAAAATAGGGCCAAAATAGGGCGCTGGAGGGCGCGTAGGGCGCTTTTTTAATTAAATTTAATATAATGCCGAGCTCATTTTGACACACCCCTGCCCTCAGCGAGGGTCGAATCGCATCTTATTTGACTTTTCTCCGGTTCACCCGATCAAATGCGTCTCTGGGATATCAGTTTACTTGCCACCAGTAAACTTCTTTTTTTTCTCACAAGGTACCGTGAAGACCGGCCTATTAACAAGTTAGCAAGAACGCACTCTCCCTCCTCGAATCCCTCTATATTCGACTCGTGCATTCTGCGGGCTAATCAGCTCCTTGTAGATCTGGGATGCATCGTCCACTGAAATGAGTTTCAGCTTCAGGGATTGCAGCAGGCTTCGGAAGCTCTCAAGGAGTAGCCCATTGTTTTTGCCATTGTTGACCTCCGAACCATGACCTGGAGGTCTCAGGTTCGAACCCCGTGACACCCTTTTTTCTCTTTTTCGAAAGACTGCCAAGCATGTCAAACATTTTTTTTGGCTTCTGCGTCAAAATACTTGTGCGTCAGTGTAAGTCCCCGTCAATTTAGCTCTCTTACAGTAATAAAAAAGGTAAAAAAAAGCGCCCTCCAAAATAATATTTATATTAAAAGCGCCCTACAAGCGCCCTACACGCCCTCTAAATTGTAGGGCACTTCCATCTATGTAGTATGGTAGTTTTTTATTGGTAAATAATGCTCTGTTCTACCTAACACTCGATGGAAGCACACAGATTTCTTAGATTTTTGATCAACGGCTGGCTTTCGCAAAAATCCTCTGTGGTAGGGAAATATTCTTGTGGGGAAAAACCCGCAAGTTTGAAAAAAAATCTCCAAATCCGCGAGAATATTTCCCCGCGGGAATATTTCCCCGCAAGAATATTTCCCCGCGAGAATATTTCCCTTTACAGTAAAAAAAATAAAAAGATACCAACAGGTGGGGTGATGGGTTGCGCCACTGCAATCCAGTCACAAAAAGAAACAAAGGTAATCTCCAGGGTTCTCGACCCTTGGCTCTCCCTGCGCAAGCATCGCATGGAGGGTGACGCTAAGCACCCGGGGGGTACGAAACAAACTTTCCCCCTGCTGTCCTGTTTGAAATAAAAAAAAAAAAAAAAAAAACAAAGGGATAGAAGTAAACAGAATACATTACACCTCAACAGGTGACGCTAAACACCCAGGGGATACAAACCAAACTTTCCCCCTGTTGCCCTGTTTGAAATAAATTAAAAAAAGAACAAGAAAACAGAATACAATACTCAGCAATCAGACTCGTTCACTCGCTTCGCCAGAGCCGTTCGAGCCGATGCTCATGTAAAGTTACCTGTTTTCTTTTAACAAATTAAATAAAATAAAATAAAAATAAAGTATACAAACCAAACTTTCCCTGGAATAAAAGAAAGTTTACAACGGGAATAGGGCAGGAGCCAAAAGCTCCCAGTCCGTTACTTCCCACCTTATCGAAATTCATACCTAACAATCAGTGCGTTCACTGGCCTTAGGGCTGTTCGGACTTATGCTTTGGACTGTTCCCTTGCAGAAAAAAAAAGTAAAATAAACCAACTTTGGGACATTGGAAAAGCATAAAATAAAAGTTGCTACAACCAAAAGACAACTGCAAAAAATAAGGTTTTTGTAGGGGAGCTACAATGTAGCAATAATGTCACACAGTCATGTGGCAAGCTGAATAAGAAATTTGGGAGAGGAATAGGGGCAGTGAACTTTTGATTCAGGCCCTTCCCAACGAACAGGACGAAGACTTCTAAAACCTGAGATGAACCAATTGAGTTGAAACAAACAAATAACAGAGACGCAACACATACCGGAACATCATCGCAAGCAATGCTTCGGACCTCCGTCGACCTTCGTTCTTCCGGCGGCAAAGGGAAACAAGAAAGAACGGGCAATGAGACAAACCTGTTAGTTGGTGTTGTGTTGTTGTTAAAAACAAAAACATAAACGCCAGGAAGTTCGACAACGAAGACATCGACATCGATCGCTGCTCTGCAGATGTCCGGCGGGTGTTTGTCTACACTGTGTTTATTGTTTGTTTTTTTCCCAAGGTTCAACCCCGGGAAGAGAAGTAAAAAATTCCGTCAGTGTTGGCCTTCCTGTTCGAAGGTGCGCACCAATGACGATAAATAGAGTGGGGGGGAGAAAACCTTTGATCCAACTGGATCCCTTCACGAGCTGACATTGCCATGTGAAGTTAAATATTCTGGCGATGCCAGCTCAGGCGACTTAGCCTGCTTTTTTCTTTAAATAAAAAAAATAAAAAGATACCAACAGGTGGGGTGATGGGTTGCGCCACTGCAATCCAGTCACAAAAAGAAACAAAGGTAATCTCCAGGGTTCTCGACCCTTGGCTCTCCCTGCGCAAGCATCGCATGGAGGGTGACGCTAAGCACCCGGGGGGTACGAAACAAACTTTCCCCCTGCTGTCCTGTTTGAAATAAAAAAAAAAAAAAAAAAAACAAAGGGATAGAAGTAAACAGAATACATTACACCTCAACAGGTGACGCTAAACACCCAGGGGATACAAACCAAACTTTCCCCCTGTTGCCCTGTTTGAAATAAATTAAAAAAAGAACAAGAAAACAGAATACAATACTCAGCAATCAGACTCGTTCACTCGCTTCGCCAGAGCCGTTCGAGCCGATGCTCATGTAAAGTTACCTGTTTTCTTTTAACAAATTAAATAAAATAAAATAAAAATAAAGTATACAAACCAAACTTTCCCTGGAATAAAAGAAAGTTTACAACGGGAATAGGGCAGGAGCCAAAAGCTCCCAGTCCGTTACTTCCCACCTTATCGAAATTCATACCTAACAATCAGTGCGTTCACTGGCCTTAGGGCTGTTCGGACTTATGCTTTGGACTGTTCCCTTGCAGAAAAAAAAAGTAAAATAAACCAACTTTGGGACATTGGAAAAGCATAAAATAAAAGTTGCTACAACCAAAAGACAACTGCAAAAAATAAGGTTTTTGTAGGGGAGCTACAATGTAGCAATAATGTCACACAGTCATGTGGCAAGCTGAATAAGAAATTTGGGAGAGGAATAGGGGCAGTGAACTTTTGATTCAGGCCCTTCCCAACGAACAGGACGAAGACTTCTAAAACCTGAGATGAACCAATTGAGTTGAAACAAACAAATAACAGAGACGCAACACATACCGGAACATCATCGCAAGCAATGCTTCGGACCTCCGTCGACCTTCGTTCTTCCGGCGGCAAAGGGAAACAAGAAAGAACGGGCAATGAGACAAACCTGTTAGTTGGTGTTGGGTTAAGTTACCAGGTGAGATTTGGACTGTTAGCTTTTGGCTAAGGCCCTCCCTGAAGAGCAAGAACAAAAAAACTACTCACACCTGAAGAAAACATACACAAAGAACACACTGTAAGCTGTGTGTGTATTTTGTGTTTGTCACAACAGGAGAGAAAAGAAAGAATGTCAAGGTTGGTCACCTTGCCTATCAACGCACAACATTGGTGGTCTCTACTAGACCCTGAGTGATCCCACTGGATCTCTCATCGTTCATAGTACCCTGTGTGAAGTTATAAAATCAAAGGTAAACTATGAACTACAAATGACTTAGCCTGTTATTATAATGCCACAGGCAGGCCCTGCATTCAGCAACTATCCAGCAGTGCTTGGATGTCCTGATCTTCTTCTAAAAAAAAGAAAGAAAAACAAAACTGTAGCTGGGATCACTCAGGATCAACAGACTACCAATGCTACCTGTTGTACTTGCTCACTATGGGGGGTGATGCCAAACACCCAGAAGTACTAAACTGCTTTCCTTCTTGCTGCCCAGGAGTTTCTGACCAGAACTAATAGAAAATAAAAAGTAGATGGGAAACAATAAAAAGTAAAATGGATATAACTGAAGTTAAACAAGACAAATGAAGTAACAGACCAGAACAGAAAGAGGATTGTAATAGAAGATTACAAATAAAAAAATGCAAGTATCAACACATAATCAAGATACACCAGCAGCTAACAAACAACATAAAATTGAAGATCAGTTGCCAGAGTATTTCAACCATGGTAGAATACTCGCCCCTCTGGCAGGGATTATCCCAGACTTGTCCTTTAATTTAGTTGGACACCATGGCTTACAACCCTTCCAGAGGGAAGCACCATTATGACTTCTAATTTTTTTCTTCAAGAAAATCATAAGGTGGGAACAAAGAAAAATGCTAAGAGGAACCCCTTATTAACACCTAAGACATCTAAACTGCAGCCCAGCTTATGCCCAATGCACTAACAGGTCATTCCTCCAGCGATGCCCCCAAAGCAAGGAAAAAGGACTTAAACCTTCCACCCTCTTCTTTTATGTCCCACTGGGTACCGGGGTTTTGTTCCGCCAGTGAGGTGAACCAGGCCTGTAACCAGGCAAATCCCTCATGGGGGTCACCATTGATCTCTTTATCGGCCTCTCCGAGGGCCCGGTATACAGTATCCTTCCCTACTGTTATGCCGCAAAGAATTCGATAGAGTGGGAAGTAACGGACTGGGAGCTTTTGGCTCCTGCCCTATTCCCGATGTAAACTTTCTTTTTAATTTTTTTTTTTTTTTTAACAGGCCCAGAGGGCGACAATGACTGTTGCTGACCAAGGAATACTATTCAAATGAATTTTCGTTTCAAAGAAACGAACAGTATTAAGAGAGAGGCAGAGAAAAAAAAAAAAAAAAAAGAAAGAAAAGAAAAAGAAATATGAAGAGGAAATAATCAAACATGAAAAAAATAAAAAAAAAAAAAAAATATAAATAAAAAACGTTGTATGAAAAAGGAAAAAAAAGAAAAAAAGAAAAAAGACCAGAAAAGGAAAGAGAAAATGAAAAGGTATAATATTATTGTGGGGATATGAGGATAGCAGGGAGATGCTTTTTTTTTTTTTTTTTTTTTTTTTTTTTATTTATTATTTAAAAAAAGGAAACAATCAGTTTAGCGTCTCGATCGGGACGGAAAATAGAAATTAATCGACATAGTCGATCGATAGAAAAAAAAACAATGATAACATTGTTTATTCTTTTTTTTTTTTTTTTTTTTTTTTTAAATCCTTTTAATTATTTTAAAGAAAAAACAATCAGTTTAGCGTCTTGACCAGGACGGAAAATAGAAAGTGATCGACATAGTCGATCGATAAAAAAACAATGATAACATTGTTTATTCTTTTTTTTTTTTTTTTAAATTCTTATTATTTATTTTTTAAAGAAAAAAAAACGGAAAATAAAAATTAGTCGACAAAGTCGAACGATGAAAAAAAACAATGATAACATTGTTTATTCTTTTTTTTTTTTGTTTTTTTTTTATATTCTTTTTTATTAATTTTGAAAAAAAAAACAATCAGTTTAGCGTCTTGACCAGGACGGAAAATAGAAAGTAATCGACATAGTCGATCGATAAAAAAACAATGATAACATTGTTTAATCTTTTTTTTTTAAAATTCTTTTTATTTATTTTTTAAAGAAAAAAAACGGAAAATAGAAATTAGTCGACAAAGTCGAACGATAAAAAAACAATGATAACATTGTTTATTCTTTTTTTTTTATTTTTTTTATATTATTTTTTTAATTAATTTTGAAAAAAAAACAATCAGTTTAGCGTCTTGACCAGGACGGAAAATAGAAAGCGATCGACATAGTCGATCGATAAGAAAACAATGATAACATTGTTTATTCTTTTTTTTTATTTTAAATTCTTTTTATTTATTTTTTAAAGAAAAAAACGGAAAATAGAAATTAGTCGACAAAGTCGAACGATAAAAAAAAACAATGATAACATTGTTTATTCTTTTTTTTGTATTTTTTTATATTCTTTTTTATTAATTTTGAAAAAAAAAACAATCAGTTTAGCGTCTTGACCAGGACGGAAAATAGAAAGTGATCGACATAGTCGATCGATAAAAAAAAAAAACAATGATAATATTGTTTATTCTTTTTTTTTTTTTTAAATTCTTTTTATTTATTTTTTAAAGAATAAAAATGGAAAATAGAAAATAGTCAACAAAGTCGAACGATAACAAAAAACACAATGATAACATTGTTTATTCTATTTTTTTATTTTTATTTTTTTTCTATTCTTTTTTATTAATTTTGAAAAAAAAAAAAACAATCAGTTTAGCGTCTTGACCAGGACGGAAAATAGAAAGTAATCGACATAGTCGATCGATAAAAAAAACAATGATAACATTGTTTATTCTTTTTTTTTTTTTTTTAAATTCTTTTTATTTATTTTTTAAAAAGAAAAAAACGGAAAATAGAAATTAGTCAACAAAGTCGAACGATAAAAAAAAAACAATGATAACATTGTTTATTCTTTTTTTTTTACTTTTTTTATATTCTTTTTATTAATTTTGAAAAAAAAACAATCAGTTTAGCGTCTTGACCAGGACGGAAAATAGAAAGTGATCGACATAGTCGATCGATAAAAAAACAAGGATAACATTGTTTATTCTTTTTTTTTATTTTAAATTCTTTTTATTTATTCTTTAAAGAAAAGAAACGGAAAATAGAAATTAGTCGACAAAGTCGAACGATAAAAAAAAACAATGATAACATTGTTTATTCTTTTTTTTTTTTTTTTTTTATATTCTTTTTTATTAATTTTGAAAAAAAAAACAATCAGTTTAGCGTCTTGACCAGGACGGAAAATAGAAAGTGATCGACATAGTCGATCGATAAAAAAACAATGATAACATTGTTTATTCTTTTTTTTTATTTTATATTCTTTTTATTTAGGAAAATTCTCCGTTGCTACCCCAAAACTTTATTTTTCTCCGTTGTAGTCCACCTAAAAGAATTTTTCTCCGTTGTGTTTTTTTTTCTTTTTTTTTTTCGCTGTTGTGTGCCACCTAAACTTTTTTTTCGCTGTTGTGTGCCACCTATATTTATTTTTCGCTGTTGTGTGTCACTTGACCTTTTTTCCCTTTTCCTTTTTTTTTTTTCCCCTTTTTTTTTTTTTTTTTTTTTGTGCACCTGTCTACCTGGTTAGTTAGTTAGATACCATACACTCATCTGATGGATTGATTGAAAGCTAATAACACAAACGGTTAAGGATGTGATGACTTGGGAAATGATAAAAGTAATCTTCCTTCTGGAACTTCTGCTCAGTACACGCAAATGCATCTTGACACGCGGGAACCCTTCGGGCAGTACTGCGCTCTTGATAATTTAAGGTAGCCTTAAAAAAGCTCTCATGCTTGCATGAGTTAGATACCCTGATAACCCGGTCAGAAACAGGAGTGTCGCTTGCGACCAGGCTGTCTGTAACTCGCAGGTGTCTTGGCCTTGAAATTCGGTTGGAATGACGTGTAAGAGGACAACAGTTCTCTGTAAGGTGACCCAGCCCTGCACACATACCGTTCTTTGCATGCACTTGTAGAAATCTTCCCTGTGGAAGAAGTCAAAATCCACAAAGTAACAAAACTGAAAACGATCGAAAAGCTCACCATTGAAAGATCGTGGCTTGAGAAATGTTTTATCTGGCAAACTTGTTACGCATCGGCTCTTTCTATTCTACTTATTGCCAATGGTTCTTCCTCCCCGGCCCCTTCTGTTTTGTTAGATGAGGATGAGCTCACTGGACTCTCCTTGTCATTCTCTTCTATTTCTTCCATCTCTTTCCAGACTCCCCCACCTGAACTCATGTCAACGGGATCGCAAACACTTCCTGCTGATTTCGCTATAGTGATAAGAACTCAATCTGACATGGGTTCTCAAACCCCCTTGTACAAAAAAAAAGAAGGAAAATTAAGGCTGAAACTTTCCTTGAAATGCCAGATTTTAGAAAACGAATTAGAGCAAATGAAAGAACGAATTTTTTATGTTCTATTTTTATTTTACTTTAATGCGATGTCAGCCTCCCTCGAGAAAGACAAGCAGTTACTAAATGGATTACCTGTTGAGATCAAAGCTACCAACCAGGATCCATCCTCACTTCCTCCTGCGCCCCCTGTTTTAATTATTGAAAAAGATAGAAAAGAATATGAACTTCTGGAAGGAGTAATTCAACGGTTAACAGCAGAACGCGATGAATCGAAGACTTCTCTTTCTGCACTAGTTCGACAATATGACTTAGTGGAAGATTACAGGAAACGTGAGCTCGCAAATCTGACTCAGAGAGCAGACCTATCGGAAATGGCGCTCTTTAATTACCATCAAAGGTTTGTTCTTCTGTCGAATGAATTGGAGACCAAATGTAATGAGGAAAGAGAAAGTAAAATAAGACTTTTCTATACTCAACAGGAGGTCGAGAGTTTGCGTGCCGCGCGTCCCCGTATGACCCACTTTAGTCAACAAGTTTCCCCCCGAACCCCCGTTCTGTATGAATCTGTTGCTATGATGAAGATAGCAAAGAACTACCTCTCGCTCTTTACAACTACGAGTAGTCTTTTTACTCCTCTTATTAAACCCCTTATCCCTACCCTTAATTATATCACCCCTCTTTGTCCTCTAGCCTCAATTCCTCCGACAATGCCGCAGAGTGAAGCTCTCGACCGCACGCCGACCAAGATTTTACGACAAGAGAGTCACGTTATCTCCGTTAAAGAGAATACACCTATTGCGAGACAATGGTCCGAGGGTAGGATTGACTTACTCGAGAATTACTGTCGAGCAGTAGATGACTCTCTCGAAACAAACGAGAAAGCGGCAGAGCTCTCAGAACAACTTCTGGATGCCCAACTTCGCCTCTCGGAGCTGAATCACCAACGGTGTACAACTCACGCAGAGCAGCTTGAGCAATCCATGATGTTAACGGGACTGGCGAGCGATTTAAATGCTCAACTCGCCTTGGCACGGTCTCAAATTGCGGCCCTGAAGTTCCAATTAGCTTCATGGGCAGAAGGTTTGAGTCCGCCAGACACAGAAGAACATGAGGAAAATGAAACTCCGCCGAGAAAGTCTGAGCGTTCAACTCTGAAAAAACGAACCCCTCCATCAAGATATCGTTACAATCGAAGGAGATGTTCTGCTGATGACGTTCACGGTGACTCCACCCCCTTGTAATTCTCTTTTTCCTTACTTTCACATCACTTTGTTTATTTAGTTTTTTAGCTTATTTATTATTTATTGTTCGTTTTTGTTTGTATTATTTTATCGATATGTTTATGTCCGTCAGATCATAACGTTAATCAGGTTAATTGTTAATTGTTAATTATAAATGGTCTAAACCCCAATCCAAGTTCCCAAGGCTTGGCATAGATTTGAGTGACGCCTTACTGGCCTCCTCATCCTCTATGAGTGGTGAGGGGGCCAGCAATGGTTTTTTTTTTTTTTTCTCTTATTTCTTTTTTTCTTTTTCTTTTACTCTAATATGAAATATTTTTGAACAAAATGTGATTATTAATTTAAAAAAAAAAAAAAAAAAATAATAATGTAAATGAATAAAAAAAAAAAAAAAAACATGCCTTGGGAATACAATCAAAGCCCCAAATAATCGGTCCTTTCTTTTTCCTTCTTGTCAAGTGATCGCTCCACTCGACGATCACCAAAACCGATTGTATTTATATCTGTTCTTTTCTCAACGATCGGCTATACCGACCATTTTTTTTTTATATAAATAATTGTTTTCTTCTTCTCGACGATCAGTTCCAATTGATCGACCTTTTTTTTTTTTTCCTTTATTCCTTCCATCCCTCCCGCTCCCCTAATTGTAAATAAAAACAAGATCAGCTCAGCTTGATCGTTAATCTTTTTTTCTTTTTTAATTTAAACTGATTGTATTTATATCTGTTTATTTTTCTCAACGATCGGCTATACCGATCAACCTTTAAAATAATTTCTTCTTCTCGACGATCAGATCCAAATGATCAACCTTTTCTTTTTTTTTCCTCTATTCCTTCCATCCCTCCCGCTCCCCTATTTGTAATAAAAACAAGATCAGCTCAGCTTGATCGTTAATTTTTTTTCTTTCTTTTTTGTTGGTCCTAGTCAAGACCTTAAACTGACTAACCGGTCTTAATTTTAAATAAGTGTTAACCTAGTTTCTCTTTTCCTTTTCAATTTCCTTTTAATACTCTCTATCTGGTCTGTTATGTCATATTTCTCATTTAATTTTATCATCCATTTTACTTTTCACTGTTTCCCATCTACATTTTATTTTCAAACAGTTACGGTCTGTTAAAAAAAAAAAAAAGTTTAAATAAGTTAAATTGAACATGTTAACTCAATTCCTCAATTCTTCCGTCATGGTCATGACATTCTTTTTCGTTTCTCTAAATGCACAAGAGATACCATCACTCATGAGATACCAACGCACATACGAGATACCAGCACTCCAGAGATACCGACACGCTAGAGATACCAAGTCACTTGAGATACCTCCTTGTAAATTAATTCCCGGTATTTCAAATTTGAATTGATAGTGTCAACTCTGCTTGCTGCTCTTGTTAATGTGTTGTCTCCTGACAGTGATCTTAACTCCTGTAAAAAGAAAAAAAAAAAAAGAAATCAAAAAAGAAGAATTTTCAAACGAAGTTATAACAACCCCTACCACCCATTATGATCAATTCCGCTTGTTTTTTTTTTTTTTTTTTTAAAACAAAAAAAAATAAAAAATTATAAAAGATTAAACAATGTTATCATTGTATTTTTATCGATCGACTATGTCGATTACTTTCTATTTTCCGTCCTGGTCAAGACGCTAAACTGATTGTTTTTTTTTTTTTTTTCCAAAATTAATAAAAAAGAATATAAAAAAAAAAAAATAAAAAAAAGAATAAACAATGTTATCATTGTTTTTTTATCGTTCGACTTTGTCGACTAATTTCTATTTTCCGTTTTTTTTCTTTAAAAATAAATAAAAAGAATTTAAAAAAAAAAAAAAAAAAAAAAGAATAAACAATGTTATCATTGTTTTTTTATCGATCGACTATGTCGATTACTTTCTATTTTCCGTCCTGGTCAAGACGCTAAACTGATTGTTTTTTTTTTTTTTTTTCAAAATTAATAAAAAAGAATATAAAAAAAAAAAAATAAAAAAAAGATTAAACAATGTTATCATTGTTTTTTTATCGTTCGACTTTGTCGACTAAATTCTATTTTCCGTTTTTTTCTCTTAAAAAATAAATAAAAAGAATTTAAAAAAAAAAAAAAAAAAAAGAATAAACAATGTTATCATTGTTTTTTTATCGATCGATTTTGTCGACTAATTTCTATTTTCCGTCCTGGTCAGGACGCTAAACTGATTGTTTTTTTTTTTTCAAAATTAATAAAAAAAGATTATAAAAAAAAAAAAAAATAAAAAAAAGAATAAACAATGTTATCATTGTTTTTTTATCGTTCGACTTTGTCGACTAATTTCTATTTTCCGTTTTTTTCTCTTAAAAAATAAATAAAAAGAATTTAAAAAAAAAAAAAAAAAAAAAGAATAAACAATGTTATCATTGTTTTTTTATCGATCGACTATGTCGATTACTTTCTATTTTCCGTCCTGGTCAAGACGCTAAACTGATTGTTTTTTTTTTTTTTTTCAAAATTAATAAAAAAGATTATAAAAAAAAAAAAATAAAAAAAGAATAAACAATGTTATCATTGTTTTTTTATCGTTCGACTTTGTCGACTAATTTCTATTTTCCGTTTTTTTTCTTAAAAAATAAATAAAAAGAATTTAAAAAAAAAAAAAAAAAAAAAAGAATAAACAATGTTATCATTGTTTTTTTATCGATCGACTTTGTCGACTAATTTCTATTTTCCGTCCCGGTCAAGACGCTAAACTGATTGTTTTTTCTAAATAAATAAAAAGAATAAAAAAAAAAAAAAAAAAAAAAAAAGATTAAACAATGTTATCATTGTTTTTTTTTATCGATCGACTATGTCGATTACTTTCTATTTTCCGTCCTGGTCAGGACGCTAAACTGATTGTTTTTTCTTTAAAAAATAAATAAAAAGAATAAAAAAAAAAAAAAAAAAAAAAAAAAGAATAAACAATGTTATCATTGTTTTGTTATCGATTGACTTTGTCGACTAATTTCTATTTTCCGTCCTGGTCAAGACGCTAAACTGATTGTTTTTTCTTTAAAAAATAAATAAAAAGAATAAAAAAAAAAAACAAAAAAAAAAAGAATAAACAATGTTATCATTGTTTTTTTATCGATCGACTATGTCGATCACTTTCTATTTTTCGTCCTGGTCAGGACGCTAAACTGATTGTTTTTTCTTTAAAATTAATAAAAAGAATAAAAAAAAAAAAGAAAAAAGGAATAAACAATGTTATCATTGTTTTTATTTTATCGATCGACTATGTCGATTACTTTCTATTTTCCGTCCTGGTCAAGACGCTAAACTGATTGTTTTTTCTTTAAAAAATAATAAGAAGGATTTAAAAAAAAAAAAAAAAAAAAAAAAAAGAATAAACAATGTTATCATTGTTTTTTTATCGATCGACTATGTCGATCACTTTCTATTTTTCGTCCTGGTCAAGACGCTAAACTGATTGTTTTTTCTTTAAAAATAATAAAAAGGATTTAAAAAAAAAAAAAAAAAAAAAAAAAAAAGAATAAACAATGTTATCATTGTTTTTTTTTTTCGATCGACTATGTCGATCACTTTCTATTTTCCGTCCTGGTCAAGACGTTAAACTGATTGTTTTTTTTCAAAATTAATAAAAAAGAATACAAAAAAAAATAAAAAAAAAAGAATAAACAATGTTATCATTGTTTTTTTTTATCGATCGACTATGTCGATCACTTTCTATTTTCCGTCCTGGTCAAGACGCTAAACTGATTGTTTTTTTTTTTCAAAATTAATAAAAAAGAATATAAAAAAAAAATAAAAAAAAAAGAATAAACAATGTTATCATTGTTTTTTTTTTTACTGTTCGACTTTGTTGACTAATTTCTATTTTCCGTTTTTTTTTTCTTTTTAAAAAATAAATAAAAAGAATTTAAAAAAAAAAAAAAAAAAAAGAATAAACAATGTTATCATTGTTTTTTTTTCATCGATCGACTATGTCGATTACTTTCTATTTTCCGTCCTGGTCAAGACGCTAAACTGATTGTTTTTTTTTTCAAAATTAATAAAAAAGAATATAAAAAAAAAAAAAACAAAAACAAAAAGAATAAACAATGTTATCATTGTTTTTTTTTTATCGTTCGACTTTGTCGACTAATTTTTATTTTCCGTTTTTTTTTCTTTAAAAATAAATAAAAAGAATTTAAAAAAAAAAAAAAAAAAAGAATAAACAATGTTATCATTGTTTTTTTATCGATCGACTATGTCGATCACTTTCTATTTTCCGTCCTGGTCAAGACGCTAAACTGATTGTTTTTTCTTTAAAATATTAAAAAGGATTAAAAAAAAAAAAAAAAAAAAAAAAAAAAGAATAAACAATGTTATCATTGTTTTTTATCGATCGACTATGTCGATCACTTTCTATTTTCCGTCCTGGTCAAGACGCTAAACTGATTGTTTTTTCTTTAAAAAATAATTAAAAGGTTAAAAAAAAAAAAAAAAAAAAAAAAAAAAAGATTAATCAATGTTATCATTGTTTTTTTATCGATCGACTATGTCGATCACTTTCAATTTTCCGTCCTGGTCAGGACGCTAAACTGATTGTTTTTTCTTTAAAAATAAATGAAAAGAACAAAAAAAAAAAAAAAAAAAAAAGGAATAAACAATGTTATCATTGTTTTTTTTTTATCGATCGACTATGTCGATTACTTTCTATTTTCCGTCCTGGTCAAGACGCTAAACTGATTGTTTTTTCTTTAAAATAATTAAAAGGATTTAAAAAAAAAAAAAAAAAAAAAAAAAAAAAGAATAAACAATGTTATCATTTTTTTTTTTTTTCTATCGATCGACTATGTCGATTAATTTCTATTTTCCGTCCTGATCGAGACGCTAAACTGATTGTTTCCTTTTTTTAAATAATAAAAAAAAAAAAAAAAAAAGAGCATCTCCCTGCTATCCTCATATCCCCACAATAATATTATACCTTTTCATTTTCTCTTTCCTTTTCTGGTCTTTTTTTTTCTTTTTTTCCTTTTTCATACAACGTTTTTTATTTATATTTTTTTTTTTTTTTTTTTCATGTTTGATTATTTCCTCTTCATATTTTTCTTTTTCTATTCTTTCTTTTTTTTTTTTTTTTTTTTCTCTGCCTCTCTCTCAATTCTGTTCGTTTCTTTGAAACGAAAATTCATTTGAATATTATTCCTTGGTCAGCAACCATCATTGTCGCCCTTTGGGCCTGTTAAAAAAAAAAATAAAAATAAAAAGAAAGTTTACATCGGGAATAGGGCAGGAGCCAAAAGCTCCCAGTCCGTTACTTCCCACTTATCGAAATTCAAAACTCCCAGAGGCTGAGAACACTATCAAGACCTGACGAACAACCCAACCTTTCCGTGAGTACTTGTCTTTGCTAATCTCGTCAAGCCAGATGAACATCGTACAAACGTTATCTCAACATCCGTGTGCGCTTAAGGTGAGAGGGTGTTCATGGAAACTTTGTGGCTGAAAATAAATTTTGGTAGTGGTTTTAGGGATTCTCATTTTTTTCTTGCTGTTCTGGACCTAGGTCCCCTTGATAGTTTGTTTGTTTTTTTACTCTACGTTTCCAGATAATAACTACTCAACACCTACCTACCTACCTACCTACTACCAAATGCCTGGAAACATGGACTCCCCGCAGACTGCACCTGTGATCGCATCTGAGGATACTGTTACACCTGTCCCAACCATAAACGTGCCGGTGTTCAATGTTCCGACACCAACCCTGGGACGTGTCTTCCCTAGCGAGAGTGCACTCCTGGCAAGCGTCACCCTCGCCTGCTGCTCCACTGGAAGGAGGTTTAGCAGACAAAAGCGTGAGAACCGGATATCGTTCCATTGCACATCCGACTCATGTGAGTGGAGGGTGTGCGCTACAGGGAGTTGTGAAGAGAGAACTGTGACGGTGTCACAGCTGCGGCATACGGACGCTTGCAACCCTGGGGAGGGGAGGGTGTACGGGCTCAAGACCACAATAGCCTACCTTTCCCTGGCAAAATACAAGGAGTTGGGTACAAAATATAAAAAGTCCCACCTTGTACAAGACTTAAAGTGCCAGACATTTTTATTTATTCTTTTTTTGCGAAAAGAGCACTGATTCTGGAGCTGACGTGTCCAAATGAAGATCGTTTCGAAACCTCTCATGTCTTAAAGGAAAAGAAATACCTAAAGCTAAGAGACTCGATCATCGCTAATGGCTTCGACTGTAACATTTTTACTATAGTTTAGTACTTCTGGGTGTTTGGCATCACCCCCCATAGTGAGCAAGTACAACAGGTAGCATTGGTAGTCTGTTGATCCTGAGTGATCCCAGCTACAGTTTTGTTCTTCTTTCTTTTTTTTAGAAGAAGATCAGGACATCCAAGCACTGCTGGATAGTTGCTGAATGCAGGGCCTGCCTGTGGCATTATAATAACAGGCTAAGTCATTTGTAGTTCATAGTTACCTTTGATTTTATAACTTCACACAGGGTACTATGAACGATGAGAGATCCAGTGGGATCACTCAGGGTCTAGTAGAGACCACCAATGTTGTGCGTTGATAGGCAAGGTGACCAACCTTGACATTCTTTCTTTTCTCTCCTGTTGTGACAAACACAAAATACACACACAGCTTACAGTGTGTTCTTTGTGTATGTTTTCTTCAGGTGTGAGTAGTTTTTTTGTTCTTGCTCTTCAGGGAGGGCCTTAGCCAAAAGCTAACAGTCCAAATCTCACCTGGAAATTCAACGAAGTTGGCGTACGAGGAAACATCTGCATGGACCAGCTGAACATCTGGACACGTCACATCGGTTCACCTTTAGCACCAACAAAAGCTTTATTTTGTGAATGCACCAGAATCGCCAGACAGTGCTCATATGTTCTGTTCCAGACGAGGAACCTCCCCACGTGGCATTCAAGACCACTAATGCGCAGCATTAAAGAAGAACCTGCCACTGCAAGTTTTATAAAAGATGGTAAAGAAATCTTCCCTGTAGAAGAAGTCAAAATCCACAAAGTAACAAAACTGAAAACGATCGAAAAGCTCACCATTGAAAGGTCGTGGCTTGAGAAATGTTTTATCTGGCAAACTTGTTACGCATCGGCTCTTTCTATTCTACTTATTGCCAATGGTTCTTCCTCCCCGGCCCCTTCTGTTTTGTTAGATGAGGATGAGCTCACTGGACTCTCCTTGTCATTCTCTTCTATTTCTTCCATCTCTTTCCAGACTCCCCCACCTGAACTCACGTCAACGGGATCGCAAACACTCCCTACTGATTTTGCTATGGTGTTAAGATGTCAATCTGACATTGGTTCTCAAACCCCCTTGTACAAAGAAAAAAAAGGAAGATTAAGGCTGAAACTTTCCTTGAAATGCCAGATTTTAGAAAACGAACTAGAACAAATGAAAGAACGAATTTTTTATGTTCTATTTTTATTTTACTTTAATGCGATGTCAGCCTCCCTCGAGAAAGACAAGCAGTTACTAAACGGATTACCTGTTGAGATCAAAGCTACCAACCAGGATCCATCCTCACTTCCTCCTGCGCCCCCTGTTTTAATTATTGAAAAAGATAGAAAAGAATATGAACTTCTGGAAGGAGTAATTCAACGGTTAACAGTAGAACGCGATGAATCGAAGACTTCTCTTTCTGCACTAGTTCGTCAATATGACTTAGTGGAAGATTACAGGAAACGTGAGCTCGCAAATCTGACTCAGAAAGCAGACCTATCGGAAATGGCGCTTTTCAATTACCATCAAAGGTTTGTTCTTCTGTCGAACGAATTGGAGACCAAATGTAATGAGGAAAGAGAAAGTAAAATAAGACTTTTCTATACTCAACAGGAGGTCGAGAGTTTGCGTGCCGCACGTCCCCACATGACCCACTTTAGTCAACAAGTTTCCCCCCGATCCCCTATTTTGTATGAATCTGTTGCTATGATGAAGATAGCAAAGAACTACCTCTCGCTCTTTACAACTACGAGTAGTCTTTTTACTCCTCTTATTAAACCCCTTATCCCTACCCTTAATTATATCACCCCTCTTTGTCCTCTAGCCTCAATTCCTCCGACAATGCCGCAGAGTGAAGCTCTCGACCGCACGCCGACCAAGATTTTACGACAAGAGAGTCACGTTATCTCCGTTAAAGAGAATACACCTATTGCGAGACAATGGTCCGAGGGTAGGATTGACTTACTCGAGAATTACTGTCGAGCAGTAGATGACTCTCTCGAAACAAACGAGAAAGCGGCAGAGCTCTCAGAACAACTTTTGGATGCCCAACTTCGCCTCTCGGAGCTGAATCACCAACGGTGTACAACTCACGCAGAGCAGCTTGAGCAATCCATGATGTTAACGGGACTGGCGAGCGATTTAAATGTTCAACTCGCCTTGGCACGGTCTCAAATTGCGGCCCTGAAGTTCCAATTAGCTTCATGGGCAGAAGGTTTGAGTCCGCCAGACACAGAAGAACATGAGGAAATTGAAACTCCGCCGAGAAAGTCTGAGCGTTCAACTCTGAAAAAACGGACCCCTCCATCAAGATATCGTTATAATCGAAGGAGATGTTCTGCAGATGACGTTCACGGTGACTCCACCCCCTTGTAATTCTTTTTCCTTACTTTCACATCACTTTGTTTATTTAGTTTATTAGCTTATTTATTATTTATTGTTCGTTTTGTTTGTAATATTTTGTCGATATGTTTATGTCCGTCAGATCATAACGTTAATCAGGTTAATTGTTAATTGTTAATTGTAAATGGTCTAAACTCCAATCCAAGTTCCCAAGGCTTGGCATAGATTTGAGTGACGCCTTACTGGCCTCCTCATCCTCTATGAGTGGTGAGGGGGCCAGCAATGGTTTTTTTTTTTTTTTCTCTTATCTCTTTTTTTTTTCTTTTTCTTTTACTCTAATATGAAATATTTTTGAACAAAATGTGATTATTAATTTAAAAAAAAAAAAAAAAAATAATGTAAATGAATAATAAAAAAAAAAAAAAAAACATGCCTTGGGAATACAACCAAAGCCCCAATTAATCGGTCCTTTCTTTTTTCCTTCTTGTCAAGTGATCGCTCCACTCGTCGATCACCAAAACCGATTGTATTTATATCTGTGGATAGTTGCTGAATGCAGGGCCTGCCTGTGGCATTATAATAACAGGCTAAGTCATTTGTAGTTCATAGTTTACCTTTGATTTTATAACTTCACATAGGTACTATGAACGATGAGAGATCCAGTGGGATCACTCAGGGTCTAGTAGAGACCACCAATGTTGTGCGTTGATAGGCAAGGTGACCAACCTTGACATTCTTTCTTTTCTCTCCTGTTGTGACAAACACAAAATACACACACAGCTTACAGTGTGTTCTTTGTGTATGTTTTCTTCAGGTGTGAGTAGTTTTTTTGTTCTTGCTCTTCAGGGAGGGCCTTAGCCAAAAGCTAACAGTCCAAATCTCACCTGGAAATTCAACTCAGTCCTTGTCAGTTTTGGCATCAAACTTGTAATGGTTTAATCATTACAGGTTATTTACTGAAATATTTGTTCTAAAAGTTGCTAAGTATTTCTCACTTAGAAATTTTTTATTTTTTTATTTTCAGCTTAATTAGCTACAAATTGTTTCTACTAAGTGTTTCTCACTTAGTTTTTTTTTTTGCTTTTCAGCTCCTTAAAAGCTGCTAAGTGTTTCTGCTAAGTGTTTCTCACTTAGAATTTTATTTTTATGTTCGTTTTCTATCCCCTCTTCTATCCCTTTTGTTCAAAATAAGCGGGAGGAAATTCTCTCACTCACGCTAAGATGCACTCTGAACTTTGATTTTTTGATCTGAGTGTGAGGGAATGACCTGTTAGTGCATTGGGCATAAGCTGGGCTGCAGTTTAGATGTCTTAGGTGTTAATAAGGGGTTCCTCTTAGCATTTTTCTTTGTTCCCACCTTATGATTTTCTTGAAGAAAAAAAATAGAAGTCATAATGGTGCTTCCCTCTGGAAGGGTTGTAAGCCATGGTGTCCAACTAGATTAAAGGACAAGTCTGGGATAATCCCTGCCAGAGGGGCGAGTATTCTACCATGGTTGAAATACTCTGGCAACTGATCTTCAATTTTATGTTGTTTGTTAGCTGCTGGTGTATCTTGATTATGTGTTGATACTTGCATTTTTTTTATTTGTAATCTTCTATTACAATCCTCTTTCTGTTCTGGTCTGTTACTTCATTTGTCTTGTATAACTTCAGTTATATCCATTTTACTTTTTATTGTTTCCCATCTACTTTTTATTTTCTATTAGTTCTGGTCAGAAACTCCTGGGCAGCAAGAAGGAAAGCAGTTTAGTACTTCTGGGTGTTTGGCATCACCCCCCATAGTGAGCAAGTACAACAGGTAGCATTGGTAGTCTGTTGATCCTGAGTGATCCCAGCTACAGTTTTGTTTTTCTTTCTTTTTTTTAGAAGAAGATCAGGACATCCTAGCACTGCTGGATAGTTGCTGAATGCAGGGCCTGCCTGTGGCATTATAATAACAGGCTAAGTCATTTGTAGTTCATAGTTTACCTTTGATTTTATAACTTCACATAGGTACTATGAACGATGAGAGATCCAGTGGGATCACTCAGGGTCTAGTAGAGACCACCAATGTTGTGCGTTGATAGGCAAGGTGACCAACCTTGACATTCTTTCTTTTCTCTCCTGTTGTGACAAACACAAAATACACACACAGCTTACAGTGTGTTCTTTGTGTATGTTTTCTTCAGGTGTGAGTAGTTTTTTTGTTCTTGCTCTTCAGGGAGGGCCTTAGCCAAAAGCTAACAGTCCAAATCTCACCTGGAAATTCAACTCCCTTTTCTCAACGATCGGCTATACCGATCATTTTTTTTTTTTTAAAAATAATTGTTTTCTTCTTCTCGACGATCAGATCCAATTGATCGACCTTTTTTTTTTTTTTTTTTTTTTTCCTTTATTCTTTCCATCCCTCCCGCTCCCCTTATTTTAATAAAATCAAGATCAGCTCAGCTGATCGTTAATCTTTTTTTTTTTTTTTTTTTTAAATTTAAACTGATTGTATTTATATCTGGTTATTTTTTCTCAACGATCGGCTATGCCGATCGACCTTTAAAATAATTGTCTTCTTCTTCTCGACGATCAGATCCAATTGATCGACCTTTTCTTTTTTTTTTTCCTTTATTCCTCCCATCCCTCCCGCTCCCCTTATTTTAATAAAAACAAGATCAGCTCAGCTTGATCGTTATTTATTTATTTATTTTTTTTTTTTTGTTGGTCCTAGTCAAGACCTTAAACTGACTAATCGGTCTTAACTTTAACTAAGTGAATGAACCCTTCCCGTTTTCCTTTTCCCTTTATTACTCTCTATCTGGTCTGTTATGTCATAAATCTCATTTAATTTTATCATTCATTTTAATTTTTCACTGTTTCCCATCTACATTTTATTTTCAAATAGTTCCGGTCTGTCTTTAATGTTAAATAAAACTGATCATGTTAACTCAATATTTTTTTTTTTATGTGCAAGAGATACCAACACGCAAGAGATACCAACGCACATACGAGATACCAGCACTTCCGAGATACCGACACACAAGAGATACCAAGACACTTAAGATACCAGCAAGGACAATGAGAGGTAGAATGAACTCTCCTCCTTGTGTCCGATCCTGATTATTTTTTGTTGAATTGGTAGTGTTACCTCAGTTTGCGACTCTCGTATCTGTGTTGTGTTAACTCATGTAAGTGATCTTAACTCCTGTTAAAAAATAAATAAAAAGAATTTAAAATAAAAAAAAAGAATAAACAATGTTATCATTGTTTTTTTATCGTTCGACTTTGTCGACTAATTTCTATTCTCAGTTTTTTTCTTTAAAAAATAAATAAAAAGAATTTAAAATAAAAAAAAAGAATAAACAATGTTATCATTGTCTTTTTTATCGATCGACTATGTCGATTACTTTCTATTTTCCGTCCTGGTCAAGACGCTAAACTGATTGTTTTTTTTTTTTTCAAAGTTAATAAAAAAGAATAAAAAATAAAATAAAAAAAAAGAATAAACAATGTTATCATTGTTTTTTTTTTATCGTTCGACTTTGTCGACTAATTTCTATTTTCCGTTTTTTTTTCTTTAAAAAATAAATAAAAAGAATTTTAAATAAAAAAAGAATAAACAATGTTATCATTGTTTATTTTATCGATCGACTATGTCGATTACTTTCTATTTTCCGTCCTGGTCAAGACGCTAAACTGATTGTTTTTTTTTTTTTTTCAAAATTAATAGAAAAGAATAAAAAAAAAAAAATAAAAAAAAGAATAAACAATGTTATCATTGTTTTTTTTATCGTTCGACTTTGTCGACTAATTTCTATTTTCCGTTTTTTTTTTTTTTTTTCTTTAAAAAAATAAATAAAAGTAATTTAAAATAAAAAAAAAGAATAAACAATGTTATCATTGTTTTTTTATCGATCGACTATGTCGATCACTTTCTATTTTCCGTCCTGGTCAAGACGCTAAACTGATTGTTTTTTTTTAATAAATAAAAAGAAATAAAAAAAAAAAAAAAAAGAATAAACAATGTTATCATTGTTTTTTTATCGTTCGACTTTGTCGACTAATTTCTATTTTCCGTTTTTTTTTCCTTTAAAAAATAAATAAAAAGAATTTAAAAAAAAAAGAATAAACAATGTTATCATTGTTTTTTTTATCGATCGACTATGTCGATTACTTTCTATTTTCCGTCCTGGTCAGGACGCTAAACTGATTGTTTTTTTTTTTTTTTTTTTTTTCAAAACTAATAAAAAAGAATATAAAAAAAAAAAAAAAAAAAAAAAAGAATAAACAATGTTATCATTGTTTTTTTTTATCGTTCGACTTTGTCGACTAATTTCTATTTTCCGTTTTTTTTTTTTTTTTTCTTTAAAAAAATAAATAAAAATAATTTAAAATAAAAAAAAAGAATAAACAATGTTATCATTGTTTTTTTATCGATCGACTATGTCGATCACTTTCTATTTTCCGTCCTGGTCAAGACGCTAAACTGATTGTTTTTTTTTAATAAATAAAAAGAAATAAAAAAAAAAAAAAAAAGAATAAACAATGTTATCATTGTTTTTTTATCGTTCGACTTTGTCGACTAATTTCTATTTTCCGTTTTTTTTTCCTTTAAAAAATAAATAAAAAGAATTTAAAAAAAAAAGAATAAACAATGTTATCATTGTTTTTTTTATCGATCGACTATGTCGATTACTTTCTATTTTCCGTCCTGGTCAGGACGCTAAACTGATTGTTTTTTTTTTTTTTTTTTTTTTCAAAACTAATAAAAAAGAATATAAAAAAAAAAAAAAAAAAAAAAAAGAATAAACAATGTTATCATTGTTTTTTTTTATCGTTCGACTTTGTCGACTAATTTCTATTTTCCGTCCTGGTCAAGACGCTAAACTGATTGTTTTTTTTTTTTTTCAAAATTAATAAAAAAGAATTTAAAAAATAAAATAAAAAAAAGAATAAACAATGTTATCATTGTTTTTTTTTATCGGACTAATTTCTATTTTCCGTTTCTTTTCTTTAAAAAATAAATAAAAAGAATTTAAAAAAAAAAAAAAAAAAGAATAAACAATGTTATCATTGTTTTTTTTTATCGTTCGACTTTGTCGACTAATTTCTATTTTCAGTTTTTTTCTTTAAAAAATAAATAAAAAGAATTTAAAATAAAAAAAAAGAATAAACAATGTTATCATTGTTTTTTTTATCGATCGACTATGTCGATTACTTTCTATTTTCCGTCCTGGTCAAGACGCTAAACTGATTGTTTTTTTTTTCAAAATTAATAAAAAAGAATATAAAAAAAAAAAATAAAAAAAAGAATAAACAATGTTATCATTGTTTTTTTATCGTTCGACTTTGTCGACTAATTTCTATTTTCCGTTTTTTTTTCCTTTAAAAAATAAATAAAAAGAATTTAAAATAAAAAAAAAGAATAAACAATGTTATCATTGTTTTTTTTATCGATCGACTATGTCGATTACTTTCTATTTTCCGTCCTGGTCAAGACGCTAAACTGATTGTTTTTTTTTTTTTTTTCAAAGTTAATAAAAAAGAATAAAAAATAAAATAAAAAAAAAGAATAAACAATGTTATCATTGTTTTTTTTTATCGTTCGACTTTGTCGACTAATTTCTATTTTCCGTTTTTTTTTCTTTAAAAAAATAAATAAAAAGAATTTTAAATAAAAAAAGAATAAACAATGTTATCATTGTTTTTTTATCGATCGACTATGTCGATTACTTTCTATTTTCCGTCCTGGTCAAGACGCTAAACTGATTGTTTTTTTTTTTTCAAAATTAATAGAAAAGAATAAAAAAAAAAAAATAAAAAAAAGAATAAACAATGTTATCATTGTTTTTTTTATCGTTCGACTTTGTCGACTAATTTCTATTTTCCGTTTTTTTTTTGCTTTAAAAAAATAAATAAAAAGAATTTAAAATAAAAAAAAAGAATAAACAATGTTATCCTTGTTTTTTTATCGATCGACTATGTCGATCACTTTCTATTTTCCGTCCTGGTCAAGACGCTAAACTGATTGTTTTTTTTTCAAAATTAATAAAAAGAATATAAAAAAAGTAAAAAAAAAAGAATAAACAATGTTATCATTGTTTTTTTTTTATCGTTCGACTTTGTTGACTAATTTCTATTTTCCGTTTTTTTCTTTTTAAAAAATAAATAAAAAGAATTTAAAAAAAAAAAAAAAAGAATAAACAATGTTATCATTGTTTTTTTTATCGATCGACTATGTCGATTACTTTCTATTTTCCGTCCTGGTCAAGACGCTAAACTGATTGTTTTTTTTTTTTTCAAAATTAATAAAAAAGAATAGAAAAAAAATAAAAATAAAAAAATAGAATAAACAATGTTATCATTGTGTTTTTTGTTATCGTTCGACTTTGTTGACTATTTTCTATTTTCCATTTTTATTCTTTAAAAAATAAATAAAAAGAATTTAAAAAAAAAAAAAAGAATAAACAATGTTATCATTGTTTTTTTATCGATCGACTATGTCGATCACTTTCTATTTTCCGTCCTGGTCAAGACGCTAAACTGATTGTTTTTTTTTTCAAAATTAATAAAAAAGAATATAAAAAAAAAAAAAAAAAAAGAATAAACAATGTTATCATTGTTTTTTTTTATCGTTCGACTTTGTCGACTAATTTCTATTTTCCGTTTCTTTTCTTTAAAGAATAAATAAAAAGAATTTAAAATAAAAAAAAAAGAATAAACAATGTTATCATTGTTTTTTTATCGATCGACTATGTCGATCACTTTCTATTTTCCGTCCTGGTCAAGACGCTAAACTGATTGTTTTTTTTTCAAAATTAATAAAAAAGAATATAAAAAAAAAAAAAAAAAAAAAAAAGAATAAACAATGTTATCATTGTTTTTTTTATTGTTCGACTTTGTTGACTAATTTCTATTTTCCGTTTTTTTTCTTTAAAAAATAAATAAAAAGGATTTAAAATAAAAAAAAAGAATAAACAATGTTATCATTGTTTTTTTGTCGATCGACTATGTCGATCACTTTCTATTTTCCGTCCTGGTCAAGACGCTAAACTGATTGTTTTTTTTCAAAATTAATAAAAAAGAATATAAAAAAAAAAAAAAAAAAAAGGAAAAACAATGTTATCATTGTTTTTTTTTATCGTTCGACTTTGTCGACTAATTTCTATTTTCCGTTTCTTTTCTTTAAAGAATTAATAAAAAGAATTTAAAATAAAAAAAAAGAATAAACAATGTTATCATTGTTTTTTTTATCGATCGACTATGTCGATCACTTTCTATTTTCCGTCCTGGTCAAGACGCTAAACTGGTTGTTTTTTTTTTTCAAAATTGATAAAAAAGAATATAAAAAAAAAAAAAAAAAAAGAATAAACAATGTTATCATTGTTTTTTTTATCGTTCGACTTTGTCGACTAATTTCTATTTTCCGTTTTTTTTTTTTTTTTCTTTAAAAAATAAATAAAAAGAATTTAAAATAAAAAAAAAAGATTAAACAATGTTATCATTGTTTTTTTATCGATCGACTATGTCGATCACTTTCTATTTTCCGTCCTGGTCAAGACGCTAAACTGATTGTTTTTTTTTTCAAAATTAATAAAAAAGAATATTAAAAAAAATACAAAAAAAAAAGAATAAACAATGTTATCACAGTTTTTTTTATCGTTCGACTTTGTCGACTAATTTCTATTTTCCGTTTTTTTTCTTTAAAAAATAAATAAAAAGAATTTAAAATAAAAAAAAAGAATAAACAATGTTATCATTGTTTTTTTTTATCGATCGACTATGTCGATTACTTTCTATTTTCCGTCCTGGTCAAGACGCTAAACTGATTGTTTTTTTTTTCAAAATTAATAAAAAAGAATATAAAAAAAGTACAAAAAAAAAGATTAAACAATGTTATCATTGTTTTTTTTTATCGTTCGACTTTGTCGACTAATTTCTATTTTCCGTTTTTTTTCTTTGAAAAATAAATAAAAAGAATTTAAAATAAAAAAAAAAGAATAAACAATGTTATCATTGTTTTTTTTTATCGATCGACTATGTCGATTACTTTCTATTTTCCGTCCTGGTCAAGACGCTAAACTGATTGTTTTTTTTTTTTTCAAAATAAAAAAAAATATTAAAAAAAAAAAAAAAAAAAAAAAGAATAAACAATGTTATCATTGTTTTTTTTATCGTTCGACTTTGTTGACTAATTTCTATTTTCCGTTTTTTTTTTTTTTTTCTTTAAAAAATAAATAAAAAGAATTTAAAAAAAAAAAAAAAAAAAAAAAAAGAATAAACAATGTTATCATTGTTTTTTTTTATCGATCGACTATGTCGATTACTTTCTATTTTCCGTCCTGGTCAAGACGCTAAACTGATTGTTTTTTTTTTCAAAATTAATAAAAAAGAATATAAAAAAAGTACAAAAAAAAAGATTAAACAATGTTATCATTGTTTTTTTTTATCGTTCGACTTTGTCGACTAATTTCTATTTTCCGTTTTTTTTCTTTGAAAAATAAATAAAATGAATTTAAAATAAAAAAAAAAGAATAAACAATGTTATCATTGTTTTTTTTTATCGATCGACTATGTCGATTACTTTCTATTTTCCGTCCTGGTCAAGACGCTAAACTGATTGTTTTTTTTTTTTTCAAAATAAAAAAAAATATTTAAAAAAAAAAAAAAAAAAAAAAGAATAAACAATGTTATCATTGTTTTTTTTATCGTTCGACTTTGTTGACTAATTTCTATTTTCCGTTTTTTTTTTTTTTTTCTTTAAAAAATAAATAAAAAGAATTTAAAAAAAAAAAAAAAAAAAAAAAAAGAATAAACAATGTTATCATTGTTTTTTTATCGATCGACTATGTCGATCACTTTCTATTTTCCGTCCTGGTCAAGACGCTAAACTGATTGTTTTTTTTTTCAAAATAAAAAAAATATTAAAAAAAAAAAATAAAAAAAAAGAATAAACAATGTTATCATTGTTTTTTTTATCGATCGACTATGTCGATTACTTTCTATTTTCCGTCCTGGTCAAGACGCTAAACTGATTGTTTTTTTTTCAAAATAAAAAAAATATTAAAAAAAAAAAATAAAAAAAAAGAATAAACAATGTTATCATTGTTTTTTTTTATCGTTCGACTTTGTTGACTAATTTCTATTTTCCGTTTTTTTTTCTTTAAAAAATAAATAAAAAGAATTTAAAAAAAAAAAAAAAAAAAAAGAATAAACAATGTTATCATTGTTTTTTTTATCGATCGACTATGTCGATCACTTTCTATTTTCCGTCCTGGTCAAGACGCTAAACTGATTGTTTTTTTTTCAAAATTAATAAAAAAGAATATAAAAAAATACAAAAAAAAGAATAAACAATGTTATCATTGTTTTTTTTTATCGTTCGACTTTGTCGACTAATTTCTATTTTCCGTTTTTTTTCTTTAAAAAATAAATAAAAAGAATTTAAAATAAAAAAAAAAAGAATAAACAATGTTATCATTGTTTTTTTTATCGATCGACTATGTCGATTACTTTCTATTTTCCGTCCTGGTCAAGACGCTAAACTGATTGTTTTTTTTCAAAATTAATAAAAAAGAATATAAAAAAAAAAAAAAAAAAAAGAATAAACAATGTTATCATTGTTTTTTTTATCGTTCGACTTTGTTGACTAATTTCTATTTTCCATTTTTTTTCTTTTTAAAAATAAATAAAAAGAATTAAATTAAAACATAGATGGAAGTGCCCTACAATTTGGAGGGCGTGTAGGGCGCTTGTAGGGCGCTTTTAATATAAATATTATTTTGGAGGGCGCTTTTTTTTACCTTTTTTATTACTATAAGACAGCTAAATTGACGTCGACTTACACTGACGCACAAGTATTTTGACGCAGAAGCCAAAAAAATTTTTGACATGCTTGGCAGTCTTTCGAAAAAGAGAAAAAAGGGTGTCACGGGGTTCGAACCCGAGACCTCCAGGTCATGGTTCGGAGGTCAACAATGGCAAAAACAATGGGACACTCCTTGAGAGCTTCCGGAGCCTAGTGCAATCCCTGAAGCTGAAACTCATTTCAGTGGACGATGCATCCCAGATCTACAAGGAGCTGATTAGCCCGCAGAATGCACCGAGTCGAATATAGAGGGATTCGAGGAGGGAGAGAGTGCGTTCTTGCTAGCCTGTTAATAGGTCGGTCTTCACGGTACCTTGTGAGAAAAAAAAAGAAGTTTACTGGTGGCAAGTAAACTGATATCCCAGAGACGCATTTGATCGGGCGAACCGGAGAAAAGTCAAATAAGATGCGATTCGACCCTCGCTGAGGGCAGGGGTGTGTCAAAATGAGCTCGGCATTATATTAAATTTAATTAAAAAAGCGCCCTACGCGCCCTCCAGCGCCCTATTTTGGCCCTATTTTGGCCCTACAATGGCCCTATTTTGGCCCTACAAATTTTTGTGGCTGATTTTCACCAGGCGCCCTCCAAATTTGGAGGGCACTTCCATCTATGTTAAAAAAAAAAAAAGAATAAACAATGTTATCATTGTTTTTTTTATCGATCGACTATGTCGATTACTTTCTATTTTCCGTCCTGGTCAGGACGCTAAACTGATTGTTTTTTCTTTAAAAATAAATAAAAAGAATAAAAAAAAAAAAAAAGGAATAAACAATGTTATCATTGTTTTTTTTTATCGATCGACTATGTCGATTACTTACTATTTTCCGTCCTGATCAAGACGCTAAACTGATTGTTTTTTCTTTAAAATAATTAAAAAGATTTAAAAAAAAAAAAAAAAAAAAAAAAAATGAATAAACAATGTTATCACTGTTTTTTTTTTTCTATCGATCGACTATGTCGATTAATTTCTATTTTCCGTCCTGATCGAGACGCTAAACTGATTGTTTCCTTTTTTTAAATAATAAATAAGAAAAAAAAAAAAAAAAAAAAAAGAGCATCTCCCTGCTATCCCTCATATCCCCACAATAATATTATACCTTTTCATTTTCTCTTTCCTTTTCTGGTCTTTTTTTTTTTTTTTTTTTTTTTTTTTTTTTCTTTTTTTTCCTTTTTCATACAACGTTTTTTATTTATATATATATATCAGTCATTCCTTTTTTTTGCGAACAAAAAACACCATTTTCTCACCGCCTGAGCAAGGTTACACGATATGTTACTTTTGCTCGATTTTTTATTTTTTGGAATCGGGGAGGGTGCGATCTGTAAAATTAGGCATAGGGATATACTTTTAAACATGGTAAGTGCTGCTAAAAAGAGATAAACGTCTCTTTGCAAAATTTCCTTGGTACTACTCAATGATAAATATTAATCCCAGACCTGGAATGGAAAGATCGAGAAAATCTGAGTAAAAAACACCCCTAATTTTTTTTTTTCCACTATTTTTTCCCCCTTCTCCCGCACTCAAGAGATATGCACCTTTTTACTAACAAATCAACCCTAGTAGCAATTATGTAAGGAAAATGTTGCATCTGTGGTGGTGATAATGATCATTAAGTATCAAAGTAGGTCCAAAAAGACAGGTAGTAACAATCTGCCTCACCGGCACATGCTTAGTACTCTTTAATATATTTTTGCTCGATTATTTTTTCTCTGGATCCCGCTGGACCGGCAGTGTAAAATTAGACCCTTCGATTAATTTTTAGTTTTGGTACTTGTCCACGGCTGAGCTGATTTAGTAGACCACAAAATCTCTTTTCTCGATTCAGGTGACAAGTATGTGATGCCAACCTCCCGATTTCGGACAGAAATGAACCCAACGATGCAGCGCATTAAAATGCCGCTTCGATCGAATTTTTTACCATTTTTTTTTGAAAAAATTTTTCATTGTCCAGAATTTGTTCGCAAAAAAAAGGAATGACTGATATATATTTTTTTTTTTTTTTTTCATGTTTGATTATTTCCTCTTCATTTTTTTCTTTCTTTTCTTTTCTTTCTTTTTTTTTTTTTTTCTCTGCCTCTCTCTTAATTCTGTTCGTTTCTTTGAAACGAAAATTCATTTGAATATTATTCCTTGGTCAGCAACCATCATTGTCGCCCTTTGGGCCTGTTAAAAAAAAATAAAAATAAAAAGAAAGTTTACATCGGGAATAGGGCAGGAGCCAAAAGCTCCCAGTCCGTTACTTCCCACTTTATCGAAAATCTGCTCAGAAGTGATTTTTTCTCCAGATGCATTTTTCTGCTGGTGCCTTACACAGCAAAAAAGCAACCAAATTTTTTTCTACCACCAAGTGGAAAAAACCGCACTAATCTTTTCTCAAAAAAACCGCACTAATTTTTCCGCGCAGTAATATTTCCCCGCAGTAATTATTCAGCGCAGTAATATTTCCAGTTGCAGTATGGCGATAGGAACTCAATCTGACATGGGTTCTCAAACCCCCTTGTACAAAAAAAAAGAAGGAAAATTAAGGCTGAAACTTTCCTTGAAATGCCAGATTTTAGAAAACGAATTAGAGCAAATGAAAGAACGAATTTTTTATGTTCTATTTTTATTTTACTTTAATGCGATGTCAGCCTCCCTCGAGAAAGACAAGCAGTTACTAAATGGATTACCCGCAAACCCGCAAACTCTTTCTGCACTAGTTCGACAATATGACTTAGTGGAAGATTACAGGAAACGTGAGCTCGCAAATCTGACTCAGAGAGCAGACCTATCGGGAATGACCATCATCGTCCATATTGTGTAATTAAGACTGAATAAATAAATGGATACTAAATTATAATTATAATGTTAAAGAGATTAAACACAAACAACTGACGTCGGGGTAATGTTGCATCTTCGAGAGGTCGGTTACCCAAGACTTTGAAAAACACCGAGGCAAGAGGTGCAACAAGCCAGAAACAACAGGTACACCAATAGCGAACCTCAAGAAGAAACACCCAGGGTGGGAGGGTGGGAAATTCTTTTGTTTTAGAGAAATAACAAAAAGAGCAAAATTTGCTAAGGAAAGGAAGTAACATATTAGTTAAAAGTGTACCGATATAATATAACGTCTCAAACACAGCGCTAACCAGTGCAACGAGAGCTAATAAGTTCGATAAGCCACTGCTGAACCAACATAATAGGTGCAGAGTGCATTTTAGATAAGGAAGGACATTTTTCATTTTCCGTTCCGTTAGGACAGAAAAGTAATAAGTATAAAATAATTTTCGACGTACCAGAGCCTGCATAGCCGAGTTGTTATGGTCGTCGACCTTAAATCGCTTACGTAACCGTGGTCGGGGGTTCAATTCCTGGTCACGGCACAATTTTTGGTATTTTTAACCAGAAAATTTTAAAGTAAAAAACAGTAAGAAAAAGGCACAAAAGTGGACTTGGTGATCATTCCCTGAGTAAACTATGAAAATGGCGCTCTTTAATTACCATCAAAGGTTTGTTCTTCTGTCGAACGAATTGGAGACCAAATGTAATGAGGAAAGAGAAAGTAAAATAAGACTTTTCTATACTCAACAGGAGGTCGAGAGTTTGCGTGCCGCGCGTCCCCACATGACCCACTTTAGTCAACAAGTTTCCCCCCGAACCCCCGTTTTGTATGAATCTGTTGCTATGATGAAGATAGCAAAGAACTACCTCGCGCTCTTTACAACTACGAGTAGTCTTTTTACTCCTCTTATTAAACCCCTTATCCCTACCCTTAATTATATCACCCCTCTTTGTCCTCTAGCCTCAATTCCTCCGACAATGCCGCAGAGTGAAGCTCTCGACCGCACGCCGACCAAGATTTTACGACAAGAGAGTCACGTTATCTCCGTTAAAGAGAATACACCTATTGCGAGACAATGGTCCGAGGGTAGGATTGACTTACTCGAGAATTACTGTCGAGCAGTATTTCCCTGCTATCCTCCTATCCCCACAATAATATTATACCTTTTCATTTTCTCTTTCCTTTTCTGGTCTTTTTTTTTTCTTTTTCTTTTTTTTCCTTTTTCATACAACGTTTTTTATTTATATTTTATTTTTTTTTTTTTATTTTTTCATGTTTGATTATTTCCTCTTCATATTTTTTTTTTTCTTTTCTTTCTTTTTTTTTTTTTTTTCTCTGCCTCTCTCTTAATTCTGTTCGTTTCTTTGAAACGAAAATTCATTTGAATATTATTCCTTGGTCAGCAACCATCATTGTCGCCCTTTGGGCCTGTTAAAAAAAAAAAAAAAAAAAAAAGAAAGTTTACATCGGGAATAGGGCAGGAGCCAAAAGCTCCCAGTCCGTTACTTCCCACTTTATCGAAATTCGATGACTCTCTCGAAACAAACGAGAAAGCGGCAGAGCTCTCAGAACAACTTCTGGATGCCCAACTTCGCCTCTCGGAGCTGAATCACCAACGGTGTACAACTCACGCAGAGCAGCTTGAGCAATCCATGATGTTAACGGGACTGGCGAGCGATTTAAATGCTCAACTCGCCTTGGCACGGTCTCAAATTGCGGCCCTGAAGTTCCAATTAGCTTCATGGGCAGAAGGTTTGAGTCCGCCAGACACAGAAGAACATGAGGAAAATGAAACTCCCCCGAGAAAGTCTGAGCGTTCAACTCTGAAAAAACGGACCCCTCCATCAAGATATCGTTACAATCGAAGGAGATGTTCTGCTGATGACGTTCACGGTGACTCCACCCCCTTGTAATTTTCTTTTTCCTTACTTTCACATCACTTTGTTTATTTGGTTTTTTAGCTTATTGAGTTGAATTTCCAGGTGAGATTTGGACTGTTAGCTTTTGGCTAAGGCCCTCCCTGAAGAGCAAGAACAAAAAAACTACTCGCACCTGAAGAAAACATACACAAAGAACACACTGTAAGCTGTGCGTGTATTTTGTGTTTGTCACAACAGGAGAGAAAAGAAAGAATGTCAAGGTTGATCACCTTGCCTATCAACGCACAACATTGGTGGTCTCTACTAGACCCTGAGTGATCCCACTGGATCTCTCATCGTTCATAGTACCTATGTGAAGTTATAAAATCAAAGGTAAACTATGAACTACAAATGACTTAGCCTGTTATTATAATGCCACAGGCAGGCCCTGCATTCAGCAACTATCCAGCAGTGCTTGGATGTCCTGATCTTCTTCTAAAAAAAAGAAAGAAAAACAAAACTGCAGCTGGGATCACTCAGGATCAACAGACTACCAATGCTACCTGTTGTACTTGCTCACTATGGGGGGTGATGCCAAACACCCAGAAGTATTATTTATTGTTCGTTTTTGTTTGTATTATTTTATCGATATGTTTAAGTCCGTCAGATCATAACGTTAATCAGGTTAATTGTTAATTGTAAATGGTCAAAACCCCAATCCAAGTTCCCAAGGCTTGGCATAGATTTGAGTGACGCCTTACTGGCCTCCTCATCCTCTATGAGTGGTGAGGGGGCCAGCAATAGTTTTTTTTTTTTTTTTTCTCTTATTTCTTTTTTTCTTTTTCTTTTACTCTAATATGAAATATTTTTGAACAAAATGTGATTATTAATTTAAAAAAAAAAAAAAATAATAATAATGTAAATGAATAATAAAAAAAAAAAAAAAAACATGCCTTGGGAATACAACCAAAGCCCCAATTAATCGGTCCTTTCTTTTTTTCCTTCTTGTCAAGTGATCGCTCCACTCGTCGATCACCAAAACCGATTGTATTTATATCTGTTCTTTTCTCAACGATCGGCTATACCGATCATTTTTTTTAAATAATTGTTTTCTTCTTCTCGACGATCAGATCTAATTGATCGACTTTTTTTTTTTTTTTTTTCCTTTATTCTTTCCATCCCTCCCGCTCCCCTTATTTTAATAAAAACAAGATCAGCTCAGCTTGATCGTTAATCTTTTTTTTTTTTTTTTTTTTAAATTTAAACTGATTGTATTTATATCTGTTTATTTTTCTCAACGATCGGCTATGCCGATCGACCTTTAAAATAATTGTCTTCTTCTTCTCGACGTTCAGATCCAATTGATCGACCTTTTCTTTTTTTTTTTCCTTTATTCCTTCCATCCCTCCCGCTCCCCTTATTTTAATAAAAACAAGATCAGCTCAGCTTGATCGTTATTTATTTATCTATTTATTTATTTATTTTTTTTTTTTTTGTTGGTCCTAGTCAAGACCTTAAACTGACTAATCGGTCTTAATTTTAACTAACCTTTTAATACTCTCTATCTGGTCTGTTATGTCATATTTCTCATTTAATTTTATCATCCATTTTACTTTTCACTGTTTCCCATCTACATTTTATTTTCAAATAGTTACGGTCTGTTAAAAAAAAAAAAGTTTAAATAAGTTAAATTGAACATGTTAACTCAATTCCTCAATTCTTCCGTCATGGTCATGACATTCTTTTTCGTTTCTCCAATGCACAAGAGATACCATCACTCATGAGATACCAACGCACATACGAGATACCAGCACTCCAGAGATACCGACACGCTAGAGATATCAAGTCACTTGAGATACCTCCTTGTAAATAAATTCCCGGTATTTCAAATTTGAATTGATAGTGTCAACTCTGCTTGCTGCTCTCGTTTATGTGTTGTCTCCTGAAAGTGATCTTAACTCCTATAAAAAGAAAAAAAAAAAAAAGAAATCAAAAAAGAAGAATTTTCAAACGAAGTTATAACAACCCCTACCACCCATTATGATCAATTCCGCTTGTTTTTTTTTTTTTTTAAAAACAAATAAAAAAATAAAAAAAATTATAAAAGAGTAAACAATGTTATCATTGTTTTTTTTATCGATCGACTATGTCGATCACTTTCTATTTTCCGTCCTGGTCAAGACGCTAAAGTGATTATTTTTTCTTTGAAATAATAAAAAGGATTAAAAAAAAAAAAAAAAAAAGAAAAAACAAAATTAATAAAAAAGAATATTAAAAAAAATAAAATAAAAAAAGAATAAACAATGTTATCATTGTTTTTTTTTTTATCGTTCGACTTTGTCGACTAATTTCTATTTTCCGTTTTTTTTCTTTAAAAAATAAATAAAAAGAATTTAAAATAAAAAAAAGAATAAACAATGTTATCATTGTTTTTTTTATCGATCGACTATGTCGATTACTTTCTATTTTCCGTCCTGGTCAAGACGCTAAACTGATTGTTTTTTTTTTTTCAAAATTAATAAAAAAGAATATAAAAATAAAAATAAAAAAAGAATAACCAATGTTATCATTGTTTTTTTTTATCGTTCGACTTTGTCGACTAATTTCTATTTTCCGTTTTTTTCTTTAAAAAATAAATAAGAAGAATTTAAAATAAAAAAAAAAAAGAATAAACAATGTTATCATTGTTTTTTTATCGATCGACTATGTCGATTACTTTCTATTTTCCGTCCTGGTCAAGACGCTAAACTGATTGTTTTTTTTTTTCAAAATTAATAAAAAAGAATAGAAAAAATAAAATAAAAAATAGAATAAACAATGTTATCATTGTTTTTTTTTTATCGTTCGACTTTGTCGACTAATTTCTATTTTCCATTTTTTTTCTTTAAAAATAAATAAAAAGAATTTAAAATAAAAAAAAGAATAAACAATATTATCATTGTTTTTTTTTATTGATCGACTATGTCGATCACTTTCTATTTTCCGTCCTGGTCAAGACGCTAAACTGATTGTTTTTTTTTTTTCAAAATTAATAAAAAAGAATATAAAAAAAATACAAAAAAAAGAATAAACAATGTTATCATTGTTTTTTTTTATCGTTCGACTTTGTCGACTAATTTCTATTTTCCGTTTTTTTTCTTTAAAAAATAAATAAAAAGAATTTAAAATAAAAAAAAAGAATAAACAATGTTATCATTGTTTTTTTATCGATCGACTATGTCGATCACTTTCTATTTTCCGTCCTGGTCAAGACGCTAAACTGATTGTTTTTTTTTTTTCAAAATCAATAAAAAAGAATAGAAAAAAAAAAAATAAAAAAATAGAATAAACAATGTTATCATTGTTTTTTTTATCGTTCGACTTTGTCGACTAATTTCTATTTTCCATTTTTTTTCTTTAAAAAATAAATAAAAAGAATTTAAAAAAAAAAAAAAAAGAATAAACAATGTTATCATTGTTTTTTTATCGATCGACTATGTCGATCACTTTCTATTTTCCGTCCTGGTCAAGACGCTAAACTGATTGTTTTTTTTTTCAAAATTAATAAAAAAAGAATATAAAAAAAAAAAAAAAAAAAGGAATAAACAATGTTATCATTGTTTTTTTTTTTATCGATCGACTATGTCGATTAATTTCTATTTTCCGTCCTGGTCAAGACGCTAAACTGATTGTTTTTTCTTTAAAATAATTAAAAGGATTTAAAAAAAAAAAAAAAAAAAGAATAAACAATGTTATCATTGTTTTTTTTCTATCGATCGACTATGTCGATTAATTTCTATTTTCCGTCCTGATCGAGACGCTAAACTGATTGTTTCCTTTTTTTAAATAATAAAAAAAAAAAAAAAAAAAAAAAAAAAAAAGAGCATTTCCCTGCTATCCTCATATCCCCACAATAATATTATACCTTTTCATTTTCTCTTTCCTTTTCTGGTCTTTTTTTTTTCTTTTTCTTTTTTTTCCTTTTTCATACAACGTTTTTTATTTATATTTTATTTTTTTTTTTTTTATTTTTTCATGTTTGATTATTTCCTCTTCATATTTTTTTTTTTCTTTTCTTTCTTTTTTTTTTTTTTTCTCTGCCTCTCTCTTAATTCTGTTCGTTTCTTTGAAACGAAAATTCATTTGAATATTATTCCTTGGTCAGCAACCATCATTGTCGCCCTTTGGGCCTGTTAAAAAAAAAAAAAAAAAAAAAGATAGTTTACATCGGGAATAGGGCAGGAGCCAAAAGCTCCCAGTCCGTTACTTCCCACTTTATCGAAATTCAGATCATCCTCCCCAGCGACAGGGCAGGACAAAGGGAACGGTTCCATGTCGGGAGGCTCCTTGGGGAGTCCAGGGACGTCGGACATGGAAGCGGAAGAACAGACAGAAGAAATGGACCAGTCCGTAGACCCGTCGGCAGCAGAAACCTCAGGCGAAAACCATCACCTGGCCGAGGACCTGCAAGCCGAGGATGGGGACAAGCTGGACGAGACGTCCCACCACTCAGGAGAGCCACCGTCGTCAGACGGCATGGACGGAGTGGAGGGGTTGAAAAACCCGGAAGACTCACAGTCGGAGATGGAAGTCGACGGAGAAAATGTGACGGAAGGGTCAGTAATCCAGTACGTCGAGGAGACGTCAGAGGATGTGGTCCAGGTGGCAGCTCAGGTAAACAGCAGGCGAGGAGGAGGTACAGGAAGGGAGAAGAGAGGGAGAGGATAGAGGTTCTCTCCCCAGACCCGAGCAGGAAAGCGAAGAGGAAGAGACGCAAGCAGAAGGAACCGGAGCCAGTGGAGGGCACCACGAGGGAACAGGCGCCGCGGAGTTACAACAGGAAACCCACACTGTGTCGGGTAGGTAAGGGAGACTCAAAAAAAAAACAATGATAACATTGTTTATTCTTTTTTTTTTTTTTTTTTTTTTTTTAACCTTTTTATTATTTTTTAAAGAAAAAACAATCAGTTTAGCGTCTTGACCAGGACGGAAAATAGAAAGTGATCGACATAGTCGATCGATAAAAAAACAATGATAACATTGTTTATTCTTTTTTTTTATTTTTTAACCCTTTAAGCCCTGAAGGCCACTATAGTGGCCTTTCGCGTTTTTTTTTTTTTGACAAAGGGGAAAAATGTACCTTGTGAGTACAAGGGTGGAGCCAGAGCTGCCCAAAAACGACAAATTTTATGTGGGATCGTGCTGCAAAAATCACCAGCTTTTTCTGAGAAAAAGTTCATTTTTTTTTTTCTGCACTGGGAACAGTCTTAGCCAGGTTGCCCATGACTATCCCATGTTTTCAGCCAAAAATTAAAATCCCTAAAACTATTTCCATCGAAAATGATTCAGTAGGGTCACCTATCCCAGATTCGGGTGCTCCTGAGTCTTCTTCGAGCGATGAAAAGAGTACAATAGAGCCAAGCATTTCCCCTCTGAAATGGAGCAAGAAAATCACCAAGGTAAGACGACACACGTTTCGGCGGTCCTTGCAGGACATGTCAGACCTGAAATTGATGAAGGAACTGCAGAAATTTGAACTTGTGTTCACCCCAAAGGTGATGAGATGATTTCGCACTGCAGCAACAACTAGGCACTCAATCTTAACGTAGCTGAACTCAAACTCTCTTTAGGACTCAATATCCTCGTGGGTCTCTGTGATAAGCCAAATATCTCAGATTACAGGAACGGTACATCAGACCCAGCGTACACACCCCACTTCGCTTCCTGAGATCGGTTCCTCTAAATTCGAACCAATCTAAAGTTTTACACTGTCACCAACCCCGTACCTACTGACAAGCTCTACAAAATCCGCAGCTTTTGGGAAACAATAGTTCCCAAATGGTCCGAGATTAATAAGGCGGAGGCGCAGGGACGGGTGGAGAAGTTCTCTGCCTCGTACTTTCAGTCCTAGCACAATGTGCATCACATAAATTCAGGGACAATCCAAAAGAAGTACATATCTTCAGCACATTGCCTCTCGAGGAGAATTATGAGACAGCCACGTGATGGACTAAAATAAGGAAATCTATCAAAAAGTGACTATCGACTTACTGGTACAGATCCATCAGTACAACAAACTGATGGGTGGTGTTGACCTCGTAGACGGTATCAGGGGGAAGGCAAGAAGAACTCTGATGACAAAACGCTGGACCCTGAAAGTCTTTCACTACTTGTTAGAGATTTCTATCTTCAATGTTTTCACCCTCCAAAAGAAGTCTGAAAAAGACGTCGGGACATATGCTCAGTTCAAAAAGAGGCTATGTTCTCAACTTATTGTTCACGGAACACACCAAACTCACACAAAATGTCACTACCTACGAAAATTCGGTATTTTTGGGGACTGCAGTTCACGGGTTTGTTCTCAAAAAAAGTAACGTCATCGATTTCTTGTTCAAAAAGCGAGGTTTTCTTATGCATGGATCCCTGCTTCGAACAATATCACGAAAATATTGACAAGTATTCAGCCCCTGTTTGCAACAACCATACCTTTGCTACACACAATCATATCCCACCGAAAAACATGAAACGGAAGCACTCTACTCCTACAACATTGCCAAAATCAAAGCGAACCCGGGGGTCCTAAGTAACAGTGTTTTTTTAGGCTGTTGTTGCATTTTCTCAAGTTATTTTGGCCCCCTTGCGGGCTGACCTCAGTTTTTTTTCAATGCGCGGGGGGGTGTCTTTCACCCTGTAATTTTTTTGTATTTTTCCCCACACCCCTTTTCTCCTTTGTCAATTTTTTCGATTTTTCTCAAAAACAGGGTTTTTAGCCTCTTATTAGAGGGTTAAAGAAAAAAAAAAAAAAAAAAAAAAAAAGCATGAATGAGAGAAATTTCTCATCGCTTTTTTTGAACAAAAGGGATAGAAGAGGGGATAGAAAACGAACATAACAATAAAATTCTAAGTGAGAAACACTTAGCAGAAACACTTAGCAGCTTTTAAGGAGCTGAAAAGCAAAAAAAAAATCTAAGTGAGAAACACTTAGTAGAAACAATTTGTAGCTAATTAAGCTGAAAATAAAAAAATAAAAAATTTCTAAGTGAGAAATACTTAGCAACTTTTAGAACAAATATTTCAGTAAATAACCTGTAATGATTAAACCATTACAGGTTTGATGCCAAAACTGACAAGGACTGAGTTGAATTACCAGGTGAGATTTGGACTGTTAGCTTTTGGCTAAGGCCCTCCCTGAAGAGCAAGAACAAAACTACTCACTTTGTGTGGGCGGTTTTTCGAAACTTTGTGTGTGGAGGTTGTGGTTTTTTAAAACTTTGTGTGTGGAGCTGGCTGGTTTTTTGTAATGTGAGGTTGTAGTTTTTTAAAACTTTGTGTGGAGCTGGCAGTTTTTCGAAACTTTGTGTGTGGAGCTGGCTGGTTTTTTAGAAACTTTGTGTGTGGAGCTGGCTGGTTTTTTGTAATGTGAGGTTGTAGTTTTTTAAAACTTTGTGTGGAGCTGGCAGTTTTTCGAAACTTTGTGTGTGGAGCTGGCTGGTTTTTTAGAAACTTTGTGTGTGGAGCTGGCTGTTTTTTAAAATCTTTGTGTGGAGCTGGCGGTTTTTTGAAACTTTGTGTGTGGAGCTGGTGGTTTTTTAGAAACTTTGTGTGGAGCTGGCTGTTTTTTAAAATCTTTGTGTGGAGCTGGCGGTTTTTTGAAACTTTGTGTGTGGAGCTGGTGGTTTTTTAGAAACTTTGTGTGGAGCTGGCTGTTTTTTAAAATCTTTGTGTGGAGCTGGCGGTTTTTTGAAACTTTGTGTGTGTAGGTTGTGGTTTTTTAAAACTTTGTGTGGAGCTGGCTGGTTTTTTAAAACTTTGTGTGTGGAGCTGGTTGTTTTTTGAAACTTTGTGTGGAGCTGGCTGTTTTTTGAAACTTTGTGTGGAGCTGGCTGTTTTTTAAAACTTTGTGTGTGGAGGTGGTGGTTTTTTAAAGCTAACAGTCCAAATCTCACCTGGTAATTCAACTCAGTCCTTGTCAGTTTTGGCATCAAACCTGTAATGGTTTAATCATTACAGGTTATTTACTGAAATATTTGTTCTAAAAGTTGCTAAGTATTTCTCACTTAGAAATTTTTTATTTTTTTATTTTCAGCTTAATTAGCTACAAATTGTTTCTACTAAGTGTTTCTCACTTAGATTTTTTTTTTGCTTTTCAGCTCCTTAAAAGCTGCTAAGTGTTTCTGCTAAGTGTTTCTCACTTAGAATTTTATTGTTATGTTCGTTTTCTATCCCCTCTTCTATCCCTTTTGTTCAAAAAAAGCGATGAGAAATTTCTCTCATTCATGCTAAGATGCACTCTGAACTTTGATTTTTTGATCTGAGTGTGAGGGAATGACCTGTTAGTGCATTGGGCATAAGCTGGGCTGCAGTTTAGATGTCTTAGGTGTTAATAAGGGGTTCCTCTTAGCATTTTTCTTTGTTCCCACCTTATGATTTTCTTGAAGAAAAAAAATAGAAGTCATAATGGTGCTTCCCTCTGGAAGGGTTGTAAGCCATGGTGTCCACCGACAGGAGCGCTACCAACTTCAGCGCCTCCTGCTGCTCAGTCATACCAACAACTCCAACCGACTCCACCGAGGTTATTTGTAGTGTCAAATGTGAGTTTTGAGGAAGTTGGGAGCGGCATAGGGGCAGTGAACTTTTGATTCAGGCCCTCCACCGCACACGCGATGCGCCGGTCCAAAGTCCGGAACCTCACCACAAGCGATGGTCAGGAAGGGTGATGGGTCACTGGGCACAAGCGATGCATTTAGTAGTCAAAGTGACATGTATGGCAAACTGAACAGGTTTGACATCGCACAGCACACCAGCACCAATGGTACCATCTGGATATCACTCACTTTTTTCACTAGAATTCACACATTTTCACACATTTTCACAGGATTTCACTCAGAAAACAGCAAAAAATTAAGTGAAAAATCGTGAATTTTCGTGTAGCAAAGTGAAAAATCGTGAACATCTCCACCCTGCCAATCGCCTCAATCCAGTCGCAAAATGAACAAAGATAATCTCAAGGGTTCTCGTCCCTTGGCTCTCCCTGCGCTAGCATCACAAGGGGGGTGACGCTAAACACCGATTTCGCACGCCGAAGGAAGGAAGGCAAATCCATACTCGCCAAGCAGGTGGGCGGTCATAAGAATTGCACACGGACGAAATAGAGATCTTGCTGGGAATAATGGGAGACGTCGACCACCCTTGGTGAAGGAATTCCAGAGACATCAAGATGAAGAAGTACACCGTCCACTCAATCAAAAGAGGTGCGATCACTGTTGGAGATTATGGCATCGGAAGACGAGGCAAAGGGACAGAAATACTGATGAGCAGGCTGGTGTCGGACACAACACTCAGGTACGGTGGAAATCCAATCGATCCCTGGTTAGCCACTCAATAAAAGAACTGATCCTGAAAAAGGACTACCCCAGCGCGGTGAACCTATCTAAGATTAGGATAGGGTCACATGAATTTCCTTAGTATCTGTTCTGCCAGTTGTGCGTATTACTTTAAATTCTTTATTCAGGTACTGTACAGACAGGGAAAGCAAATTACTCCATCTTTTTTATAAATACAGTATAAATATGTTCAAACAGTCTCACACCACATATTTGCTTTCGCAGTACCAAATAGTTGAATAAAATGACTGATCGCATATCGTGTATCGATTTTTTAAGACGCTTTTTGACGTTCTGCGTCGCATGCAGCTGTCTGGCGTGTTTTGTGGGATGCATCTTCTTGATAGACACAAGTGTAAAGGATGATGATTCCGATGCAAATGAAAGGGAGAAAGGGTTTTCTGTTATGACATACATATTTTATATGATGATAAGTATGATTTTGTTTTTAGTGGAATGGGAACCACTTTGGATGTTTAACTACGCTCTATTCCTGCACTACTGGCCAGGGAGAGGGGTCACTCAGATCTACCTTGGGACGCTTTTGCTTCATGCTGCAACTACCATTGATAAAAAGCACGACGGCACTATGGGCCTGGAGGCTGACAAACTCAAAACCATAATTGAGATATTTGGCTGGTGCTTTGTTGGCTGCGGAGGGATTTACCTGCTACTTGGCTTGTGTTGTTTACGAGGCGAAGACGATGTCGCCACTCGTCTTCGAGGCGACAACAAAGAAAAGGACGAGGAAGAAAAATACAAGCAGCGGCAGGATGTTGCTATGTCAGCGGGGGTATGTTAGTTTTTTAATGCGTCAGTTAGGGCTTCCCTAACTTAATAATAACAAACAGACTACCACTCAACATCTCACAATGTTGCGGACTATGCAAAGCGCGGGTGTTCCTCATTTGGATCAGGCAATTGCGAATTTGGTAGAGACAGTTGAGAATCAGAAAGCCGAACCGAGAGGGGTGACCGGTTGGTTTAAAAAGAAATTTTCAAAAAAAGAAAATGGAACGAAGGAAGAAAGGCAAGATTTCAAAGCTGTCGTAACACATCCGCCGGAGGCAGAGCTCTCGACACATAAAAATGGATCGCCAGCACCTGGATTTTCAAGTCAACCTCCAATGGCACCTCCTCAAAGAACAGCCGATGACGATATTCACAAACGTAGACAAGACGAAGATGATGCTCTGGAAAGAGAGTATATGAGACGCACAGCTCAAAATTACTAAAACAAAAAAAAATAAAAAAACATTTTGTTATCGGTGTGGAAAGTAATTAAAACTCTCTGAACTCACTCTTGGAAAATAAGAAACTTGATTGATGTCCCCTTCAATTTTATCCCCGAGCAAGTACTACAAGGTAATTGACAATACGAATCTTATTATACTCTCGGATCAGGTTACGGTTCGTCCATTTTGTATTGTACTCTTGTTCTTTACATACTTTACGTACTTCCTGAAACAACTACTTTAGGCATAAACAAAAAATGAAGAAATTTCATATGGATTCTTCTATTAATTTCTGTTCCTTTTCTCCTGTATTTGAAGAAATTATAGGGAAACCGTTTTGTGTTTATTTTGTTATTAGAAAATATCGCAAGGGGGGTAGGACTTTCATTTTCGCTGTTAGCTGGTACGTAAAGCGCTTTAATGACCCTACTGAGAACTTTCCGTGTTCGTTGTGTGAAGGTACATCAACATTGTGCAGTTTAATGTTGACCAAACAAGGTAATAGTTTTTTTTTTTTTTTTTTTTTTTAATGCGAAGGTTTTCAGTGAATTGCCAAAAATCCCTTTTTATTTATTTATTTATTTATTTTTCTTAAAATAATTGGGGCAACTTTTTCGATCCTATCCACTTCGAAAATATTTGTCTCGACTACATCTTTTGAATTTAAAACAAGACTTGCTGTCTTCTTGTGTAGTCAATTGTGATATTTGGTAGTTAGAGTCCGATTAAATAGACAAATTAAACATCAACCATAGTCAACGTGCATTTTTTACGTTGCAATAATTTAGTACAATTTTATGTTATGTTTTGGCACCCGACTGAACTAATTTTTTATTTTTATTTTTTTTATATTCTTTTGAATCTTTTTTTTTTTATTTACCCGGAGAGTTAGATTCCCTTTTGGTTAAAAAAAAACGAAATAATTGCAAAATGATTACAATTCTGAAAGAAGATATGTACTCTCTGAGCGTTTACATAACCGGTACACGGTTGCCTGTTGGTACGTTCTCTGATAACCAGAAGACAACCAATTTATAAAGCGATCATAATTTTTTCACCCCCGTCGCTACTTCTACACCATAACTGATGATGAGAGAATAGAGGTAAAGAGGTATATGAATTACTGTCGAAACCTAAATAGTTACTTCAAAAGGCTGAGTTAAGCATCACCACAGTTCACTGTATTTTTTTAACACATTTGTTATATTATCGTTTATATGTTAATATGATACAATACAGTTGTATTTTAGAAATTTAAACATTCGACCCCCCCCGTCGCTTTTTTTTTGTTTTTTCCCCCTTTTCGGAGCAATAATCCGATGCACGTCGTTTTCTTTTTTTTGTTTGTTGATAAGGCAAAAAAAGTTTTTTTTTTTTGAAAGAAAACTATTATATATTCTAGCCGCATTTCGCAAGTGATTTATTAGCAGTCATTCTACACAGATCAATGTACACTTACTTTTTTGCTTAACAGTTTACCTCATCAGCATCTCCCAGCTGTGTTTTTACATCAGGCTGTAACATTAATCGCAAATAGGTATCTTAAGTAGACTAAATCATTACTGTTATTTATTTTTTTTAATTCATTGAAATTTCACTACAGATCCGTCTCTCAAAATGACAAAGAAAGGTCAAGCAGAACTGAAGGAAGAGTTCGCCTACAGTTCGACTGATGTATTTCAAATGCTGTTTGGAGATGAGATGTTTGTGAAGTTCCACTCTGTTGAGAAGAGAGAAGATGTTGAAATAACACAAACATGGAGACGGATACCAAAAGTTAAGACACAACAATATGAAAGAGAAGGTAAATACATATACGGAGAATCACGAGTTCTAAAACAAGGTTCTTCAACAGTCAGTGTTAGAGAAGTTGCTGAGAAAGATGTTGATGGAATATGGAGTATTAAAAGTTCATTTAGGAATTGTGGAGGTCCATTAGCAACATCGACTATTGTTGATGCTCTGTACGTAATAACACCATCGAAACTTAATAATTCTCATTGTACAGCAACTTGTACAATTGAGTATTCTTATGATCTCAGTTCGGTAAGTTGGATGTTAAGACCAGCTGTTGATATGGTAGTCAGCAGTGAGATGAAAGGAATCCCACGGAGGATGTTCTCCTTCGCAGCGAGTAACCCGTGTACTGGTAATGCTGCGGATGTTATTTTATACATTGATAGCTCATCTGGTTCTGTTAATCAAGTAGCTGATAATTGTGCTACTGATCCTACTGTTAGTGAAATTCAAACTCCTCCTGCAGCTCCTGAACCCGAATCAGAACATGTTGCGGTGAGTGTGTCACACAGCGCTGGCAGTCCGTCTTCTCGCCGTCTCTCAGTTTCAATAAAATCTCCCAGAAGTCGTTGCTCTGAAGAGCTACTCAATAATCCTGTAGCTACACAGCGAACGTTCTCTTCTATTTCTTCTTCAGTTTCAAAGAGAAGAGGGAAGTCGCTATTCCTTATTACCGTAATATTTGTTTTCTGGATGAGCGCAGCAATGGTTGGGTCTTCTGGTTAGGAGTTAAAGTTTCTGCCTCGCAGTGGGAACCACTCATCTATATAATCAAATTGTAACAAAAAAGTATAGTTGTTTCTTTATTTTAATCAATACTAGTCTTTGTACTCTGAGTTAAGAATTAATAATACAACATACACTAATGTCTCTGGCTTTTTCCCTACCTCGCTATGTCTATTACTTATTTGTTACACTTTTTTTAACCTTATTCATTTTCTTTAATTTGCTTTTTTTTATTTTTATAAACTCCTCTTTTTTTTTTGTGTTGGGATTATTTTAGCTTTTGATCGACTTTTTTCTGTAGTGGAAATGTCGCTCCTATTTTTTGGAATTTAAAACGATTGTTGGTATTTATGTGTTACTGTGGGGGATCAGTGTTGAATTGAAATAATAGTTTAGATATTTAAAAAAACATGTTATAGAAGCAGTGGAAGATGTTTTATTTATTTTTTTTGTAGGTGAGTTGCTTTTCTGGCCACTTTTCTTCTTCTTCTTCTTCACGTAGGGATGCAACCTCCTTTGTTCTGTATTTTGCCTGATTTACGTCTGTAAACCTTCGCTAATGTTTAATAAATATTTTATTGTTAATGTACACATTTAAAGCATTGTATGTTAATGACTGTAAGAAACTTATTGTGTCGATGATTTAGTGTTTCTGTTTTAGTTGCTTCTGGCCTCTTTCTTCGTTCTCTATCTTTAGTCTGAAGCTGATGGTACCGCCTGGCCTCTTCCTCAGTTATATGTCTGTTTGCTCAATTCTGTAAAGATATTTATTGTGTCAGAATCCGTATTGATTTATTCAGCAGTCTCCGTTACTTCTAATTGGTGGCCATCGTTTTTCTAACTCGGTTACGACGTTTTTATCTGGAGAAAGAAAAAAAAAAAAAAAAGCGTCAACAATATTTAAGTGTCTTTTTTGTTTATTGCTATGCAATAGATTTTCGGTTTTAGGTTAATTTTTTTTTTTCCTCCCTTAAATGGACAACGTGTATATTGTTAACTAATTATCACTATTTGTGCGAATTAATTACGTAGGTCAGGCCTGATACATACAAACCCCTGTGAGAAACTAATAGCTGACTTAATAGTTGGCTGGCTTGCTTCTACACCAAGACTGATGATGGTGATGATGAGAATAGTTACTTCGAAAGGCTAGACTGAGTGTCATCATAGTTCATTGTATCTGTAACAGATATGTTATATTATCGTTTTATGTGTTATGATACAATGCAGTTTGTATTTTATAAAATCAAACAAATTAACGCTGGGAACTGTTACTGCTTTTTTTTAAAATTCTTTTTTTATATTATTTTTTTTTTATTTGAGTCGTTAAATCGGTGAATCAATACTTTAACTATTGCAATCGCTACTGTGTGATGTGAGAGTGCGATGTAATTTTATGTGTGAGGAGCACACCCAAGTCCGAAAAAAAAAAAAAAAAAAAAAAAAAAAAAAAAGACATCTGTTTCTATTAATGAAAGCATTGTGTGTTCAATAATCCTCTTCCAATTTGTTTTTGTCTTCCACCTTTCTTTTTTTCCCCTTCATTCTCTCTCTTTGGTTCCTTTCTTCCTTCTAGTTCTTTCTAAAAAAAAAAGAGAACCTTAACAAAAACAGTAATATATGAAATGCAAGTTTTTCCGATGCATTCTAAAACAGTTATTCTCTTCAAGGAGGGGGAAAAAAAACAAAACAAAAGAACAAAACAAAACATTATCAATAATAAGGCTGTTCAATAGTTTTGTTCTCCATATCATTGTTGTTGTTTTCTTCAAGGACACTCTATCTCCTAGGCAGATAATCTGCTTTAGGAAGCAATTTTAGTGTTATGGGCGAACTTGTACAAGGTTATTGACATTAGCCAGTTCACAATTAGTGTTTTATCGTTATTTAGTCTTTCTTAGCCTGCCGCGAAAAAAAAAAAAACAAAAAAAAAAAAAAAAAACGAATTTCTATCAGGTCTGTTCTGTTTTTATTTTTTATTTTTGTTTATTACTTTTGCTTGAAAATGAATTCTCCACCTGTCCCTCTTTGGATGGTGGAGAATCTTTCTTGCTTTGCTGTAGGCCCCCCCTTTTTTTTTTTTTTTTTTGGAGAAGAAGTATTTATCATAACTGCTAGTGTTTAGTCAAAAAAAAAAAATTAAGGGTGGTGCCTGCCAGAACTTTCCTCGTCTATCGGAGATCATTTTATCAAGTTCTCTATGGGTAGTTGACTTTTTTTTTTTTTTTTTTTTTGACACGCGGAATTCATTGTACGGTCTGAATTTCCTCATCGAAGGTTTGTGGGCCCACAAGCGCACTGTTTAATGTAAAAAAAGCATGGGGTGCTCAACTTGTAGTATGTGGCCCCAAAACTATTATATTCAACAAAGATACTTATACTAACATTGTTTTAGTTATGTACGCGTGTAATCTTTACTTTTTTTTAGCTAACTATTCTAAATAAAACTTTAATCTTCTGTCAATTTCTTCAGTTTGACCTTATTACTTATTTTTTATTTATTTATTTTTTTTTTTTTTTTTTTGAGTATTTTTAAAGTTTATATATTGTTTTTTCTACATTGTCAAAAACTATCACCTCCTATTTATTGTAAACAACAAAATAATTATTATTTCTTAAGGGGTACGCTATTTTTCTCTTGCGTTGGTGTGTTTGTGTTTTTTTGATGACTCGGCGGCAACTCGTCGAGTCATCTCCCTGGTAGTGTGCACCACTTCGGTACCACTTACCATTGTTCATAAAAACACTGTAGCAACTCAATAGGGAGTTCATGGCAGTCACCGAAGGGAAAAAAAAAAAAAAAAAAAAAATCCTAACACATCGTCACAAATGGTTTGTTTGTAATCACGTAAAAAACCTTCGATAAATTCATCATGTGAATTTCTTATTATGTCAAGAGTGTATTATGGTTATTATAACAACGTTACGCTTAGTGTCCTTTCTTTATGAGGTCTGACATCAATAATTTATTTTTTCCCGAAAATTAATACTTCTTTCCATGGAACACAATTTCCTAATCTGAGAATGGGAGGTTCGTTTTCTTCAAACAATTAACAAAAAAAAAAAAAAAACAAAACAAAAATAATAATAGAAAAAGAAACACGTTTCTGAGACTTCATAAAAGTCTCTAAACTGTAGTTGTTAGTACTGTAACAAAGTTCTTTTTCATTATTATTGGAAAAAAATCATCAAAATTGTACATAAAATATTAAATAAAACTATGTTTTACTAAAAAATATCTGTGTTACTACAACACGATCTGACATATATCAACAGAGTACCTGTTAGCCTTATCGCTCTCCTCGATTCATGTTCGCGGAATATTGCGTTTTTTTTTTTTTTTTTTTTTTTTTTCCCCCAGCCCCTGAATTTACTATTCAAAATAAAGAAAAAAAAAACTTGTGAAATTGCGAATAGTGTTTGCACACTGTTGGGCTACAAAAAAAGTACGGTTTTAAAAAAAAAAATAAAAAAAAAATTCGTTGAATTCGAAACTTGAAAGAAAAAAAAAAAAAAAAAGGGAAAAGTCAGTTCATGTTTTTTATATTCAAATTAGGTTTTTGTTCTGAAGCAAAATATTTTATTTATCTATTTCAAAAAGGACCATTTCAGGGAGGGGGTCGGTTTAACCGAATAGTGGCGAACCCGCAGGGTGGAGGAGGAGAGACTGGTAGGTCATACATTGTACCAAACAATAGCACCGTAGCTGAAGCTCACGAAGTAAGTATTGAATTGGAAGAAGGCGATAACGCAAAAGGAATTGAAGGTTATCAAAAGTACGTATCTGGCTTTCAACAAGCAGCTAGACTTTATTCAGAAAGCTTAAACGAATCAGCAGTAAAAGACTGCAGATATCGAGGAATAAACGGTGAGTGCACTCTTGTAGAAGACACAATCAGATTGTTGTACGAATTCCACGACGGCAGAGCAAAAGGATACGAAAAAGCCCTCGCACTTTATACAAAAATGGAATCAAATAAACTCCTCGCTGATCCTCTACTACAGAGCATGACGTCTTCTGTGAGATCATCGTGGATGCAGTTTTGGAGTGAAGTTGAGGAGGTGTTTAAAGAAGTGCTTTCAGAGAATTCGGAAGCAGCGATTCCAAGACAAGCAATTGAAGAACTTCTCGTAAAATTATCATCTCTTCATAGAACTGCTCTCGAGAGTACCGACACGATAGCGTTAGAAGCTGCTCAATTGAAATCTCCTCCCGTTGATGATCAACAAGAGAAGAAGCAACACCTTCAACACATTCATCACCAACAGACTGAACGAATTCATCAGTTGGAAGCAGAACTCGCTGTTCTAAAAAAACAAGCAGCCTCTGACAGCTCAACTATAAGAAAATACTCACAGAAATGGAGTGAACTCAAAAGAAAACATGCGAGTAGCAACAACAGTAGCAGCAGTCACAGTGATGTTAAGGACACCAATGAAACACAAAGTACCCACAGCAGTAAATCGAAGACTACCAACAAGAGCTCAGTTAGTAAATCAACTGACAGCACAACTTCCATTCAGAGTCTTCGGAGTACGAAATGATTGCGCTCGTGTAACTACAATGCAACTTGGCTATTTTCCTGCAGCAGTTTTTGTTGAACCAAAAAAAAAAAAAAAAAAGATGACTGAAAGATAGTTAGCAAAGCCACACCTTGTGCAGTAACCACTGGTTGTTGTTTTCTTTTTCCTGTGCCTAGCCTGTTTGGCTATTGAAATCTAGCCTTCTCACAGCCTTTTTTCTTTTGTTCAATAATTAAGTCTTTTTTTATTCGGTCCTTTAATTGTTTAACCCGTTAGTTGAGGAATACAAATGATTTCTTTTCCCCTTGCGTGTCAAGGCAACAAGAATATGCATTTAGTCAAATCAGCACTCATTTTCTTTCGCACCCATTTCAGTAGTCGGTAATTTATGGATGTCGTTTTTTCTGGACTTCTTTCTAAAAATAGAAACGAGGCCCCCTTTTTTTTTTCTTCTTTCCCCGACTTGAAACTTTATCTTTGATAGATCGAAATTAAAAAAAAAAAAAAAAAGAAAAAAATGTCGAAGAACACCGCGAATCAAAAAGGAATTAATCACATACATTCATATGTGAGTTATGAAGGTGCTGGGTATGACTATTCTCATGGTAGGGGAGCTCTCTCAGCGAAGGCTGAAGAAAATAGGGCTGTCGCTGGTAGTGAAGGTTGGGAACATAAAATAATCGTGATAGGAAAAGCAGGAGTTGGAAAGACAAGTCTATTAACAAGAGTTGTAAAGGGAGGCTTTAGTGAAAATTATAAAGCCAGTGTCGGTGTTGACTTTGAGTTCTTACAATATTCAGTTTTTGGAATTCCCTGTACTCTTAACTGTTGGGACACAGCAGGTGAAGAACGTTACCAATCAGTCTTTAAAAGGTTTTACACTGGAGCAGTAGCAGCAATACTCGTTTTTGACATCAACTGTGAGAATAGTTTTGAGGACTTGCAAACAAAATGGCTTCCTGCTGTTAGAGAAGCTGTCAACCCGGATACTCCAATCCTTCTTATTGCAAATAAATGTGATCTCATTCACTACGTTGATGAGTCAAAAATTATCAGTTTTGCAAAAGAACAAAAACTGGAATACTACAAGTGCTCAGTTCTCGATGACTGTATCCTGGGCGTCGCTAGTAGAAATCGAGTTCCCTGCAGCTATCTGTTCGAAAGGTTGGCAGTCATTGTAACTGAGAATCGTCTTGAAACGGCTTCTGAAACTATTAAAGAAACATCTGATAGTCGGACAGTATCTTTAAATAGTAAAGGTAAAGGAAATAAAACAGCATCGACAGGAAGGTTTAATAAGCCTTCTTGCTGCAAATAAAACAGCGGTAGTGTCATTACACCCGACCTTGTGCTAGTGCATTAGAACCATCGAGACAGTAGTTGTCAGACTCGTCTGAGCTACACACATGCCAATGTATTCTGGAAGGCACGATGGTGAAAACCATCACAAGTTCTATAGAGAAGCTGCTGCTGACCGAAAGGTTTGTTGTTGTTGGCTGTTCCTAGAATTTTTCATTTCCCCTCTACTCCCTTTTTATTTCTTTTTTAAAATCATTGTCGATACCCTACAGGTTTTGATAGTTCCATTCATGTGCCAGACTTTGCTTACCCTTTTCTAATGAGAGAGTTTAATTAACTCGTTACTAGCCCCCTCGTGAGGAAGGGTTGACTAACCAGTTTTAGGCTGGAAAAAAAAAAAAACTCATGACAAAAAACCATTTTTTTTCTAACAACAGACACTTAAGCAGGGAGAAAAAAAGAAACTGCCCTCAATTACCTTAGTAGAGTGAATTCATTTTTTTTTTTTTTTGCACCGACGAAGTCGGAGAAGAAACTATTCAGATTGAAAGCCGTCATGACTTATTTTCCCCCGTGCGACAGGATTCTGTTTGCGTTCGACGAAAGGCTAATCTGAATAGTTTTATATTACGACATTAATTTCCTTAATGAACGTTGTCTTGTTATAGTTTATTCGAAAAAAACGTATTTCGTAGATGGGGTAAGCTGTTTTATTATAATTATTATTTATTTTTTGCCCAATAGATTCATGTTTGTATCGTCCTTTGAATTATTTTTTATAATTTCGGTCGGTGGGATTTTACAAATGTGTAGAATAGAAAATATAAACTCAACCACATACGAACTACCCCAACCAACGGGGGGGTTTTTTTTTTAAATTTTTTTTTGAGTTTTTTTTTTTTGTGTTTTTGATTTCTGTATTCGGACGGACAAAGTTTTCGATTTACGCGATTCATGTTTTAATGTTTTTTCTTTCCTCTCTCTCTTCCTTCATATAATTCAAAAAAGCGCCACCCAACAACAAAAAAATGGGTCCAACGGAAACTGACCCACTGAAGTTAGTAGAGACGTCATATTCTCGAACTGATGACTTAATGGATGAGAATGAGTATCTTCAAAAGTGTGGTGGGTGGGGGAGGTTTCAATGTTTTAATGCTTGCATTAGTTGGTGGAGTATAGCGATAATATCTTGTCACATAATGACTATGTACTATGTTCACTTACCTCTTGATGTCGAGTGTATTAGTCCTGAGGGTTGTGGAAATATCTCTATTCCTGATGTTGATGATTTTTGTGATTCAGAAATTGCTTTTAGAAATACCGGATTTGACCTCCGTGGGCCCAACTCTATCTACACTCAATGGAACCTTACTTGTTCTCCTGATAAGATTTTAGTCACAGTTTCTGATTCATCATTCTTCTTAGGATGGTTGGTTGGAGGAGTTTTGTGCGGAAAGGTATCAGATGTTCATGGTCGTCGAATACCCTTAACGTTCTTTTTTATTCTTTCTGGAGCAGCAGTTGCTTGTACAACTCTAGCGAACACACCTGAGGTTTTTATTGTGTTAAAATTCATTCATGGGATATTCGTTGGTCCTTTACTTCTAACTAATTATATATACGTGAGTGAGTTTATACCAGTAGCAAAGGGAGCTTTATTTGGGACCATGTATTTTATGATAGGCGCTGCTGGTTCTGCGTCTCTTGCTGTGGTTGCGTGGTATATTGGTGATTGGAAAAAACTTTCATATTTCGTTGGGATTATGACAGTACCTCTCGCGATATGGCCAATCTTAAGCCCAGAAAGTCCAATGTGGTTGTTGTCAGTTGGGAGGACTGAATCTGCAATGTTGGTTTTTAAAAAAATCTGTCGTTGGAATAAAGTACCACTTCCATCTTGTGGTGTCCGTGCTGCCGTAGCCTCAGACAATGATGATGATATGTTAGAGAGAGGTCCAAGTGCTTTGTTATCATTTTCAAAGATACGAGTAATCACTATCTCTTTAGTTGTTGTATGGCTTGCTTGTTCTTTGTGTTATTTTGGTCTTTCATTGTCAGGAGCAACCCTCCCTGGAGACGTTTATCTCAATGCTGCTCTTCTTTCTCTTATTGAACTTCCTGTTTATCCTTTGCAATTAATAGCTGTCGATTCCGTCTATCTTGGAAGGAAAAAAACTATGATTCTTTCACTACTAGTTGGTAGTTGTTGTTGTTTTATAAACCTATTACCAATTGGAGATGCCAGTAGATGGTTTGCTTTTGGAGGGAACATGTTTATGACAGCGGCATTCACAACGACGTATATTTGGGCAGCTGAAGTCTTTCCTTCTGATGTGAGAGCTTCAGGACTTGGGATGTGTACCGGAGGAGGAAAACTTGGATCAGTCTGCACGCCATTCATTGTTATGATTGGCTCTGATTCACTGACTATGGCGATGGTTATATTCGGATCTGTTGCTGCAGTGGGTGCATTATTCTCTCTTTGGGTTCCTGAAACGAGAGGTGTTGCTCCACTTCAAACTCTCTCTGAATTTAGGGAACTCGGTTCTTACATGTCAGATATGGAGAATAATCTACATAAGAATGCGTTAGTTGATTTTGATAAGGCACCAGAAAATATTAAAAACCCAATCAGACCTGTCTCAGCTCCTCCAAACCAATTGTCAGCAACACCTTCAAAACGATTTTCATGCTTGCCTCTTCCCAATGGACGGCCTGCATCATCGTTTGGGTTATCTAGTTCGTATGTTAGTCAGAATAGTAGAAGGCATTCGTTTGGACATCCATTTCTGACTGGTTCGTAATAATTGCTGAAGGAATACACGCTTCGAAATAGAGTCGAAGAATGTATTATTTATTATTATTATTTTTTTTTCATGTAATAATTTTTGTTATTTGGTTACGTTTTGGTATTTTATTTCATCCAAAAATCTTATTTGCAGGGTTCGGAGATCAAAAAAAAAAAAAAAAAAAAAAACTCCCGATTTAACCTGTGTGTTGCCTGCTTTCACTTCGAAAAAGGAAATCGCATTCATCCGACGGCTGATTATTATCTTCAAGTAAATATGTAATGCGAGTTCTCAGTAGTCTGTTTGTGTTGTGTATGGCAATTCTCATAGTGAGACTTACCACAGCCCGAGTGTGTGTCATAGAACAGATTCCTGAATACAACCAACTCGTCATTTTCATATTTTCTATTGTCGTTTTCTGTTTTCCTCATAGGAAATAAAAGGAAAACATTTTATGTTTATCTTCACGTATTGTTGTGCTTGACGAAAAAAGATTGCTCGCACACAATTTCTTTTTTCAGGATTTGTCTTTGTTTCTTAACGTTTGAGAATATCAAAAGACTAGTTCTGATTCTATAAATCCATTCACACCACAGAACATATTCTCCACACACAGTTAATATGTTACGAAGTTATCACGAGAATAGCGATAGTGGTCCAGAGTCGTGTGATGAACATCACCAGTCATCAGCACTGTTGGATCGGTTACCGAAATCACAGATTCAAAACAGTGTAGAATGCCCAAAAGACCAGTCGTCTGAGTATGATGATGACGACTGTAAAAGTAATTTGACTGAGGCTGAAAAAACTGCTCGCGAGAAAGTATTATTCGTCTCGTTAGCTGTTGTGTTTGTCAGGTACGGGATTGCAACTTTCATGAGTCCATTCTTTCCAAATTATTGTAAAAAGGTTGGAATCAGTGGTACATTTGAAGGATTCATCTTTGCTGCCTACCCTCTCGGAATGGCAATAATGGGACTCTACGGAAGTCAAGTCATTCTCGCTATTGGAACTCGGACAAGTGTTGCAATTGGTTTACTATTCACTGCAGTCACAACATCTGCTTTTGGGTTCGTACCTGACTTCGTAAGACTTATTGGAAAGGAAAACGATGGCGAAACACTCCAATGGATATTCATTTCCCTTTCATTGATATCAGGGTTACTAGGATCATTATCAGATACAGGTGTTATTATTGTTTGTGGTGAAAAGTTTAAGGATAAATCCGGAGTAGTTATGTCAGCAATAGGAACCTGCAGTGGTGTTGGCTGCATGGTAGGACCTCCTCTTGGAGGTGTCCTTTATTCAGCTTTTGCGACTGATGCACAAGACTTCAGATGGACATTCACGATATGGGGAGTTCTCTGCGTTGCAATAACTCCTTTGGTAATGAAATATATACCTCAAGAATATATTAATGCTGATGAAGAGAAAGCACCAATCTCATCAGTCTTGTCACCATCAGTGATATTATCACTCGTTGCTATTGCATTGTCAGGAACAATTGTCGGGTCTTTAGACCCAACTCTCTCATATCGATTGAATGATTTATCATCAGCCATGATTGGACTATTCTTTATGTTTTCATCAATATCTTATACCATTGTTGGCTTACCTATTGGATGGGCTACAGAAGCACTGAAGACTCGTGAAAATGTTGGTGATTCTAGATACTACAAACTCATGCAGGCAGCTGGACTTTCTGTTTTAGCAGTGGCATTCGCTCTTCTTGGTCCGATTGAATTGCCGTTTGGAATAAAAACAAACAAACTGAAGAGAACGGGGATTGCAGTTGTCGCGATGGTTTTTAAAGGATTTGGATCCGCTGGAAACAATGCGGGGTATCCAGACTTGGTATTAGACATCGGAGCTGACGGTAGTAAAAGTAAACAAGCAAGGATTGACGGAATGTGGAATGCCGCCTACGCGATGGGATGGGCAGCTGGACCAGCTGTTGGAGGAGGTCTCTACGATGCTTTTGGTTTCGGTAGTATGGCGACAGTGATGTCTGTGACTGCTGCAGTGTATGCATTAATCCTTGTTATTGCGTCATTTACTAGACAGTTTTCAGGTGGATTTAGAGCTCGTACTCAGTCTGTTCAATCATCACGTGAAGCAGCTGCTGTTGCTGTTCTGGTCGTACTTCGTTCGATTTCAGATGAAATTGAAAATCGCGACTACGCTGAAACCGATTCTCTCCAACCACAACAACACGAAGAGTGTTAATTACGTCTTTTTATTTATATTTTTAGAACTAAAAGATAAATAAAAGTATAGACACGATTACCATAAGTTGAGCCAACCAATCCTACTGAGTCCAGCTGTTTGATTCGCTGTTTTTATTTTATTTTGTTCATTTCTTGTTTGTATTTGAGGGTTGGATTTCCTCCTTCAATTTAGTTTTTGTTTGTTTACGTTATTATGTCATCACCAGGATCCGTGTGTGTTATTTAACCTTCTCCTCTTTAGAAAATTTAGAGTAATAGATTCTCTTTGAGAATCTACCCAACTGGTACTCATTGGGCTGGGTAAGGAGAATGGTCAGAAGAAAGATTTTTTTAATTTTTGCACCAAAACCTGACCATTATTTGCTTGTTGTCCGACGAATTTTTAATTTAATATTTTCTTTTGATTGACTGATTAGCAATCATAGTAGTTGGTGTTCAGTGGTTCACTGGGGGGAGATGCAATTTTTTTTAAAAAAAATCAGCCTCTCCCTTTGAATAAAGTACCCTTGACTTGCTATCAGAGTGTTTTACACAACTTGTTTTGTGAAAACGAAATCAGAAAGTTATAAGTAAATGGAGAGTAGATCGATGGAGAAAAAAATCTTCATGTTATTTTGTGTCTAAGTCGCCGCCTAGTTGGGAACCAAAGTTCTTTTAAAGGTCCGTTGGTTGTTTGTTCTCCTCTTCCGTGTGTTGTTTACTTAAAGAGGACTCACCCTGACTTGTTATTTTAAATTAATTGAGAAAGGGTACCATTAATGATTTCAGGATTGTGATTATTTTTTATTATTTTAATTTTTATTTTTTCTCAGCAAACTTATTTACAAAATGATGGCCCTAAAGACTCTCGCATTGGGAATGACGTTGTCACTCTCACAGGCTACAACCCCTCCGAAAGTATTCACAATCGGTACTCGTAGTGAAAAGATGAAAACAGTTTCGATGGGTTTCGAAGCAGATCTTGAAACCGGAATCTTAACTGAAATCGCTTCTAATTTTATTTACCTGGGGCCCAGCATCGCAATTGACGGAATCAGCGCTTTTGATAAAAAGAATGGATTGATTTACTGGACTAACGATGCCGCTACTACATTCGTCTACGGACTAAATGTAAAAACAGGTGAAATCTTACCTCCGATTGATACTTACGGTAATGCTATTGGTAGTTTATCGTTTGATGATACGACTGGTGAATTGCTTATTGGAGATTTCCCTTCACCTGGGATATGCAGACTCCTTCGGTACAGTGAATCCAACGTTGATATTTATTCATACAATGGAACTGTTATCACTTCTTGTGGTACTGTTGTGCCGGGTAATCTTTACATTAATTGGAATTTCCCAAAAACAAGACTCGAGACTATTGATTTGAGTACCGGAAAGGTTCTCAAAGAAACAACAGTTGATCCAGAGTGTGGACTTATTACGAATCTGTTTTCTGATCCGTCGGATTCCAAATCACTTATTGCTCTTCAAGGATCACTAAGTGGATACAACTACACTAAATTAGACATCTCGACTGGTTCATGTACGACTCCAGTAACCTTTGATATTGACCCAATGACATCCGCAGCTTTTGATCATCGTACTGGTCTTGTTTGGTACGCAAAAACAAATGCAACTGGTGTGTTTATAAACACCTTATCCCCAAAAACTGGTCAACAAACTTCAAAGCAAATGAAAACTAAAACCGGTGTTGTTGCTATTCAGGAGTTGGCTTTACTTTTCTAAGGGCAGTAAATTTTTATTTTGCTATTTTTTTTTTTTTTTTTTTTTTTTTTAAATAGTTTTTTTTTTGTCAAGTGTTGTGAAGTATTGATCATTGATTTAACATTGATTTTGTATTTTTTTCGCCCAGAAAAAAAAAATAAAAAAAAATTCTTCCACTACTAACAATAAACTATAGATAATCTCTCTCTTCTTTCCTTATCAAACAACGTTTTTGAGATTGGCATAGTTTCAAATTCATAGCCGACAAAACTCAATCATTATTTTGATAGATGTTTTACTTTTTTTTCCGATCTCATCTGGCAAAAAAAAATCTGAAATATACGTTTTTTTTTTTGTGTAATTCACAAAAAAACTAAAATAATAATATAAAAAAAAAAAAAAACGTGTGACTGTGATATTTTTTTTTCGTTGTGAAAAAAAACATAACTCCAAATGATGTTTTTACTGTACAGGCAGTTTTTCTTGTTTCCCAATAACAGTAATGTACGAAACTCATAAGGGTTTTAGTTTATCTCTCTCTCTCCTGCACTACCTCGGAACTTTAATATGATATCGGAATGAACATTCGCATGACTAGCGAGATTTAAACCGAAAAAAAAAAAAGAAGTTAAATACCATGATTCGATTCAATGGGGAGGTTGTGCAAATTAAAAAAAAAAAAAAAGAAAGAAAAGGGGTTTCATTCTTTTATTCTCGGGAAAATTTGTTTGTTTGTTTGTTTCTGAATTGAAAAAATCTAAAAAAAAAAAAACGAGGTACTATACATTCATACCCGTAGGGTGATAATTTTCAGTCGAGGGCTGTTTTGCCGTTTGTTTGTTTTTTTTTGAGCATTCTATTCTCCGGACTAATCCCTTGATCTCAAAGGAAACTTTTTTTTTTTTTTTTTTTTTTTTTTTTTGTAAATTTATAAGAACGTCATTTGTTTTTCCTTTTCTTGGAAAGTTTATTCTCAACATTTCTATCAGGTTCAAAGAGTACAACATGATAACATTCTTAACTGAATATGACAAAAGGATTTAAAAACAAACAAACTTTTCCCCCATCCCAGAAACAACAACAACTAAACATCGTAATAATGTCAGGAGTTGAAAATGATGAAATGAACTGCCTTTACAAGGTACTTGTTGTAGGAGAAGGAGGTACTGGTAAGACTTGTGTAATTAGAAGATACGTTCACAATATATTCCAGATGAGCACGAAGACTACTATTGGAGTTGATTTTGCTTTGAAAATGCTTCACTGGGATGGTAAAAAACAAATAACACTTCAGGTTTGGGACATCGCTGGACAAGAAAGATATGGTCAGATGACGAGGGTGTACTACCAAGCTGCTGTAGGAGCTTTGGTTGTTTTTGACATTAAGAAACCAGAGTCGTTTGCTGCTGTTGCAAAGTGGAAGCAAGACATCGACAACAAAGTGTACATGTCTGACAATAGTAACATTCCGTGTGTTCTATTGGCTAACAAGTGTGATTTGTCTCCTCTTTCTGACTTCAAATCAAAAGAAGAAATGGACGCCTTTTGTGAGGAGCACGGCTTCGTTGGATGGTTCGAAGTCTCAGCTCTAAAAGACATCAACATCAAACCTGCCTTTGAAGAGCTTGTCAAACATGTCGTCGCCAACGATAATCCAAAAGCCGAACAAAAATCTGGAAAGAAAGAAACCCTAACACTCACTATGCCACCTCCACCAAAGGATGGAGGTAAGAGTTGTAAATGTTAAATAAAAAAAAAAAAATGAAATAACGTTCAGCGACTAGCATGAGTTCATAAAAACTCTACACGTTACTCATTGAGAGGATTACCAGACTACTACACCTGGCAACGAAGAAAAAAACAAAAAAAAACTAAAACCACTTCACTTCACACTATCAAATTATTGTTTTGTACTCAGGACAGCTGGCCATACTTTTTATGTATACGGTGTGTCTTGTAGTTCAATTGTTTTTTTTTTCTTCCCCCTACTGGGCTCAGAACGACTGATTCTACCCTAGTGGGTGTACAGTTTGTTTTTGTAGCTTGTTTTCTACCTAACAGAGAGATACATATCAGCTCGTTGTGTCAGTTTTTATATTCGGATCGATCTTTGCAGCCCTAAACGGTCGCAATGAGTGATTTCTAAGTTTTTTTTTTTTTTTTTTTGTTTAAATTTGTGTTGTAATCTGGCTCAGAATAGCTTGTCACACCTAGGTTGTATAGTATACGGCTTATTTTTGATTCTTTTTTTCTTCCCACGTTCCCGAACACTGAACACGTGTATCAATAATAATATTTTCTGAGCTCTTTTAGTGCATCTGTCCACTCAGGTGGTAACTTGTTTCTGATAATCAATAATTAGCAGGCGAATACTATTAGTACTTCAGTTGTATGGAAGTCTTTGTATAATTCGAGGGAGGAAATGAACAAATTTTCGTTCCACATGTCTTTTTTACTCATTTTTTTTTTTTTTTTTTTTTTCCACCTTGTTTGCTATACTTTTGTCCCCTTTTTTTTTTTTTTCTTCTTCTTCTTCTTTTATTTTTTATTTAATCGTTTCCCCCTATTAGAAGTATATCGCTCTCGGCCGTTAATGTGTTCTTGGCTCGGAACAGCTGTTATACCCAAGTTGTATACAGCTTGTTTTGTAGTCCTGTTTGTTTTTATTTCCAATTTCTCGTTGATCTAATTATTTGTTTCCGTAAAAAATATGTGAATTCCAATTTCAGTGTGATTGCGTTGGTGGTCTCGGGATGGCTGTTTTGCATAAATTGTGTACGGCCTTCTTTTGATGTCCTTAACTTGTTGAGTTTGTTTCAGTTTCCCATTCCCATCTCCATGTCTTTGGTGGCCAGGGTTATTTCCCTAACCAACCTTAGTGACAATGGTCGTTTCCTTCTCCCCCTTTTTTTTTTTTGCAAGAAAGGGGTTTTTTGGACTACAGTTTGATTATTTCAGTGTGTGGTCTCTTTTCTCTTTATCAGGCTACCAGTTAGAATACAGCTTGTTTCAAAGTTATATATTTCTCTTTTTTTTTTTTTTGACCTCTACAGAAATATGAGCAGTGCTGTCCAGAGAAATATTCCGCACTGCACTTATTCGCACTTTTTTTTTCCTCCGCTACAATGATATTTCAATTTTCGGATATCGCAGTCCGTTGTTAGGTTTTGTGACTCTGAATGACTGCTTACACTCTTGGTAGGTGAACAGCTTGTTTTGAAGTCCTCTATTGGTGTTGTTTTATTGTTTTTATTTGACCTCTTTAAAATATAAACAGCTGTTGTTTGGAGAAATATTCTTCACTTCAAAGTTTCACCGTACAATCACTGTTGACGGATTGCAAGGCTACCAGATTGGACAACTTCTGGATACTTCTGTTGACATTATTTTAGTTACAGCTACTGTTCTATAATGTAGCTAAATCTGTCATATTTCTCGGCTTAGCCTGAGTACTTTTTTTTTTTTTTTTTTTTGAGTATTTTTAAAGTTTATTATTGTTTTTCTACATTGTCAAAAACTATCACCTCCTGTTTATACTCATGCTGAGACTAGAAAACACTTCCCCTTCAAACACGGTAATCGTTCGGGTTTTGGGGCTCTGAATGGCTGCTTACACTTTTGGTAGGTGAACAGCTTGTTTTGAAGTCCTCTGTTTTTTTATTTTTCTGTGATATCAAGTTGTAGATTCGGATACCCCCTTTTCAAAAAAAAAAATCGAAAAAAAAAAAATAACAAAAGTGTTCTGGGCTAAAGATGGCTGGGTATACCTACCATTTGGTATACAGCTTGTTTTTTAGTAGTCAGGTCGTGTCTGTTACTTCTTATTCCATTATCCTCCTCCTCCTCTTTTTTTTTTTTTTTTTTTTTTTTTTGCTTGATAAAAGTAACTATTATTTTTAAGAAGAAAGTATGGTTTTTATTTTTTTTGTATGAAAAGAATGTTGGGCAGCAAATTGGAATTATTTCTAGCTCGCACAGTCTGACCAGATTTATTGTTTCAGTTTGCAAACAAATTCGAATTTGTGTTGTTACTATTTTTGCTCCGCACGGTGAAGCAAATAGCCCTTGAATACACTAACAGGCAAAGTAATGCAAAAAAAAAAAAAAGAACTCCTACTGTAGCAGCATATTTAAAAAAAAAAAAAAAAAAAAAAAGAAAAAGTGAATTTCCGAGTGGATTTTGTTGTGTTTTTTTTTCTTTTTATTCCCCCAATTTTTTTTTGTGACTTCGATAAAAAATAAATTAATTAATGAAAGAGACATTTGATTATGGACCAATCAAGATTACTATTTCTGTTTAGCGTTGAGACCTGAGTGTATTGACTAAGGAATAGTTGTTTCTTCTCGTCTGACTATCAAATAACATTGAGCAAACCTCGTACTCAATAACAACTCAGAGGGTGGTATGACATATCAGGTTAGCAATGGAAGAACATGAATTTTCTTCTTCTTCTTCTTTTTTTTTTTTTTTGAATTTTTTTTTTAAAAATTCTTTTTATTACCCCCCACCAGAACAACAACGACTACCCAAATATGACTATCAAGGGTCTTCTGGTCAGTAAGACAAAAAAAAATATAGTTTTCTCTTTTTTATGTTTTCTTTTTTTCAAACGTAATTTTTCTTTGATTAACAACTACAAATATTCTTTCAGTCAAGTACTTGATATTAATTTTGTTATTAATACCTAAAGTTGTTACTGTTTTTACATTGTCAAAGTTTCACCCCCACCAGAACAACAACGACTTACCAAATATGACTATCAAGGGTCTTCTTTTGGACATGGATGGTGTTTTAGCTGAAGTAAAGCTATCTTACCGGACGTGCATTATCGAAACAGCCAAGTCCTACGGTGTTACGGTAACAGGAGATGACGTCGTAGCAGCTAAAAAACAAGGAAATTCGAATAACGACTGGGTTCTAACCAGGCGACTAGTAAAAGAAAAGGGAGGAGGAAATCCTTCTTTGGAAGAAGTGACGAAGAGATTCGATGATTTGTATCAAAAATTATGTCTTTTAGAAACACTGATCCCCGAAATCGGACTTATTGAGGAACTACACCATCGAGTGAATGGCAACATCGCTATTGTTACTGGTAGACCCAGGAGTGATTGTTTAGTCTTTTTAAAAAGATTCAATTTGGAAAAATATGTTTCAGTCACTGTCTGTATGGATGACGGACCTCCAAAACCAGATCCCTTCCCAGTTGCTGAGGCATGCAGACAATTAAATATCCCACCTTCAGCATGTCTCATGGTGGGGGATACCCCTGATGATATCAAGTCAGCTGTTGCTGCGGGTGCTATTGGAATCGGTGTTTTACTACCAGATGATCACTCAAAAGTAACACTTGGTCAAACATCTCTATCAGAATTAGCAATGGTTCAGGGAATGAAGTCATCAGGAGTGCACACTATTTTATCCCCAGGAATGGCTGGGTTATTAAATCTTATTCCGAGACCGAAGATGTGATATCACCATCATGTTGCTGTATGGTCATGTGACTTTATTATAAACACATCGAACGGGGACGGTAAACCCTACTGAAGGTTCGAGTTAGGATTTTAACCACCTGGACCCTAACTTGAACCTTTTTAGTAGAAATTGTTTTATTTATTCTAAGATGTTGCACAACTTCATGATTGAGCGCCTACATGTAACCAATCCCTTTTTTTTTTTTGCACCGACGAAGTCAGAGAAGAAACTATTCAGATATAAGAGCCGTTTTATTAATTATGTTATTTATCTATTTTCCCTGTGCGCCGGTAATACTGTCTGCGATCAACAAAATATGAGGCTTTGTTCTGAATGGTTTTTTTTTTTTTTGTGGCTTTTTAATTGAAAAAAAAAAAAAAAAAAAAACATCTGGTTGAGCGCGAATTGTTTATAACATCGAAGATAATTATTGTGAACAAAAGGAATCAATTTTATTTCCTTCTTTTTTCCTTTTTTCTGTTTTGACTTCAGAATCGTTTCACGAGTCACTAAGACACCATCGAAACATACATACTTCTCGCGTTTACCTTTTTTTTTCCCCCCTATTGTGTGTACAGGTTTATTTTTAAAAAAAACCACATTATTTCTGATAGTTTCTGAGACGTATCAAAAGTTTTACGTTTGTCGTTTTTTTTCAAAGCTGTTTTGTGCAGCCTTATGGAATAAGGTCTTGTTTTATAAGTTTGGAACTAATTTTTTATTCAACACAGGATGGATAATAATTAACCATAAGTCATTAAGAAACAACCCAGAGAACTCCATTGTTTTTCTTAAAGGTAGGGAGAGGGCAGCAGCAATTATCTCACATTATTTTTTCAAAAAGTAAAAGGGAAAAAGACTGGAAAGAAAAAATAACAATAATAAAAATAAAATGGGAAAATATTTTACGATACGAGCGCAGTCATTCGATGATGTTTCTATTCTCACGGAGGAAACAAAAATAAACCCTCTTCGGAAAACTGAACGTCCTCACACCCTTCCTGTCGGAGGTCTGGTAGCAAACAACAGACCAAAATCAATAGCGGAATACTACATTGAAAATATATGTTCACAAGGTACTAAGACTGTAGAGGAAGGTGTTGGAGGAGCAAACGGAACGACAAATTTTCAAACTTTTTTATTAGTTTTTAAATCATTCATCGGAACTGGAGTTTTAGTTCTCCCAAAAGCATTTGTTAATGGAGGGATCCTCGCATCGTCGTTGTTTATGATATTTGTTGCTGCTCTTAACACTTATGTTATGATAAAACTTGCTCACACAAAAGATATTTGTGGGGAAACAACCATTCAGGCCATTGGTAGACGTGCTGCTGGATGGCCAATGGAATTGTGGGTTTCGTTCTCAGTTGTTTTTATTCAAATTTCATGTGGTTGTATGTATTTGATATTTATGGGAACGACATTGAAACAAGTTTTTGAAACACTTTCAGGATGTGAAGATTGGGCTCTTGACGCCCAACCGTGGATTTATTTTTTATGTTTAATTCCGGTCATCACTCCGTTAGTTTGGATAAGAAATTTAAAATTATTAACAATACCTGCGGTCGCAGCAGACTTTCTCATTGTTGGCGGTCTTATCTATATATTCTCTTATGCCACTAAAGAAGTTGCTGAACACGGTGCTAAGGAAGTATCGTTACTAAACCAAAGTGATTTTCCGATTTTTTTAGGAACAGCGTTGTTTTCATTTGAAGGAGTCTGTTTGGTTCTTCCCATTAAAAATGCAATGCAAAATCCCATGGATTACCCCAAAGTATTGGGGTCTGTCATGGTAATATTAGCTTTTCTGTATACGTCTTTTGCTGTGATTAATTACTTAGCATTTGGTAAGGGAATGGAGACGGCTATCTTATTATCTCTACCGAGTAATTCAATTCCAGTGCTCTGCGTACAATTGGGATATGTGATAGCGATAGGGTTGACATTTCCATTGCAATTCTTTCCTGCAGTGCAATTACTTGAAAACTTGCTGTGGAAACCTCCTCAGATTATTTCATCTTCCGATGTTTCTGTTGATGACCAACGTAATCTCCATTGTCAATATTATAAAGAAAACTTATTTAGATTTTTTTTAACGTGTCTTGCCTCTGCTATTGCCGCAGGTGGAGAAACGAATTTCGATCATTTCACAGCTCTGGGAGGAGGTTTGTGTAGTATGCCGCTGTTGTTTGTTTTTCCTCCGTTGTTTCATTTACTGTTGGTACCAAACTTATCAACTACTGAAAAGGTAATTGACATCGCAATTACCACATTGGGGTTGATACTCACAATAGGAACAACAACAATGACCATCGCTGATTGGATTAAAGGACACTCAGATAATGTTGATAACCCGTGTGTTCCTATTTAGTTCGGGTATTTCTTTTCTTTTCAGGTTAGTTTCTTTTTTCCTTTAAAAAACTTGTGTATTATGTTAATACCGTTGTTGTATCATCGAGAAATTAAGATCTGATTAAACGTGTTGTTTTCTTTTCTTTTTTGTTTTTTTAAAAAAAAAAAAAGAAGAAGAAAAAAACCCGTTGAGGCTGGACATATAACTTTCCTGCCTTGTGAAAGAAGGATGCTTTTGTCTTTATTTGGCCGCGTGTTTTCTTGCATGTTAATTCCAGATTTTGAACTTGTTGAGAACACGGATACGAGCGTGAATAATGATTGACTACACCGCATTGTAATCAGACTGGGAAATCGTTAGGAGCGGTCAAAAGCTTCGACACATTCTGAAGTCTGTTTTTTTTTATTTTCTTCTTTTAAATTATTATTCTTATATCGAATTTGTGTTTTTCCCGTTATATTTGTTGTGCCATGTGCTGGAGTAGGGCTACTTCTTTTATTTGGTAGTGGTTTTTTACTTCTACGACGTGTGTTGTGTGATTGGTAATTTCTTTTTTTTTTTTTTTTCCACTTTATATCTCTCTCTCCTTTTTCTTCTTATAACATAACAGGCCGCCCCGTCAGCCTAAGCTATCATAATAATCCTTAATAAGATTGAGTTTACTTACGTTACTGTTGTCCTCGTAACTCTATTAATGTTAACCTGACGCTCATTAGTTTGCTGTATCGGCGATGAGCAATAAGTAATGTGTTGGACTTTCTTATCTATCTGTGTGACGGTTGTTTGTTATCTTGATGTGGATGTTGGACAAATTCATTTTTACCCCAAAAAAAAAGAAAATACTTTGTTACAGAAAACGATCTGACCGGAGAAGAAATCTCCCACAAGGAGGGATCTCAGTCTTGATGCTGTTGTTTGTTTTTTATCGCAACTGCTTTGCTTGGCAAATGAACAACAGGTAGCCAGGAAAAAAAAAAAACAAAAAAAAAAAAACGTAAAAACAGCCAATTGTTGTCTTCAGCTGTTTGCCCAGGGGATGGGTTTCATTTCTATTCGGCTTGGCTTTTATGAAAGTAGCGTAGTTTCCTTATAATTATGTTGCTCGTGCTTCTCATTTGGCACCTTCAATACCAACGAACACTACTGAATTAACCTTCCTTTATATTAACTTGGATGGGTAATATAGTGGTGTTCAAAAGGTATTTTTTTTTTTTTTTTTTTTTTTTCCCATTCTGTGTAATCTTTTCAGTTAATAAAATGCGACCTGCTATTTTTTTCTTTCATCGTCATATTGAAGAACGCTTTCTGTAAACGGGGAGAGAGCTTCTACGTGATAGCTTGTTGTAATATCCCCTTCACGGTATCAGAATACTATTAATCCTTAGTGAAGGTAACATTGACAGAACACGTCATCCACAGCTTTAACGGATTTCGATTTCGAACACATGTGAGATTCATAAAAAAAGATTATTGTTTCAGAATATGGGAGGGGAACACATTTCAGATGAAGGCTCACTCGAGGAATTGAGTCAACAAGTTGTAAACAACGTTTTAAATGAGGCTGAACAAACTTCTAATGGCACTACACCAAGAGAAGAAAGTGAAGGCAACGCTGAGTCTCTAACAGCTTTGTCAGAAGTTGCTGCGATGATGATGGGACCTGTAGAGGTTTGCGAGCAGTGCAATAAACAAATCGCATCAAATATGATCGATGATCACAAAAGAGTTTGGTGCACTGCTATCAACTCATCGTGGTAATTACTTTATGTGATATTTGAAATGTTATTCACTCGGATAAAAGATTTCCAACAGTTAACATGATAGAGGATGGTGTATGTGTCTCTTAAGGGGTTTTTTCTTTTTTTTTTTTAATTCTTCCCCGATCCTTGATCAGTAAGGACATTCTGGTTAAGTGATCTGAACACACTGTAAGATGATTTGATTTATTTATATCTCCACCCAAATAGGTTACAACATAAAGACATGGCAATCGAATTAGTTGCACCACTTCCCTTCCTTCAAGATCTTGTAGGAAAACATGTCGTAGCAAAATTAAAATGGGGACATGAATACCGAGGATTACTAGCCGCAGTAGATGCGTACATGAACTTGCAACTTGCCAAGTATGTATTTGAGGGCAACCCTGATATGGAATTATAAATATAAAATAAAATAAATAATCTCAACCAACACAGGTGTGAAGAATGGAGCGCTGGAACTATGGCTGGTCACCTTGGTGATGTTCTCATTAGGTATGTTGGAAGAGTAGGTTTCAAACCTTTCAATTTGCTTTAAATATAATAAAACAAACAACTCAACAGATGCAACAACATTTTATACGTCAGAGGTCTTCCTGAAGACGAAGACATCGATGCCAAGGACGAAGAGGATTAAATAACAGCAGCTTGATCGTAGCGGCTGTCTTACTGTTCGCTCTAGTGAAACAGAGCACACACTGCACAGCAGTGTATGTATTTAATCAGAAGTACTGTTGATGGAAGACATTACTTTCTTATCGATGACTAGCACACATTATATTATCAAATATCTATTTGAGCTGTATCGATTCACTCTTTCTTAATGAATACCTTTAGTTGATAGTTTTCTAACAGCCGTGTGAGCCAACCCAGCACCTCGTGGTCATGGCAAGATGGAAAGGTTGAGGGGAAAAAAAAAAAAAAAAAAAAAAAAAAAGAAGTAATCAGTGTAACCCTTCTATGCGGAGGGCGTCTCAGTTAGTTGATGTCATTTCATGTGATTGTTTGAAATTATCTAATTCTTATTACAGTCTGAAAGAAAAAGGAATGCTGTGAATGGAGGGACTTGAAGTAAAGTACATTTAGAATTCCAATCAGTTGTTTAATTCTAACTACCTTTCAGTACCCCTCCCCTACCCTCTCACATGTTGATATGAGTGAGAGGAACATTCCGCATCCTCCAGATGTGCCTCCTCGCAAGGCGAGTCTCGGCAATTCAGTCAGCAGAAGGGGACCATTTGGTGATCCACCAGCAAGGGGAGTAGAGAGTGCCCCGTGTAGTGATTACCGAAAGAGGAATCCAATTTCATTAAAAGGAAGGAAGAAAGCTGTTACATCTCCACCATCATTACCTTCTTACATTCCATCACTTAGTAATGATGTTGATGAGGAAGTTGAAGTTAGAAAGATGGAAGCCAGGAAGCAACTGGAGGCTGAATTCGGTAGAGCGCTCACAAAGTACGAAGCTCAGGCGATAATGATATTTAAAGAATGTGACTTCGAAGAAACAAAATTAAGAAAACAAATCACATCCAGAGAGGGTTCAAAACGACACGAACTCGTTCGCAAATACCACATCTCTCCCCTTCTCCAATTCACTGAAAATGACTCCCGCAATGCAATAGAGCGAAGTCAATTATCAAGACGTAGTGACCTTCATAAGGATTACAGCATGACGAGTCGCGTTATCAGATTTGCAGCAAATGCACCTCCGCAAATACCCAAAGAGAACACACCACCATCATCCGCTAACAGTATTACTTCTCGATATAAAAAAACTAAAAAGATACTCGGAAAGGGAGCCTTTGGTACGGTCTACGAGGGATACGATGCTGAAACTGGAAAATATATTGCGATAAAAGAAGTGATCTTCTCACCTGTTTGTTTAGATAAGAATATTCAAAGAGTAACAGAGGAAGTTAAAGTAATGAAGAAACTAACACATCCTAACATAGTGGAATATGTTGCTGCGGAGAGACAAGGAGTTGTTCTAAATATTTATATGGAGTTAGTTTCAGGAGGGTCGGTTGCTTCTGCTCTAAGCTACTTAGATGGCGGGTTTCCGGAATCTTCTGTTCGGATATACACAAAACAGATATGTTGTGGTCTGCAGTACCTCCATGATTCAGGAATCATCCACAGAGATATTAAAGGTGATAACATCCTAATTGATAAGACTAACGGAGTTGTTAAACTAGCAGACTTCAACAGCAGTAAATCATTAGAAATGTCAATGAATCATGGTATCAAAAGTATAGCGGGAACTCCGTGGTTTATGGCACCGGAAGTTATCGATCCAACGACTACTTTTTATGGACTTCCTGCTGATATCTGGTCGCTTGGGATTGCAGTTATTGAGATGCTGACAGGCTCACCTCCTTTTATAAATGATTTCTCAACACCCGCTAGTGCTATGATCAAAATTGCTGGACTTAAAGACCCTTATCAACTACCGTCGGGACTGAGTGATTGTGCGGAGGCGTTTCTTTCTTGTTGTTTATTAAGAGATCCTGCTGCTCGTCACACGGTTCTCAAGTTGTCAAAACATGCTTTCGTCTGTTCGTACAACAGCTTGCAGGGTGTCGATGACGGAAATAGAGCTCCGAAATACCAATTAAAGCCGCTTAGTGTATGTTATTAGTATTGTTTTTTTTTGGGGGGGAGGGAGGGAAGTACGTAAATTATGAGGGGAGGAAAAAAAAAAAATCATAACAGCAGACTGTTAACAATCGAAGTTCTGGATATTCAGCTGTCGGATCAAAGCCAAGAGCACCAACGATTCCAGTGAATACATCATCGTTGGAAGCTTCATTGACAAGCCTTGCAGCAAGTAATAAAGCATCAAAACTCCCAGCGTTGGTATGTTTCGTTCGTTAAATGTGTTGTTTTGTTGTGTTTGATTGGAATGGTTAAAAATAATAATTTTAACATAGGCATCACCCATCTTTGTACCATCACCTGACATTGATCCTTCACCTCGAAGTAGAGATAGAAGAAGGAGATTATTAGAATCAAAACTCATAACTGATCTTGATGGGGATAGGAGTTTACCCACCAGTAGTCTTCAAACAATTCATCTATCTTCAGTGAGGTCCTAGTTGATTGGTTCTATATTTTCGCGCATAAAACAGTTCAGCTAGCTGTATGAGGGGAAAGAAAACAATTCAGATAAGCCTTTCATCATTATCCTCTTCCCAGTATTTAAGGAGTGTTTTTGATCGATATCAGTCATTTTCTTTTGTTGATCGCAGACAGTAATACTGGAGGTACAAAGGGGGGGAAATAAATGATATTTGAAATAATAAATAAACGGCTCTTAATTTGAATACTTCTTAACTCTCAGAAGTATCATTCGGAATTTTTTTTTTTTTTTTTTTTTTTTTAATTCTTTTTGTCTGTCGGTAAAGGATACATTAAGTCCACCTTGTTGTCTTCAAGGGGACTCATTTCTGTTTTCTGGTAAGTTATGTTTACGCACAAACACCTAATTGAGATTTATCAATTTTTTTTTTAAAAAATAATAATAATAAGCAACGATTTAACCTTGTAACCGACCGAAAGGCTTTTGCAGGGTACTTCGGGCGACTATTTATATTAATTACAAGCATCTTATTTAATCATTTTTTTTTTTTTTTTTTTTTTTTTTTCCCTCTTAAGTCGATTCGATTTTTTCGTTTGGTGATGTCACTTAATGAGGAACCCATTAAGAAACATTTCTTTTTTATTTATTCCTTTTTTTTTTTTGCTATGAATAATAAGAGAAACTTATGGCATGTCACTTCTCCTCTCTCTTTCACAGAGAATGTTACGATCCATGTGTTCATGTTGTCTTTTTTTTTTGTTATTCATTGGCACTGCACCAAAATAGAATAAAATAAAAATAAATAAATAAAATCGTTTCCCTAAAAATAGTCTGCATCCGCTAACTAAATAACTCTTGTGAGGATAATTTGATTATAGTTTTAGGCTTGTTTATAATTTGTTAAGGAATTTATGTTCCTTTCTTTTTTTTTCTTTTTTTTTTTCATTGTTCGTAGTGCTGGGTATATTACACAAGCACTGCTGAGTGAGAAAAATTCCATTTTTTTTTTTTTTTTTTTTTTTACTTCTGGAAACCAAAGTACGTTGCCTACCCTACGATCCCGTTTTTGTTTATTGAAAAAAAACAAAAAAAAACAGTCAGTTTGCGAAAATCTTTTTTTTTAAATTTATTCCTGTTGGTAGCCGTTTCGTTGATAAGAATCTCAGTATTGAAAAAAAAAAAAAAAAAAAAAAAAAAAAGACGCGCGATTTAAGATTTTTTTTTTTTTTTTGAACAGAATTATTTGTTTCTTAAAAAAGCAGGAGTTGGGCTCATCGATGAAGACGGTTACCTTTCCTGACATCATAGTAAACGAGATGTTTCATACCCTGAAAAAGCAACGTCTACTTATGTTGAGGTATTTTTTTGTTTGTGTAAAGGTTGAGGTCCTCCTCTCTCTCCTTCCCTAAATAAAATGAATACTGCTGCCAGTGTGATTACCCGAAGTACTACTTCAACACATTCTATTGTGAAGATGTCTCGGAGGGAGAAATCTGACCATCGGAGAAAGAAATTACGACGAAACTTAATAACTCTCGTAGTGACGCGGTGTCTTCAGGGGAGGAGTAACCTTCCTGTTCCTGATAGTAGTCAGTTAGCTGATTTAGAAGATCAGGTTGATAGTTACTTGGACACTGAGAAGGTGTCAGATGCAGTAGTTAATACATTAGCGATGTCTTTAAGAAAGGTTTTGGTTGCGCAAGCACCCCGTTCGGTCACTGCCCCACCACCAGATACCGAACAACAATCGTATGTATATTTTATCATAACTGACAGCAATCATAAGTGAAGCAAATCTTTTTCTTTTTTGAGGGAGGTCTCATCACGTTGCTTAGCGCCCCACTGTTCTCTCGCCCACCGCTCCAGGGGCTTGCACTTCCAAGTTCCTCCGATAAGTCCTCCCGTGATGCATTCTAGTGTCAGCTCCAGTGTACCTAGTATGAGATCCTTTTCCTCTCGTGTGACCTCATGCCACTTTTTCATCACTGGTCTCTCCCCCACTCCGCACCAGGCACGCCCTTCCGTTCTGCCCAAGAAAAGGTAAGCTGGATGTGGCATCTCGCAACCGTCTTTGTTGGAGATTCTTTTTTGGACTGGAAATTATTAGTAAAAATTTAAAAAAAAAAAAAAAAAAACTCTCAAAACAGCCTTCCTCCTCTAGAGTCAACAGCAACCCTCCCGACACACGCTGAGTCTGATTCCACGAGAGGGGTTTCAACATTGCTTCTTCAAAATAATAAATTAGCCACTAGCACTAAGCCAACAGTTGTGAGAAGGAGAGAAATGCTCGTGTCAGATGCCCAGTGGAATTCCCACATTCGATACGACATGGAGAAGTACCAAAAAGAACAAAGAATCCTTCGTGAAAAAAGAATCCAAAAAATGGAACTTTGCAAGAAATCACTTGACGATCAAGTAGCTTACAATGAAATGATTAAAAGGGAAACTCACGCAGCAAATCAAAGTTATGCTCAGAATGAGAAATTGAAACGTACAGCGTGGGAAGCTGAGGAACGAGAAAGAAGCCAAACAAAGCGTAGTAATGCTGTTAAGGAACAAGGAGAGAGAGATGAACAGATTTCTAGAGGTCGAATACGAAAGGTATCCGAAAATCAACAACAACGACACTACGAAGAGCAATACCGCACTCGAGTACGAAGTGAAGAGTCTCAGCAAAGTGAACTTGAACGATCTCGAAAGAATGCGAACATGGAAGCATATCGACAATTCATGACCTTCAATATCGCTGAACAACAAAAAAAAAAACAACAGCTCGAACAAGAACGCCAACGCGACAAGGAAATGCTCGAGGCTCATTCTCAGCTACTAGACCAACAAGCGAAGAGTAGAGAATTGTGGCAAAAGAAATTTGAGCGAACCTCCCCCAACACAGATTACTTCGAGCAACTGAATGCCAGTCGAACAGCAAAAACAGCGGCTGAGAACCAACGAATCGAACGAGAAGTTGCTGCAATGGAACAAAAACGTGAAAGGGAAGAACGAGACCGCGCAGAGAAAGCTCGTTATCGAAGAACACAATTCATAGAAACACTTAACGAACAACTACGTGAGAAAGAATATATTAAAACAACACGAAAACAATCTGAAATAGAATTTCGTAGAAATCAGGAACAAGAACTTCTGGCTTCTGTAAAACTTGAACAGCTGGCTCGTCAAGAAAAGAAGAAAGACGCGAAGAATCACCTCCTCCATCTCAACAAACAGGTCGAGGAGAGACACCGCCGCAACATGGCTGACTTACAAGTTGGGATTGCTCGCTGGCCTGTTGGATGCTGATATTAAATATTTCATTTCTATGGATAAACAAGTTAATTGTCCGGCTACAACATCAGCATCACAAAAACCGACCCGTGCTGTGATAAAGTAATACAGCATCACATGTATTAGACATTCGTGTATTGGGGCGTTGGTATCCATCATTTGATGTGCAATTTATCTTTTCATTTACACTCCTGGAAGTCTGGCAGTCTCGTGATTGTGAGATTCCTTTATCCCTCTCAAGTTGCTTTTATTGATACCTCAGTCTCTTTTCATTTTCATGAATTGAAGTGAATTTGTTTGTTTGGAATTTACAATTTCTTTTTTTTCAATTTAATCTTCAAATTTTATTACCATCGTTAACAGGAGCCTATTGCGATTGAGTTCGAAGTCGAGGTTTTTTGTAAGCGGAAGATTTTTTATTTTTTACTTTGATTACTACGAAGAAAGCACTTTAGCAAAACAGGAAATATAATAAAGAAAATCAAGTGAATTTCTGATTCAATGGGGGAGTTCAATGGATTTGTTAAAGAAAATATCAAAGAGTTTACAATGGTGGTGAGAGACTCTAATGCCCAATACGATCGAGAACTAGATGTCGATGGTATGTCACTTCAGATATGGAACAGCGCAAGGCATTTATCTGATTGGCTTGAAGAAAATGAAATATTTATTAAAAATAAAAAAATAATTGAAATCGGTTCCGGAGTTGGGTTGGCCTCACTAACAGCCTCCAAGTTAGGTGCGGAGAAAGTATTCTGCACTGAGTACACAGAAATAGCATTGAAAGTTATAAAGGAAAACATACGGCTAAATGATCGCTCGAATTGCACTGCAGCTCATCTTGATTGGGATTCACCCTCCTCCCTCCCAATATACGATGCTGATACGGTAATAGCGTCGGATATATTATTTTTATCTGCTGTGAGTCGCAAGGTAGTAACACTTCTTAACAGCATCTTTCCGACTTCTGGTCAATTGCTTCTCGTTCACGAGCTTCGGTACGGAGTCTCCATGTCTGGTGATGTTGATGTCACGGACGAGCCTTTTGAGTTATTTTTATCATTACTAACATCACCGACGTCATTATGGAAGGTACGCACTCATAAAACTGACCGTTTCGTATTTGTTTCTGCTACAAAAACAGCATAACAAACCTGTAGACTTCCGTTGTTACTTTTATATGTTTTGTTTCATTTTTTTCTCCCCTTCTCAAATCAGACAACACGTAACCATAGTCAAACGATTATCTGTTGGGTAAGGTGATCATAACTAACCTTCTCTTCTATTCCCCATAAAGGTTTTTATTTTTTGTTGCCACGGTGTCATTAAGACGTTTAGCTAGTCGCTACTGGGAGTACATAAGCAATCCGCAACAACTCACTAACAGTAATCAATTAAAAATGCCTGTTCAGATAGACATAAGTGCCAAGGCAACTCCAGAAAAGTTGCAAGACGAGTTGAAGGCCAGCATCGCATCCCTCGAAACACAACTGACAGCACACAAAAGAAGACTCGCGGAGCTTGAAGGAGGAAAACCAGCTGAGTCAAACAAGAATTCAAAAAAACCAGAAAAGAAGGAAAACAAAGCTGATGAAGACAAATTCGTTTTAGAAAAAGCAATCATGGGAAAGGTAGTCACCAGATTCCCTCCAGAGGCATCCGGATTCATGCACATTGGACACGCAAAGGCAGCACTCACTAATCATTTGTTAGCTGAAAAGTATAAGGGAAGGATGATCTTTCGTTTCGACGACACCAACCCTAAAAAGGAAGACGCCGCATATGAAAAAGCCATCGAAGAAGACAGCAAGACACTCGGATTGAAGTACGACAAGGTAACTTACACCTCAGACAGATTCGAAGAGATGCTCGTACTATCAGAGAAGATGATTAAAATTGGAAAGGCCTACTGCGACGATACTGAAACTGAAATCATGCGTGAGGAACGTGGAGCAGGTATCAAATCAAAGTGCCGTGATCAAACTGTTGAACAAAATATGAAGATGTGGGAGGCCATGAAGACTGGTGCCGCCCAAGGAACAGTTGTCAGAGCGAAGATATCAGTCGATGATGACAATAAATGTCTTAGAGATCCTGTCTTATACCGTGTTGTTATTCAGAATCACGTTAAGTGTGGAGACAAGTACAAAACTTTCCCAACATATGATTTCGCTTGCCCAATTATGGACAGTTTAGATGGCGTAACTCATGCTCTCAGAACCTCTGAGTACAACGACAGAAACCCACAATACCATTGGATTTGTGATGCCCTCGAACTTCGTAAGCCTCACATTCAGGACTTTAGTCGTCTGAATATGGAGTTCACTGTCATGTCAAAGAGAAAGTTAACAAAGTTTGTTGACGACGGTCTTGTCACAGGTTGGGATGATCCTCGTATGCCAACAGTAAAAGGTCTCTTGAGGAGAGGATTAAAGCTTTCATCTATCGAAAAATTCATCCGTTCTCAAGGAATGTCAAAGGCTAACAACTTTCAGGAGTGGGCACAACTTTGGCACATCAATGGAAGAGAGATTGATCCTGAAGTTGGATCTCAGTGTAGGAGATACACTTGTATTGCAAAGGATGCCTCTGTACCAGTTGTATTGTCGGGAGATGACCTTCCAGCAGTTGAGCAGAGAAAGAAGCTTCTTCACAAGAAAAACCCAGAGTTAGGTGAGAAGATGTACACTTATGGACCAAAGGTACTCCTCGAAGAGGAGGACATGGTTCTCGTATCCGACGGTGAAGAAGTAACGTTAATGGACTGGGGTAACGTCATTATTGGTAAGGCTGACAGAAGCGCTGACCGCAAACATGTTAAGTCTGCTGACGCAAAACTCCATCTCAGCGGAAATTTCAAGAAAACCAAACAAAAGTTAACTTGGCTCGCAGACACTGATAACAACAAAGTACCAATTGAGTTACGTGAATTCGAACACATCATTACCGCTACCAAACCAGATCCTGAAGGCAGCATTGATGACGTAATTAATAGAAATACCTTAGCTGTTACTATGTGTCATGGTGAAGAAGCATGCAAGGACATTAAACAAGGTGACATTGTTCAATTTGAGAGACGTGGTTTCTTCATTTGTGACTCGGTAGAGCCTCACCATGTCATGATTTACATCCCTGATGGAAAAGCAAAGAAACCCCACCTTTCTGCTTGGATGCGTGAGGCTCGACTAATCGCAGAGCCAGTTGCTGCTACCCAACCAGACGACCGTGGCATGTCTTTGGAGGAAAAGCGTGCAAAGAAGAAGGCAATGAAGGTAAAGTCTGCTGGAGGACCAAAAAAACCTGAATTTGATGCATCGACTCTTTGCATTAAGATTGGTAAAATTATTGACATCTCAAACCATCCAGATGCTGATTCTTTATTCGTTGAGAAGATCGATCTCGGTGAGGGAGCACCACGCACTATTGTCTCAGGTCTCCGTAACTTCTACAAAGCTGAAGAGTTAAATGGTAAGAAAGTAGCAGTATTGTGTAACCTGAAGCCAGCTCCAATGAGAGGTGTTGAAAGTTGTGGAATGGTCTTATGTGCGAGTGACAAGGAGAAGACTCAAGTAAAAGTATTAGATGTACCTGAGGGAGCAGTCATCGGTGAGCAAGTTAAGTTCAACGAGTACCCGGGAACATCACTCGAAGAGCTTCCTAAGAAAAAGGTTCCTAGTCTTCTCGAACCTCTCACTACCAACAGCAATGGTGAAGCGATGTGGAAAGACTCAAAATTTTCAACTTCTGCTGGTCCAGTTACGGCTCCTTTGAAGGATGCTTTGGTGAGATAGTAAACTTGCCTTCGTTAAAGAAAAAAAGAAAAAAAAAAGAGTGTTTTTCCAACTTTTCCCCCTTTTCTTTTTCCCCTAGTCCCAGGTCGGTTTCACTTTATATTTCACTTTACTTTTCCACATTTTTTATTTTGACAAGTCCACTCTCACGCTGCCTGTCATGTTCTTGTCAACTATGGCGCGAATGAGGGGCCTCTGAAGTTATTCCGGTCTTGTGACGGGATGCGAGCGAACATCATAAGTGTTTTCTGCTTCTTTGGGATTATATTGTTCTTTTTTTCTTCATTTTTTTTTCTTTCTTTTTCCCCCCATCAATAACCGAACAATAACAAAAAAAAAGAAGAAGAGAATTTTTACGGAGAAGCAAAAAAACTGACATACGAAATTAAGTAAAGATGGACAATGGATAAAAAGAATTAGTATTTGACAGCTCACAAACGTGATGGTTAGGAGTAGATGTGTTAATTGATTGTAAAAGTTAATTTTAAAAAAAAAAAAACAGCTTCTCTCCCGGTGTAATTCTGGGTGAGCTCAAATATGCAATGCGGACTGTTGGTTGAACTTGAGGACCGATGCCGAAGTGAAATAGATGAATCTGCTACTGAAATGTTTAAATTAATGATTGTTTGCACCAATGAAACAAAGAAGTCATTTTATACAGCTATTAGGGCGATGGCTTTAAGTAAAAGAGAAGTTTCAAATTTGGAAACGGAATTGGTGAGAAGGGACTCAGAACTGCGGCGGATGAGTAACACTAATATTAACTTTTATAATCCATCATCACCAAAGCCGTTACCTCCACAAAGACTATCGATGGCGTCACCGTCATCGTCATCTCATATTGTGTTAGAGTCAAATACGAACCCTCCTCAAGAGACTGAATCCACTGAGAGCGAAGAGCTACGCAGAGCACATAAAAAATGTGCCAAACAGACAGTCGAACTTGACAGCCTTAAACGTGAGATTGACAGACTTCGTTCATTAGAATCGAGTAGATCATCATCACGCGTTAACACTCCTTGTAATAAAACTGAAGAAATTCGTAAAAGGAGTAGAGAAATGAAAGTTGCCAGAGGACTGAGCAAGTTGGCTGAAGAGAATAGGAATCGAACTGGGACTCGTTCTGTCTCACGAGGATCACGCGACCGAACTCCTTGCCGAGGGAGAGATAGCAGCAGTAGTTGTAGAAGAGGAGAATCCAGAGAGAGAGGTTATCTTAATCATCATCCACCTGCTAATGTTCGACAGCTTCACAAACGGAGTACCAGTGCAACCAGTTCTGGGAATAATCGACTGAAGTCATGTAACGGTCAGTCATCACATGTTCGGACTTCAAAGAAACCTCTCGGCCTTCTGGGTCTTAATTCGTACAATCCCATTTTAGTTAATCACTCTATATACAACAGTGATGGAAAGTAATGGAGTTTCACTTGTTACCATTGCTCACAGCATGGATGGTTTCTACCAGCTGTGCGTGCTTTGATTAAAACATTTCTTTTTCTTTGACAACAACCTTTTTGTCAAACTACAACAATCTCGACCGAAAGGCTGAACTATTTACACGCTCTGTCTTAACAGAATCTATTCAAGTTCTATGTTCGTCAACTTTGGATGTGCCAAATGAACTTAATGTCAAATGACAATTTTCAACTCCATCCGAATCGAAAAGATAATGAATACATTTTTTTTTTCCTCATATGTTTGCATTTAACAAGTATTGAAGAACGAAAAAAAAAAAAAAAAGTGCATACGTAAAGTTTAAGTCGGTGTGACACAAACAAAACATCAACAAAGTGTTATATTACTATTTTCTGTATAGTTTTTAAGATAAAGCCAACTCTTTTTCCCTTGTCCTTACATCTGTCCATTCACTCAACACCCACATTTTCTTATAAATTACTAATGTTTATAGTTGATTCTGATACAAGTAGTATAAGATTATGGCCTGAAACTATGTTTTCCACAGTGTTATACGAAACAGCAGAACAATTTATTTTAATGTTTTTCACTATCTTATTTTCAAATGCGTTTTTACGATAACCACTCATATATTACTTTGATACAAGTATGCTCAGACAGTTAACCCCATTATTATTAAAAAGAGAGAGCAACGGGTGTTTTCATTAAGTTGATACTGGAAGCGCGTGTTTTTGCGTATTTAAAAAAAAAAAGATTCTCTTTTTTTTGTAGTTTTTTTTTTTTTTTTGGAAAGAACACGCTGAACTAGTTCGCAGCTTTTCTCCGGCCAAACTAGCACAGTCAGCCCTTTCGACTATGTGTGGTTTATTCTTGGTATTTTCTTTACCAATTTACTTAACATTAAAGGAAGTCACCAAATTTCTGTTTGCGTGATGAGCTGACATGACCCGGTCAGTTATTTCTAAATCTGTTGTTTATCTGTGCTTAAAAAACTAATTGAAAATTTCAGATTTTTTTTCTACCTTCTCAAAATGGGTAAATCGAAGACGAAATCCAAGCGTGGGAGAAGTTCCGAACCAAGTCGCAAGGCAGCAAAGAAATGCAGCTCTGTCGACAGCAAGAGTTGGGTCCAGCAAGATGTGGCAATTATTCCTACTAAATTAAAAGATCTTGAAGGGGAGGTTAAGATAAAGGACAGTGAAATCGTGAATCTGCAACAGCTGCTGAACAAGAATAACAAAAGCTCAGCTAAACATGCAAAGATTTTAAAGAGAAAACAGGCCGAAGACAAGAAACAACTTGCCAAACTAACAGAAGAAAACGAAGCCAAAGCCGCAGAAGCAGCAGCCGCGCGCGACACAGTTGAAACTGTTAAGGACACTGTGCAGTCCTTAGAAGACAGGAACAATGAGCTTCAGGGTTCAGTAATTGCCTTGCAAGCCAAGCTAAAGCAGTCACTTGCAGATGCAAAGTCATCGTCAAAAACAATGAAGTCTCTCAGTAAGGAAAATTTGCAACTCAAAAACCAGGTCAGCGCTTTGGAAAAGTCTGCTGGGTCTGCTAAAAGTGAAGAGGTAACCACGCAGTTAGAGTTATCAAAACTTAGAGAAGAGTTACAACTTGCTGAAGAGGAAGTTCAAAAACTCCGATCCTCTGGAAATGAAACAACTCACGTTCAGAGCACCAACAGTCAGTTAATGACTAGTATCGCACAGCTGGAAGTTGAATTAGCAAAGGTTGTCAAACAATATGAAACAAGCAAATCAACATCTGAACACTTGGCACTCAAGCTCGAAAAAAGCGAGGGACTCGGAACCGAACTGACCACCAGACTTAACAAGACGGAGCAACAACTTCGAGGAACGGAGGACACAAGTAAGGGAGAAATAGAAGAACTCACTCAGAAGGTCGAAGTGCTCCAGCAAAGCCATGAATCTCACGTTCAATTAAAGGAGAAAATGACTGAAATTACGTGCGAATTAGAAATTCTTGTAGAGCGCAACGGTCAGCTTACAATCGAAAATGAAAAGATTTCCAGCGAACTTTCGGTTATTAAGAATGCCTTCGAAGATTCTTCCACACAGCTGGCCTCTAAAAACGAACTTGTTGAGACAACCGAACAGATGTACAACGAAGCATCAAAGGCAGTCAGTGAACTCAAGGAACTGAAGAAAACCAGTGAGAAGAAAGATCGCCGCTTGGATGCAAACAAGAAGGAAGCTCAGGAATTGAAAAGAACTATTGAGAATCTTGCACAGGACAAGGCTGATAGAGATGAGCGCATCAGGGAGCTGTTGGAGAGGAGAGCGGCTCATGAAACCCAAGATGACGAAGCTGAGAGACATGATTTAATGGAAAGACAACGTGCAAGATCAGCCATTTCTGTTGAAAGTGCGCGTTTTGCAACAAACAATGTCAGGTTATCATGTGTGTCATTAGCGTCACCACATTCTACTGCTGACCCGGTAGATTTAGATGGTACTCCACATTCACAAAAATCAATTTTGAAGAAAAGTCATCAAAGATCGCGGTCTCGAACCCGTATATCCCCACCTGATATCGACTATGATAGCCTTCCTCAGGTTCACACTCCAAAGCACAATACTGCTCCTGCTATTTACGCGCAGCACCCAACAAGATCGGATAAGGATAATTACAAGGCCGCTCTTGATATGCAAGTTTCTCAAAAAAGAGCACTTTCTCAGTCATCGTCACGTCGCAGAGAACAGAGTGAGAAACGTGACAGTGATTATTTCAAGTTTGGAGTTGCAGGCTCAGGAGCTCCAATTCGTGACTCAAACAATGATGTTATTACTAACGTGACATACACAAGATCAACAAACTACCTTCCAGCTGACCATCCAATGTCGACTAAGAAGAATAAAAGAGTTACTCGTCATTTCTAAACCCTGTAGAACTCGCATTTAGAACCCCCTCCCCAATCATTTGTCTTCTTAAGAGAAAACTTAGAATTTCAAAAAAAAAGAACAAAAAAAAAGTACTTTTAGATTTCCTCCCGCCATTTTCTTGTCAATATGATTTTCTTTTATGTTTTTTTTTGTTTTTTTCCTTTAACTTAGATTAGCAAGCCTTCGGAATTATGAACCGTCAACTCCCTGTCACTTATTTTGCACAGCCCTAAAATATGTTAAAGAGATTGCAAAAGACATCACATCCCTTTCTTTTCATCAGGTGCAAAAAGAAATCGTAGCTAATTACTTACTTTATAATCGCTTTTGTTTGTCTCAGGTCCGTTGTTGGTTGGGCTGGACGCCTGCCGAGCCGGGTTGGCTCCGCCACCCAATCGTTAGTTAAAGAAGTTTCTTCAAGCACAAGTTCAACCTTCTGCCAAGTGGCCGAAGATATCGCTTCCTTAAGGGATGTCAGCTTCAAAGTAAAAGAGCAACGAAAAGAAGTAATTCTCTCAACGGCCTTTACAACAAATTTTCTTCGCGTTCTTTCGACAATTTTGAGTCTCTCTTTTTTCTTTTCTTTTCTCCTACCAAACCTGCGGCTGGACAAAGAGCGTTAGTACAGAGGTCACGGAAGTCATCTGCTGTGCAGGGAAGTGACTTGAACTCGTTCAACTAATTGATACGTGCCCTCCGATATCATAAATGTGGAAACAAATGGCTGTTGACATCAACGCCAACAGAGTAAATAGCAAGTGAAGTTTGCCAATTATTTCTCTGTGTGAATTGCACCTTAAAGCAACACAAAAATCGCAGCCGGCAGGGTTTGAACCTGCGCATGCAAAGCACACTCGCTTAGCAGGCGAGCCCCGTAACCACTTGGGTACGGCTGCTGTTGGAAAAACAGAGTTTTTATTTATTGCTGCACTCATCAGTATACTAGTGACGGTGGTGTTAGCAAAAAAAAAAAAAAAATAAGGGAAAACCTCTAATTCAACAAAAATAGTTTGCGAAATCGCCAACTCCCTACAAAAAAAAGTTGTCCACCAGGACTCGAACTTGACCCAAAAATTTGGCTTGCGGCGGGTTTTTTGTTTTTTAGCCTACCAAGCTGGAAGAGTGCAAGGGTGGCTTGCGTCCGCCAAATTCTTGGCGGGACGCAAGCCCCCCCCCCCCCCCCCCCCCCCCCCCCAACCCCCCCAAGGGGGGAGCCCCTAATAAAAGCCCGCCTGTTCCGTACAAAGTCCAACCTGAAAAAACAAATTTGCAACTGATGACTCTCTTAAGGTAGCCAAATGCCTCGTCTTCTAATTAAAGACGCGCATGAATGGACTAATGAGATTCCTTCTGTCCCTACCTACTATCTGGCGAACAGCAGTCAAGGGAACGGACTTGAAACTGTCAGCGGGGAAAGAAGACCCTGTTGAGTTTGACTCTAGTCGGGTGTAGTTATAGGTGGGAGGTTTACCAACTCTTATCGTCGCTTTACTTATCCAATGATGGGGGAACGGCAGCTGCCTCTTCGGAGTTTAGGGTCCTTTCGGACTCGTAGCTTTTCCGATTCCAGCGACAAACGGGCTTCGGCTCGACCCCTCGTTTGGAGACACCAGTCAGGTGGGGAGATTGGCTGGGAGGAGGGCCACATTGACGAAGGCTTCGAAGTCACGAACCTAAATCGATGATGAGGATCGTTAAGCCACATTTCTAAAGGTCAAGCTTTTACTAACGTGAGAATTTCTGTTCTCGATGGTCAGAATGTGTCTGACAAAATTACCTAATTTGGAATGCTGCTTGAAGTCTGGTGAATTTTGGTTGGAGGTCTTAGTCTCACTGGTGAACTGCACAGTAACATTTTAAAGTGATCGATCACACGGGAGGGGTCTTGGTGATTTATTGCAACGGGAATATGTCTCAACTCGACCAGTGGGTGATCAATCCGCCCTTTGACTATGTTTTGGTCACATTTTCCGTCATTACGAAAAAGAGAAAAAAGGATGTCACGGGGTTCGAACCAGAGACCTCCGGATCATGATTCGGCGGTCATAACCAATAAACCACCGGAGCTCCGAAGATTCTGAAAACTTTCCCGTCATGTTGGGTTGTTTCGAGCAGTTAAAATTTTTGTGATGAGTTGGCGATTTCGCAAACTATTTTTGTGGAATTAGGGGTTTTCCCAAAAAATAAATAAAATGGCTGGTAAGAAAGCAATGCGTCCGCAAGATAGAAGGGCAGCGGAAAGGAGAGAAAGAGAAAGGAAAGAGGCGAAGATGATGAGGGAACAAGCCAGAAATGAGATCCGGGAAGAAGAAGAGGGGTCTCAGCAGGAGATAGAGTCCCAGCAACAGGAAGAAATGGAGATGGACTCTCCAGAAGTGCCAGAAGGAATCTCAGTAGAGGTGACCGCAGTAGGACCTCCAGCAGCATTTCAAGCAAGCCCTCAAAACAAGGAGGCAATTCAAACAAAGACAAGCCCTCAAAACAAAGAGGCAATTCAAATAAGCCCTCAAAACATAGAGGCACAAGGAAGTGTTTTAAAAACAAAACAAAGCCCTCCATCAAATGAGGCACCCCAATCAAGCCCTCAAATCAAAGAGGCACAAAGAAGATCGACGGTGATGATGAATGGACCACCACCAAAGTTTAACAAGGAGCATTTTAAATGCAAAATACTCCAGCCAACTGATGACCTCAACAGCAAGACCAACGGCATTATACTTGCATTATCTCAACAAGGAAGAAACCTGGACGAAGACTACTTCGAAAAGGCTAGCAAAACGCAACAACTGACGATAGTGTTCACACGACCACCTCCAAAACGTGCCCTACAACACGCAACTGACTGCAGTCAGATTCAGACGCCAGTCCAATTCGATGGACAATTAAAAATTAGAAGCTGGTGGTTCGTTACAATGTCAGGCACGACCCACAGACCAACATTGACCATCGCCAAAAAGGTCAACCCACCGGAGACACATGAACTGATAGCCTGGATGACAAAGAAGGACATCTCCAAGGCGCAGGTGGAAAGCCCCTCAGCAGTAACAGCCATGATAAAAGCGGTTGTTGCACAACACGGAAGGGTGGATCAAAGATCGTACAGATCAGTGGAGGGAGACTTTGCGGAGTTAACAATCCTGCCAACGGATGTAGACTCAGCAGTAAAGTTACTGAAGAACTCGGGAACAGACAAGGTCTACTTCCGAATCAAACAAACGCTGGGACAGTCAGCAACCAAGTACAGTACCGTGTGGCTGGACCGCAAGACGACGAATGATGAGGCAGTTGGCATTCTGAGAGCCCAACAAGACCTCTGTTACGGACTCACCATCAGCCACGGCAAAATAGGGTTGAGAGTGATTAAAACAAAGGACGTCGACAAAGTAAGGAAGGGAGCTGGGAAGTACGCCAGCACTGTATACGGCGAAGGGCTACACCGTCTCAGCGGAGCGCCTTACAGCTGGGGCAACAGGCTCCAGAATATTCTATCGCAGTTGGGACTGAGGTCTAAATTTGTAAGGATGGATCGGGGTGACTTCATCATCGCGTTGGACAAGAAGCCGGAAACGAAACTTGTCCAATGTGGTGAGGTAGTCATCCTAATTGAAAAATTAGAAAGTGTGGAAGTGGAAGTGAAGAAACCCGTCGTTGTGAAATACCGCGAGGCCAAGACTTCGTATGCAGCCGCAGTCAAAAAGACGTTACCGACTCCGAAAAATCCAACGACTGAAGTACAAAACTCTGAGAGCAGTGTTAAGGAACTCAGAGAAAAGACTGACAGCATGATGGCACAACTTAAGAATGATGTTACAGATCTGCAGAAAAGATTAGAGGAGGGACTCTACAATCTAACGAAGGTGGTCGCAACCCTGACGGAGGCCGCTAATAAAAACGAAAAGAACTATAACAACATGGCCATAGCCATCACAAGTCTGGTAGAATCGGTGAAGCGGATGGAAGCCACTATTGGTCTCGGTCGAACAACAAGTACGAATAGAAACAACAACACTGGCCAATCATGATTGTGATTTGGTCAAATAACATTCGCTCAGTTCTGAAACCAGAAAACTACTTCAAACTGAATTGGGCTCTCAAAGAAGAAAAACCTGAAATAATACTACTACAAGAAACATGGTTAACCGATGACAAGCCCTTCTCTGTTGACGGGTACAAAACTTACAGAAGAGACAGCACCACCAAGATGGGACATCGTGGGCTCATTACATTGGTAAGGAATGATCTTAAAAATGCGATTACTAAACTCAACGACATCTCATTTGACCAAACTGAGATACTATCAGTAGAATTACAGTCTAATCCACCTCTTATAATACATAATGTTTACCACCCGCCTGAAATCAAGGCAACAACCTGGAAGATTAAATCAGAACTCGGCACATTAATTGCAGGTGATATAAATGGACACCATCCGACATGGTCTAATGGAAATAAGAACACTACTGGTATAAGCTTCTATAATTGGTCACTGGAAGCTGCGATGAAAGTTATTAACAACCCTCAACAACACACGAGACCGCTAAGCCTGACATCCCCAGACATTGTAGCCTTGGACAACACGATGGAAGCAGAAGTTAAAATTATGAGAGGGTGGGGTAGCGACCATCAGCCACTCAAAATAATCATCGAAGAAATAAAGACTCAAGAGCAACATCAGAAAACTTACAATTGGAAATGGAAATGGCACTGTGCCGACTGGGAATACTACAGAAGAATATTGCAAGCTGCAGCACCCAAGCTGGAACATATAAAAACAGTCCAAAAACTGGGAGCAAGGATAAACAATGAAATATTAAAGGCAGCGGGAAGGGCCATACCAGGATATAACAAAGAAGTAGGAGGTGCCTTCACAGTGAGGGACCCTGAACTTGAGGAGTTAATGACTGAGACGGATCCGGATAAAACAACTACGGATGCTATAGCAGAAGGAATCCGAAAGGTAAAACAGAACATTATCGAATGTGATATGTCGGGAAAAGATTATCGGTGGGCCTTTCGGAAAGTCAAACAGCTAGAAGGTAGAACGATCATACGATCAGTAACATAACACACAAAGGGAGGGAATTAACTGATTCACAGGAAATAGCAAATGCTTTTACTGAAACGTACGCAAACCAATTCCCGAAAGATGGGGAAATGGAGACAATTTCGGAACGACCGGATGAAAATGATGAGGAATTTGGGATGTCGGAACTGGTGAGACAGCTCACAAAAACGAAGGAAAAGAAAGCACCGGGACCCGACAAGATCTGGAATTCTATGATCAAACAACTGCCGGAAGCCTTTCTCAAACAACTGTTGCGACTGTTTAACCTGTCATGGCAACGATCAGCTGTACCAAGGTGCTGGAAAAGCGGTATGGTCATACCCATATTAAAACCAGATAAGGACAAAAAGCAAGTTCTTTCTTATAGACCGATAACACTCACCTCTTCTATTGCGAAGCTCTTTGAGAGGATGATCGTTGAACGCATGCATCATTTATTAAATAAGACGATGAACCCAAGACAGGCGGCCTACAAACGCGGACGAGATGCTACAGAAAACCTATGCATCGTAACTGACCGGCTTCTCAGTGCTAGGGACAGGGGAAAGGAAGCAATACTAATCACCTTTGATCTACAAAAGGCATTTGACGCGGTACAGCCAAAAACTCTTATGGACAAGATGATGACCGCAGGGTTACCAACAAGGTATCTGAGGTGGGTACAAAACTATCTGACCGGAAGAAAAATCACAACGAGGGTGAACGGAACAAAAGGTAATTTCCAAAACATACAAGTGGGTGTACCACAAGGAAGCGTGCTGGGCCCCCAGCTCTTTTCGATATTTATAAACGATTTAATAGAGAAACTGGAGAAGTTTGAGCCAACCGTCTTTGCTGACGATGTTGGGATAGTTATCGCATCTGATACCAACAACCGTCTGGAGGATCGAGTCAATGAAGCGGTACGAATCTTTGAGGAATGGGCATTAGACTCCCAAATAAAAATTAATAAGAACCCTGGCAAAACTGAATACATTCATGTGAAGCCGAACAGAACTACGCAGGACAAGTCCCCAGTTGTGGTGTACTCTGAAGAGCATACTTTTAAATATGTTGTGGCCACAGCAGAACAGATAAGAAACCTTGTGAAAGACGATGGCACAACAACAGTAGAAAAGAAGGAAGACTATGCTGTCACTCACTTGTACGTGGTGCCGCCACATAGAATAAAGACAAAGCTGCCGAACAAACCAACAGTAATAAAAACACTAAAGATGAATGCTCAGCGCTTCCCCCAACTAAAGAAAGTTCACAATCGGGGGGAAATAGATAAGATGTTGGAAACAGTGGGGCCAGGACTTCACGGATTCGCACTTGCAACTGGACGGAAAGTACATAAGACGAAAGTTGTAAGATACCTGGGAGTACACTATGACGAGAACCTGACATTTGAGTCACAGATGGGGAAAATGATGATAGCTGCATCCAGAGGTCTTGGCTTACTGACTAGACTTACCCGGATAGGCTGTAGGAAGAGAACGCTGATTAGCATCCTAGTGACGGTGGTCCTAGCAAGGATCCTTTATGGTGTTGAGAGCTTTGCTTGGGTACTAACAAGCAACTTTCTCCAGCAACTGGAATTAATTATAAACAGAACAGTGAGGCTGGTCACTGGATGCCTGCGGAGCACAGAATTAACAAGACTGTACGAAGAGGCAGACACTCCACGACTAAAGGAACACATCCAATACAAGATGTGCAGAACATATGAACGATTCAAGCTCAGTCCACACCTACCAGCACATGAACTGACAAAAACAAAAAGAATGGAAGAGAACCCACCAAAAACGATATGGGGATGGACTGTCTGGAATTACTATGTATCTGGGATCCCTGGTCTTGACATAAACAGAAGTATCATAAGCCAAGAAGTAAATCCGGAGCACTACACGCTACCACCGTGGAAAGAAACTAATGCGATGAAGTTCACTTACCCAGGTGACAAAGACGAGGCGAAACGGAGTGAAGCAGACTTACCTGCTCAAGACACGAGAGTTTACACGGATGGGTCGATAAGACACAAGTCTAAGACCTACATGACGAATGCAGCTGCTGCTGTGGTTATAGTAGACAAAGGCAAGACGTGTCTACTTGGATACAAAATACCGGTGGCGGGTTCCTCCTACAGGACTGAACAGATCGCTGTAAAATTGGCGATGGAGAATCTTGTTCAAGCAGCGAAGGAGGAACAAGAATATCCAACAGCAACGACGCACCTGTTGACTGATTCGATGTCAGTTATGCAGGCATTGGAACAAGGACCATACAAACAAAGGTCCCCAATGAATAAAGACATCTGGAAGTTAGCTATGAAGCTAGAGAGGAAGGGTGTACAAATTAACGTACAGTATGTGCCAGCGCACAGAAATGTACGATACAATGAAGTAGCAGACCAGCTTGCGAAGTATGCAGCAGGCCTGAAGGATGATCCACCTTATAAGGATGTAATTATTAAACAACTACCCGCTCAACTTGATATGGGAACGATGATGACCTTCCACAAGCGGAGAAAACGGGAGAACTGGTTAGGGCCAGGAGAGGTAAGGCACCCTCCATACATTGATGAGCTCACCAGACCGGAAGAAGTGATCATGTCACGCTTTAGAGTGGGACACTGCAGATCCTTGAAACTCAAGGGACAAAATGAGAAATGCATCTTCTGTAAAGATGCAAGGGCAACACCACATCATGTGGCCTTATTATGTGAACATTGGTGCGTGGAATTCTTAAGAGACAAGTACATCGATCCTATGATAAACGAAGAAGGAGAAGAACCATGTTCTCTAGAAGACTGTTACTTACCGAATAACCAACGAAGGATGTTAAACTTTGTCACTGCCTTGGACGAACTAGCAGTACTAACAGGAAGGTAATCTTATAATCGACAAATGTCAAGATCAAGACCGCAGCCTACAAGACTAGGAAGTACCGATGGCAATTTAGCAACACATCCGAAGACGTCCAAGTGGACAATTTACTCTGTAGTATTAGTTTTAAGTTATCAAAACAAAGAAAGGAGATACGAAGCCTACGGGATCCCCACCCCCAACCCCCAAAACAAAGAAAGTAAGAAAGAAAGAAAGAAAAAGAACAACCGCGCCTAACAGCGCAATCAGCACCACAGACTCACGGGTCGTGGTGCACACACAAAAAAAAAAAAAAAATTAGCAAGGGTGCTTTATGGTGTTGAAAGCTTTGCTTGGATGCTACCAAAAGAGTGCTTCGAACAACTGGAATTACTGGTAAACAGGGCAGTGAGGCTGGTAACTGGATGTCTGCGGAGCACCAAACTACAGAGACTTTACAAAGAAGCCGACACCCCAAGACTGAAGGAACACATCCAGTATAAGATGTGTAGAACTTATGAACGTTTTAAATTGAGTCCGTTCCTACCGACTCGCAAGCTGACGAGAACAGGGAGTTCAGAATTATTTCAAAAATCGAAATGGGGATGGAATGTCTGGATAGACTATGTCTCTGGTGTCCCTGGCCTTGACAATTACCGGAGCATTACCAACCTGGAAGTGAACCCAGAACACTACACTGTCCCTCCATGGAAAAGTACTAATGCGATGAAATTCACATATTCAAGCAACAAGGAAGAGGCTGAACAGCGAGAAACTGAATTACCAGCTCACGAGATGAAAGTCTACACTGACGGGTCGATAAGACACAAACCCAAGACTTACATGACAGACTCGGCTGCTGCTGTGGTCATGGTTAACGAAAGCAAGATGCGTCTACTTGGATATAAAATACCAGTAGCGGGTTCCTCTTATAGGACCGAGCAGATTGCAGTAAAACTGGCGTTGGAAAATTTAGTTCAGGTGGCGGAGGATGAACATGAATCTCTAACAGCAACGACGCACCTGTTGACTGATTCGATGTCAGTCATGCAGGCATTGGAACAAGGGCCATATAAACAAAGGTCCCCAATGAACAAAAAGATCTGGAAGTTGGCAATGAAACTGGAGAAGAAGGGAATCCAAGTCAACATGAGTATGTACCGGCACACAGAAACGTGCGGTACAACGAAGTAGCGGACCAACTGGCGAAATTCGCTGCAGGCCTGAAGGAAGATCCACCTCACGAAGATGTTATTATTAAACAACTGCCCACTCAACTTGACATGGGAACATTGATGACGTTTCACAAGCGGAGAAAACGGGAGAACTGGATCGGACCGGGAGAGATAAGACACCCTCCGTACATCGAAGTACTGATGTCACGCTTTAGAGTGGGACATTGCAGATCTCTGATAATCAAAGGACTGAACGAGCTGTGCTTTTTCTGTAAACTTGGAAAGGCGACAGCACATCATGTATTATTTATATGCGAACATTGGTGTATAGAAACCTTGAGAGAAAAATACATCAGTCACATGATGAATGACAAGGGAGAGGAAGCATGCCAACTGGAGGACTGCTACTTACCTGCGAATCAACAGCAGATGACTGGTTTTGTCACAACCTTAGACAGACTGGCACAACTATTAGGACGGTAGTATTATTAAAACATCGACATTTCGAATATCAACATTGAAGGCATCATTGCAACACATCTGAAGTCGTCCAAGTGGACAATTAATAATGTAGTATTAGTTTTAAGTTATCAAAACAAAGATCAAAGTTTTTAACTTTGGAATTCCGTTGAGTCGGATCTTCTGTTGAGCCTGAAGCTTCCTGTAGCATCCGATACAGTGACAACGGATTGAGCCTAGTATCTTACGAATATTCCGTGGTCTCAATGAAGTGAAGTATGAGTAGGATGCCTCACTGAGATATTTACAGTACTCGCTCCAAGCTTGTTGATATGGGATGGTGTTCTCGGGAAGTTTTACTGAGTGAAGGGATGGTCACCTTACAGAGAAATGTTGTCCTCTTAAAGATTGTGTTGATTAGTTTTAATTATTCATTGACTAATACTTTTTATTATCATTCAAGCCAACAATATGGTATGCGGACCAGCATGGTTTCGAAGATACGAGAATGCTGACGATGAGCGCATAGAAGATTTGATTGACGCCCTGTTCTCTGCATGCAAAGATGATCATCAGGAAATACTGTTGGAATTATCTGATCAAGGTTGGTTCATAGATGATGAGGATTACGAATCACCTAAAAAACTGAAAGATGTGATTATGTTAATCATACGAACCTTGCAGTTTCAGAATGGAGTAGCTTCTGACTTGATTCTTGATGCGCTTAGAGTTGTTGAAAATTATATAAAGTAGTCGTCTTCTGCACCCCAATGAACAAATACTATCAGTAGTAATAATCAGTACAACGTAATCCACTTAACTAATTATAGAAATAGTTTATTCAGTATGGTATCACTGTACAGGATGGCTGCTTGTCCCCACCATATGTTAATGGTCAAGCGTGCTGTAAATAATTACTACCTGTAACTAACTACAGGTACAATGTTGAGCTTTTCTCTTTTTTTCCCCCTTTTCCTGAACAACCTACGCTGTCAAACTACTACCGGAATAGCTATTCTTTTGCAACAGGTTCCATTTTTTTTTTTGCATTTAACAAGTATTGTCGGAACGAAAAAAAGAATGTTAGACAGCACATACGTAAACCTCCTTTAGCATTATCAGTTTAAATCGGTTCACGGGGTTTTCGTGACACAAACAAAACATCAACAAAATGTTATATTACTATTTTCTGTATAGTTTTTAAGATAAAGCCAACTCGTTTTCTTTTTTGTCAGTAAAAACTCTTTACTTTTTGTAATGTTGACCAAGACCCATTCAATTATGGGTTTGAAATTAATTGCATTTTCTTTTTTTAATATTATTTATTAGCGAGTTGCAACAGTTAAGTTGTTATTAAGTTCTTCGCTTTAGTTCCATTCTTCTCAGTCATTAGATAGTCTTACTGGCTTTAGTTGGTGTCATGTCAGTGATCATCTGTTGTACTCGAGATCTTCTTTATTGTCTCGTCAATGTAGTAATTACCTCCCTCTCTCTCTCTTTTTTTTTGAGCCTCTCGTGCTATTACTTTTTTATATCTATGAGTTGATCGATCGCACAAGTCTTTTTTTTTTTTTTTTTTTTTTTTTTGTTTGCCACAGTTTGGAAATCAGATGGACAGGCACATGTGGTGCTGGGTGTTTGATTGCGTTATTATTTTCCCTCTCTCTCCTATAAAATCCTTTTTTAGGATTTTGCCTTGTTGGGGTTGTATTTTAACTAGCTTCTACACCATACTAACAAGAATAGAGGTAAAGAGGTATATGGATTACTCTCGAAACCTACGCAGTTTCTTCAATGACGTGGGTCAGGTTATTGTTGTAGTTATGGTATTTTTGACAGATGTCAGATTATGAGTTTTTTTTTTTTTTTAAATTTTTTTTATTTTATTTTTTTCCATTCCCTCCTAAAATGCTACGATTTAACTTTTATTTATATTGGATCATCGTCTCTTCATCGTTTGCAGGAGCGGGTCTGATTTTGTTCTTTCGGGTTTCTTGTTCCCATACTTCCACATATCGCGTAATTTTTTTTTTTTTTTCAGAGGGAGGAATTGCATATCCGGTCTTTATTTTTCATTTTTCCCCTCCCCTACCGAGGGAATAATTTGTGGGATTGATTCACAACTACAAATATTTTTCAGTCAAGTACTATTTTGTTTTTAATACCTAAAGTTGTTCATTGTCAAAGATTCACCCCTACCGAGGGAATAATTCACAACGCTCGTCAAACACCAGTTTTAATTGACTTTGAAGATGTACAGGATACTTTCTGCATTGTAGAATAGTGCTTCACTTGTAGTAGTGCGCTACGAACTACGAACACAATCAAAAAGTACTGAGGGGTGATTCAGTCTCAATAGTTGACATACTTCTACACCATAACTGATAATGAAATCTAAATATTTACTTCAAAGGGCTTAGTTAAGCATCACCGTAATTCACTGTATCCATAACAGATTGTTAAATTATCGTTTTTTTTTTTGTTATGATCCAATACAGTTGTATTTTTATTTTACAAAAATCACACAGTTTTTCTTTAGCTGCGACCGCGAAAAACGGCTAGTACCCATAGTAGTTTGTAACAATCTTTTTTTTTTTTTTTTTTTTTTTTGCTGATATTGCCTGTGGAGAAATAGTCTCCAACAAGAGCCGTGAGTACGATGCTGTGGCTTCTTGTCATCTAACGAGATGAAATATTTAAATAGTGAGAATAAAACCCATCCATCTAAACATAATAATATTATGTTGGATTAGCTGTTGCTCGGATACTTATGTCGATTGCTAGCATGCAAGCAACAAACAGACAAACAAAAAAAAAATAATCTCTCGTAACCCTTTTTATGTCAGTAGTTGTCCTTTTTTAAATTGACAAATGTGGCTTCATTGCTTTTTTTATATTTTTATTTTTTTTATTTGCGAGTAATCGTGTATTCGGTTTCTCTATGATAATTACAGTCGGAAATCGCTTGTAGGGTTGCATAGCCACTACAATTCATTATTTCATTTCCATTTCCATTTCTTTTTTTTTAAAATTTAGGTTGTCCTACCTGTTCTTTTCCACACGTTTGTAATCGAACACTGTGCAACAAACAATCGGCTGTGGCTTGGCTTGTTGGGATTTCCTACTATTTTCTTTCCCCCCTCTTTTTTTAAAAAAGCTATTTACCTGCCTCCATCCTATTTTTTTAATCCGGATTTAACTACTCCCTTTTCTGATTTTATTGAAAAAAAAATAGCGTGTATGATTTATTTTATGTTTATATTTTTATCGCAGATACACACAGAGATGAGAATGGTTCAAAGAAAGGTTTTTTTTAATTTTTAGACCGAAATAAATAAATATTTGCATTTGATTTTTTTTTGATTGACTGATAATTATTAATAATTAACTTACCTTCCTATAAATGAGTTTAAAGTTTCTTTTTTTCTAATTCAGTTATAACTCTCAATCAATATGCCCACACCGTACTCTGTTGAGGACTGTTGGTGTAATCATATGCGAACTTGTAGATGTCAATATCGCTTACGAGGAGCAGAATGCAAATTTTGCCACGTTGATGAATATTCGAGATTAACTCCAACCGAAAGAAAGAAGAAGACGATGAGAGGCATCATGGACAAACATGGTAAGGTATTAAAAGTTCAATATTTAAACGACTTACAGAGATGTATTGCGGAAGGTGAAACATGGCAGTCAATAGCTACATCGATAAGATCGACAGGTTGGGATGGATATGTTTCTGAGGATGGTGAAGTTGACTCAACTGAAGACAGTGAAGGATTTGTTGTAGCAATTGTTAAGTTAGTTGTTCACACTTTACACTACGATGTGATTGGAGCAGCTGATGTTATGTTTAGAACTGTTACTGTCCTTGAAGACATCTTTCAAAGATGTCTTCAAGACTCGAGTTCACAAACCTCATCAAATCAGTCTGTTCCTCCATCACCAGAGATAGTTCCGAGGTATAGTTCTACAAGTGTCACCCCTCTTGAAATGTCTATTTCTGTTGGTGACAATTATTCATACGGGCATTCTACTTGTTGTACTCCTGACAATAAAATCTTATTTGATGGCCGCGCTTCACCTGTTGCTACTCCTAACAGTTTTTATAACTTGAACCCTGTTTGGGGTACTGGAATATCTCTTTTTTACGACGATATCGATCTTGAGGATATGGAGGTGTTCCTGTTAGCAAACAGTTTGTGAAAACTTAAACGCAAAGCCACACTCCAATTATTATGAGTCCACACGTAGTGGACGGCTCATCTGCACCTTTCCCCACCTGCCTGTTTAATGTCTGGAACCAGTTAAATGCTGGTTGATTGCCAAGTACTAGTTGTGTGGCGACAGTCTATTGCAACCAAATCTGTTTCGAGTCATGTGCGGAAACACATAACTCTGTTGGGGCAACCTGTCATAATTTAAGACTACCGATAGGGGTCACAATATTTCAAATTAACGTAAGGTTTTTATTGCTGATTTTCTTCGAAAGTTGGTTCTTTTTCAGACGAATTGGGTTTTGTGCTGCCCCTTCCTTCCAACCGAACATCTGTGTTGGTTTGAAGTGGATATGATCTGCTACGAATTCCAGTTTGATTTTTTTTTTTTTTTTTTTTTTTTTTTTTTTTTTTTTTTTGCATTTAACAAGTATTGTAAGAACGAAAAAGAATGTTGGCAGCACACGTAAACCTCCTTTAGCTTTATCAGTTTAAGTCGGTTCACGGTTTCGTGCACAAACAAAAAACCAGTGTTATATCATTATTTTCTGTATAGTTGAAGTTAAAGCCAATTCTTTTTTTTTACACTTGTGCCCCCGTCAGCGAGTGTTATTTTTTCAGAGCAATTTCTTGGCTGCTATTGTCTTCTATAATTGGTGTACTTTGGTACCATATATATTCATTTCCCTTCTCTATGAGAGGATGCCAAATTGGGGGCCGTTGACCAAATGGTTTCCTTACTTTTGGCAAGTCTTCATATTCTACCTTTAGTCAACTGAATCATAAATTACTAATTGTTTAATTTAGTTAAATATTTTTTTTCCTCGTAGTAAATAACATTATTGTTCTTAAAAGGATGAGATCTGTATCCTTGCTTGCGACTGCTTAGTATGTGATAGCGATCTCAAGCTTGGTGACGTATCTCTCTGTCGAAGATGATTGAAAGGAGCTTTTGCTCAGTTTGAAAATAGATTTATTGCTCCATCGGTTTGAGTATTTATTTTCCCCTGTTTCTACCTCTCCAACTTGTGTATTTAAAGGTCTCATATTGTAAGCAGTTGACAGGTCTGATGTTAGTTTGTGATGAGTGGCTGTGACTGCTGTCGGTTATCACTTTTATCTGTGCTAGTGCATTGCATTCTAATCCGCAGAAAAAAAAAAAAAAAAAATGGAATTTTCAAGCGTATTTTGCATAAGTGATTGCAAGGTGATCTTGTTTTTGCTCTGCGGAGTTTTTTTTCTTCTTTTTTTTTTCCCTTCCCCCTTCTCTTTCATTTTGAGTCCTTTGTAACTGACTTTGTTTTGAAGAAGAGAAAACCTAATAAAGTAGTACTAGCTGTGAATTATTGCAAGCTGATCCATCTTATATATAAATTATTCATAACCTCATCTATTACACAATCAAACACACCACTTGGCTGACGTCCCCTTGTTGTGGTTGTAAAGTGATGATAATTTAATATTCTACAAACATATCATTTTCTTTCTTGACCTAAGTAGCAGTTGTGCCGATCGGGAAAAAAAAAAAAAAGGTGATAAATATCTGTCCTATTTTTTTCACTTCTCTCTATTCAATTACCGATTTATTTTGGTTTTCTTCGGTTTTACACTTATCACTCAATGGATAATATTTCCCTTCCTTCACTTTCTATTGGTTTCTCGCTTATCTGCGACGCTGCACTACTGCCCTGTATGCCTGTGTGGTGTTAGAATAAGTGAGGGATACTTGTGGTTTGAGTATTGTGTTGCTTTATAAATAATACATCTTTGAACAGGTACGACTAACTATTCTTAAATAAGTACCGAAAAATGAATGGAATGAATGTGATGTATAAACTGCTGATTGTAGGCGACAATTTTGTTGGAAAAACATCAATCACGAGGAGATATGTTCACGGTGATTTCTCAAAGAACATGACCACGAGTATTGCTTTAGATTTCTTGATTAAGAGACTACCAGAAACTAGTGTAGGTGCTGGAGAGACCACTTTACAAATCTGGGATTCCGTGGGAGGATATCGATTCGGCAGCATGACTCCTATGTACTACCGAAACACTGCTGGTGTGATGATGGTGTTTACCATTGGGGACGAGGAGTCTTTCTCTTCTGTACTCAAATGGAAGACGGAGATTAGTAAAATATTAGATGATATTCCTTTTGTTTTGATTGCTAATAAATGTGACACCACTCCTCTCTCAAAATTTAAATCAAAAGATGAAATGGATAAGTTCTCTGAAGAGAATGGTTTCATTAATTGGTTTGAGACATCAGCTCTGAAGAATATCAATGTTGAAGCAGCATTTAAAGACCTTGTAAAACACATCAGAGCAAACCAGCCTACTGTTGGCACCAACTCTGAGACGATAGTACTTCAAAGGAAACCTGACAATTACAGAGCTGGTTGCTTCGAATGTTAAATCGGTTTTAACAAAAAAAAAAAAAAAATTAATATTACAGTTTGACAACTAAAGCCACTTATTACCTAACTTTCAAAATCCTTTATCTAACTACTATTTTAGCCAATTACCCGTTTCTTAGTATTTTTTTTTACATATATTTTCTTACTGTCGAGTGATATTGTAAAATGGCAATCTGATCTGTTCATCGATCAGTGTAGCCTCTATGTTGTTTTTCTTTCCTCCCCAAAAAAAAAAAATATTTTTATTTGATTGCAAAGCAACGATAACTTATTTGAATTGAGTCTTCTGTTTGCTGTGAGTTACCCTCCTGGAGCACTTATAATATAGAGCAACAGAGATGTTTTAATAACTAAACCACACTAAGTCACTAGTTACACAACTCAATACAGTAACATGCTAAGAATATGGAAAGAGTAAAGCTTTGAATACTTTCTGAGAGGCGGGCTGGGTGAAATCCAACCATTATTTGTTTGTTGTCCTACAATTTTTTGCATTTGATTTTCTTAGATGACTGATTACTATTAGTACTATGCAGGGGTGCCAGGCGCCGAGGGAAGCGTTTTTTATATTATGACAACACGGAAAAAGAGATGTTTATGCAGCTACGTTAGAAACATTTATTATAAAGTAAAGTCTTCTACGTCATCTGCGGAGTGTTTGCCAATACTAACATTACCCTTTAGTAAACATGGATCATAACTAACGTTTTATTTATTGTTAACTCTGGTACAATACAGATATTTAGTTCTTCATAAATATACTCAAAACATTCAACCCATCTTTTCTTTTCTGTTTGGTCAGGGAAATTAATAATTATAACTTGTGAGATCTGCTGGATCTGTCCGCAGCATTGGAGAAGTTAAAACACTTCCAGGAAGTGTTAGTTCTGCTGTGTCGAAAGTTAATCTGTTTTGTACACAGTGAATAAAGGAAGGTCTGTGAAGAGGGTTTCCGGTACAAAGCCACGCACTTGTACTATTTATACAAATATTATTATATTATATTAATGACCAAACTATCACCTTCATTTCTAAGGATACCTTCTTATTATCACAGCCTTGTAGTTGATTGCAACAACAACTCTTCTCGATCACTTTGTAATTAGAACATCACTTTATTTAGTCAATATTGCTTTCTTTGTAAGAATCTAATAACATGGAGCATCCTTGTAGTATTCGATAACCAGACATTAGACAAATCAGGGATCGTATTTATAATTGTTTCCTCCCGCTTGGCGTTGAAACATTTCCACTTTTTTGCAGCCGTTTCAACACTTGTGAATAACACCTTCTTCTCCTTCAGGAAACTACTCAAAACAACAATGCAGGTTTTTGTGACGTGTCCGGATTTGGGATTCCCCGCAGTGTCAGTCACGACTGGTGTTGATTCCCTTGTGAGCGAAGTGTTGACGGCGGCGGCTGGGGAGTGGGATGTGGATCCGAACTGTCGTTCGCTGGTGACACGCTTTGCGAAAGTGAGCGACTAGCAGATTGTGGAGTGGTTGGAGAGAGCGAGTTGGAGATGTGGAAGAAGCGGTTTCGTATATTCAGTAAATGCTGGTTTGTTGATGATTCAAAACGGGAGAAGCTGCTTCGTTGGCTAAGAGAACACAATGAGGAATACTTATGCCTTGACACCACAACATTCACAGAGGATGGTTGCCTCAGTATTAAGGGTGATTTGCTTCCTTCTGATGCCGAACGGATTTCTTTCCGCAATTCAAATCCCGACATCTCAGCCATCTCACAAGTTGTCACTATTGGAAATCGTTTCTTGTATCTTTGTTCACAAATCACTTCTCTTGATCTTTCAGGTCTTAGTAGTGTCACCACCATTGGAGATGGTTTCTTGCGTGGCTGTTCACAAATCACTTCTGTTGATCTTTCAGGTCTTAGTAGTGTCACCACCATTGGAAATGCTTTCTTGCGTGGCTGTTCACAAATCACTTCTCTTGATCTTTCAGGTCTTTGTAGTGTCACCACTATTGGACATAGTTTCTTGTCTCATTGTTCACAAATCACTTCTCTTGACCTTTTACGTCTTAGTAGTGTCACCACTATTGGAAGTTTTTTCTTGTCTTCCTGCTCGCAAATCACTTCTCTTGATCTTTCACGTCTTAGTAGTGCCACCACTATTGGAGATGCATTCTTGTGTCACTGTTCACAAATCACTTCTCTTGATCTTTCAGGTCTTAGTAGTGTCACCACCATTGGAGATGCTTTCTTGTCTTCCTGCTCGCAAATCACTTCTCTTGATCTTTCTGGTCTTAGTAGTGTCACCACCATTGGAAATGTTTTCTTATATCACTGTTCACAAATCACTTCTCTTGATCTTTCAAGTCTTAGTAGTGTCACCACTATTGGAAATAGTTTCTTGTCTCATTGTTCACAACAATATCACTGTTCACAAGTCACTTCTCTTGACCTCTCAGGTCTTGGTAGTGTTACCGCTGTTGGAAGTTTTTTCTTGTCTTCCTGTTTACAAATTACTTGGGTAACGAAACTCGGACAGCGCGCCTCCTCGTGGTGTTGCCTGGATGCACCTTGTGTGTAACTAGAGTGCTGACGTATTGTTGTTGTTGCTGTGTATTCTTTTACCCCCGTTTTATTTTCCGGTAGCCTAACCTTTAAAAAAAAAGGACAACATAGCAGAAGGTCAGGTGATCCGGCCCGGGATACTCAGGCACCCAGAGCTCACAGGGGCCACCGGGTTTTTATTTTTTCCTTAGTGGCATGATTTCCCTTTAACCCCATTTCCTTCAAACTTCCCCCGTTTAGTCTTTTCACGCATGGGGGGATTATAAGTTCAGGTCGCCTGAAATGTATTATGTTGTGTATCAGCCCCGCGAGTTACTCGGGGAGCTCCCATGCAATGTGTGGAGAAAGAGGCCATCCCTCCCCCTACCTCTCTGCTTTACTACGTCGTTTTTTGTGTGTGGCATTTCTTTTCTTATATTCTTTTCTTTTCAATCTTGTTCCTTCACACGCAGTTGTTCGAGCGGTTGTGAACCACCTTGGGTCTCTTACGGTCTCCAAGCTACTGTTGTGCGAAGAAACAAATCTGTTGGTGCGGTGGCCTTCCGACGCCACCTGGACCGCAACTCGTTCACAGTGCCCTACCCGGTTCTCCACCGGACCGCCTGAGCGACGGGATCCATGGGATTCAAACCCCTAAACACTGGTTAATTTTTTTTTTTTTTCCTGTTTACAAATTACTTCTCTTGACCTCTCAGGTCTTAGTAGTGTCACCACTATAGGAAATTATTTCTTGTTTAAGTGTACACAAATCACTTCTGTTGACCTTTCAGATCTTAGTAGTGTGATTAAAATAGGCGATAGGTTCCTTGCTAATTGCAATGCACTTGAATCTGTTCAGCTGCCTGTAAATAATGGCGCTCTCTTTGAGGAGTCTGTGGAAGCAGCGATTAATCATTAAGTTTTGTTTTGTTAATTTTTTATTTAGCTTTCTTTCAATTTACGAGTTTTCTTATTATTTTTCATTCTTTCTAAAGTGTGTTGTATTTTTGTTTTGTTTGTGCTCTCGCTGCTGTGAAAGCTTAGGAATACTGAAGAATACTTATGCCTTGACACCACAACATTCACAGAGGATGGTTGCCTCAGTATTAAGGGTGATTTGCTTTCTTCTGATGCCGAACGGATTTCTTTCCGCAATTCAAATTCCGACATCTCAGCCATCTCACAAGTTGTCACTATTGGAAATCGTTTCTTGTCTAGCTGTTCACAAATCACTTGGGTAACGAAACTCGGACAGCGCGCCTCCTCGTGGTGTTGCCTGGATGCACCTTGTGTGTAACTAGAGTGCTGAGGTAGCCTAACCTTTAAAAAAAAAAAAAAGGACAACATAGCAGAAGGTCAGGTGATCCGGCCCGGGATACTCAGGCACCCAGAGCTCACAGGGGCCACCGGGTTTTTATTTTTTCCTTAGTGGCATGATTTCCCTTTAACCCCATTTCCCTCAAACTTCCCCCGTTTAGTCTTTTCACGCATGGGGGGATTATAAGTTCAGGTCGCCTGAAATGTATTAACAGTATCAGCCCGCGAGTTACTCGGGGAGCTCCCATGCAATGTGTGGAGAAAGAGGCCATCCTTCCCCCTACCTCTCTGCTTTACTACGTCGTTTTTTGTGTGTGGCATTTCTTTTCTTATATTCTTTTCTTTTCAATCTTGTTCCTTCACACGCAGTTGTTCGAGCGGTTGTGAACCACCTTGGGTCTCTTACGGTCTCCAAGCTACTGTTGTGCGAAGAAACAAATCTGTTGGTGCGGTGGCCTTCCGACGCCACCTGGACCGCAACTCGTTCACAGTGCCCTACCCGGTTCTCCACCGGACCGCCTGAGCGACGGGATCCATGGGATTCAAACCCCTAAACACTGGTTAATTTTTTCCTGCTCGCAAATCACTTCTCTTGATCTTTCAGGTCTTGGTAGCGTCACCACCATAGGAGATTATTTCTCGTCTTCCTGTTCACAAATTACTTGGGTAACGAAACTCGGATAGCGCGCCTCCTCGTGGTGTTGCCTGGATGCACCTTGTGTGTAATTAGAGTGCTGACGTATTGTTGTTGCTGTGTATTCTTTTACCCCCGTTTTATTTTCCGGTAGCCTAACCTTTAAAAAAAAAAAGGACAACATAGCAGAAGGTCAGGTGATCCGGCCCGGGATACTCAGGCACCCAGAGCTCACAGGGGCCACCGGGTTTTTATTTTTTCCTTAGTGGCATGATTTCCCTTTACCCCCATTTCCTTCAAACTTCCCCCGTTTAGTCTTTTCACGCATGGGGGGATTATAAGTTCAGGTCGCCTGAAATGTATTAACAGTATCAGCCCGCGAGTTACTCGGGGAGCTCCCATGCAATGTGTGGAGAAAGAGGCCATCCTTCCCCCTACCTCTCTGCTTTACTACGTCGTTTTTTGTGTGTGGCATTTCTTTTTTTATATTCTTTTCTTTTCAATCTTGTTCCTTCACACGCAGTTGTTCGAGCGGTTGTGAACCACCTTGGGTCTCTTACGGTCTCCAAGCCACTGTTGTGCGAAGAAACAAATCTGTTGGTGCGGTGGCCTTCCGACGCCACCTGGACCGCAACTCGTTCACAGTGCCCTACCCGGTTCTCCACCGGACCGCCTGAGCGACGGGATCCATGGGATTCAAACCCCTAAACACTGGTTAATTTTTTCCTGTTCACAAATTACTTCTCTTGACCTTTCTGGTCTTAGTAGTGTCACCACTACTGGACAACGTTTCTTATATCACTGTTCACAAATCACTTCTGTTGACCTCTCAGGTCTTAGTAGTGTGATTAAAATAGGCAATAGGTTCCTTGGTAATTGCAATGCACTTGAATCTGTTCAGCTGCCTGTAAATAATGGCGCTCTCTTTGAGGAGTCTGTGGAAGCAGCGATTAATCATTAAGTTTTGTTTTGTTAATTTTTTAATTTTCTTTCTTTCAATTTGAGTTTTTTTTTCTTTCTTTCTTAATTCTTCTAAAGTGTGTAATTTATAAAGTTGAGAACCTATTTTCTAGTGGTAAAATTTTCGGGTAAGCCCACAGTACAATCATAATGCTTTAGACAACTGGGGGGTGAACGAACCTCGGTACCGTTCCGCGGAGGTTTTCTATTATCTTTCATGGTAGGAGGGCATCTGGCACATATGGTCGTGTTATGGAGAGTAGAAGGATGCTTGATATGGAATAAGAATGGTTTTTAATCTCTTTTCACCTTTCCTCCATATTTAATCATTGTATCAATTTACAATCAGGTAGGTTGTAACGGACTACAGAACATGGGACGCATCAGTCTGATAGTGTGGTCCCCGAATTTCCAGATTCGACAACACCTTCTGATCAATAAGACAAAATTTTCTTTCCCCCTTTTTATGTTTTCTTTTTCTAAACGTACCTTTTATTTGATTAACAACTACAAATATTCTTTCAGTCAAGTTGATATTCATTTTGTTTTTAATATCTAAAGTTGTTACTGTTTTTTCATGTCAAAGTTTAACCCCCTCTTAGGTGTTTGTTTGCTATTGTTAAGTTTTGAAGACGTTTTAATTATTAATTTACATATTGTCATAGACGAGGTCTCCATACGACTGGTCGGACTCCAAGCTTTCTGAATTACTTTCTCGGTTAAGGCGCCTCCTGCAGTGAAATCCCCTCGCAAGATTTTTATTGTCCTTTCCAAGACCCTTCAAAAGAAGAATTCCGGCGCAGTTATGACCTTAAACTGACTGTCATCTTACCTGATCCTTTTGGTTTTTATTTCTTGCTGAGTGATATGGCTATGTGCTGCCTAATTTTTTGTGGTACATTTCTAAAGCTTTTCGGTAAGCCCGCAGTACAATTGTAATGCTTTGGACAACTGGGGGTGAACGATCCTCGGTACTGTTCCGGGGTTTTCTATTTTCTTTCGTGGAGTGTGGGCATATGGCACATATGGTCGTATTATAAAGAAAGATGTATATGAAAGAAAGAAGATTTTTTATATTTTTCACCTTTCCCCCACTCCCAGGTCATTTCTCTTTTATTTTCTTTAGTTGTTTACAACCTGTTAGCCTCTGGGCAAGGTGGAGGCTGGAAGTCGATCACTTCCAGCCAATACTATGAAACTACAATCTTCGCGATTGGGTCCTTACTGATGCGGGCTACCCAGACCCCTCGTAGTCACCAGTTTGTATTTTGCTAAAAAAAAGAAGAAAAAAAAAAAAATCCCATTGCGAGGTTCTTCACGAATCACTTCTCTTGATCTTTCTGGTCTTAGTAGTGTGATTAATTTTGGAGAGAACGTCCTTGTTGATTGCAATGCACTTAAATCTGTTCAGCTGCCTGTAAATAATGGAGCTCTCTTTGAAGAGTTTATGAAAGCAGTGATTATCATTAATTTGCCAGTCAACTGTTTCACAACTGATGTTTATTTATTGTTAACTCTAGTACAATCTTTATTTATTTCTCGGTCATTATTAATACGAAAACCAACAGTGTAGCAGGATGGCTGCTTGTCCCTACCTAAGAAATGTTCATTTTTATTTTTTTATAAAGATTGTTTATTTCTTGACGAGACTATAGGCGAAACCTACACTCTGCCGTATTACATTATACCCTGGTTTTGGTTTCCCAGGGCTCACGATTAATTCGTAATTGAATAACTCGATTCCGTACTGCATGACAACACGGAATGATAAGTTAGAAACATTAATTATAATGTAGAGCAAGTACGTCATTTGCAGAGTGTTAGCCTGTATTAACATTTTTAGTCACTGTGTCATGAGTTTTTTTAATTTTATTATTGAGCTTTGATACAATACGGAGATTTATATTCATGGGCATATGGCACATGTGGTCGTATTATAAAGAAAGATGTATATGAAAGAAAGAAGATTTTTTATTTTTTTCACTTTCCCCCACTCCCAGATCATTTCTCTTTTATTTTCTTTTGTTGTTTACAACCTGTTAGCCTCTGGGCAAGGTGGAGGCTGGAAGTCGATCACTTCCAGCCAATACTATGAAACTACAATCTTCGCGATTGGGTCCTTACTGATGCGGGCTACCCAGACCCCTCGTAGTCATCAGTTTGTATTTTGCTAACTAAACTAAACTAAACTAAACTATATTCGTGTGAAAACAGTCTTTCCCCCGCCGGTGTCCCGCCGAACCGAATTGGGCCTGGCACAACCCCTACGCAGAAGTAATCTGCACCCTTTCATGGTGTAGTTAGTTCTTTGTTGGATACAATTCTGGTGTTTGTCTTTACCTTCAATCTTAACATATACTTATTTCTCAGGTGCATAAAGTGATGGAAAGCGAATTACTACCGAAGCTATAAAACTACAATCTTTGCGATTGGGTCCTTACTGATGTGGGCTACTTAGACCCCTCGTAGTCATCAGTTCTGTATTTTGCTAACTAAAACGCGGGCTCGCTTAGGTCTAGCGGTGGCTCTGCTCTTGTGCGAAATTACTGCACCCTTGTGCCGAAAGATACGTCTTCGTACGTCAGGCGGTCCCCCGAGACTCGGAAACTTCTATAGAATTGAGCATGAGTGGAAACCTTTTTATTTTTTTATTATTCATCTCCCCCATAAACATAACTCAGCCCCACTCATTGTTAGTATCCTGCGTTCACTGATATTTATATAAGGGGACTGTGTTAAATGGTAAAAGAAATAACCATGTTGACTGTGGTCCCTTGGCTGAGAAGGGCAAACGCGTTGAGTAGGACAGGCCTGACACCGCAGTGTCCCCCTTGCTTTCTTCGCTGGAGAGGGCTAGGTAAGGGAAATGGTCCGGAGAAAGATTTTTTAATTTTAGCCCGAAACCCAACCATTATTTATACAGTAACATACTAAGAAAATGGAAAGAGTAAAACTCTACGAATCCAATGAAGAGAGGGAGAGATATGATGACACTGCTGACTTATTTAGTATAATAGTTGCCCTTGAAAGGGTTGATCGTGCATACATACGAGATCATATCGCTGCTGATGAATATACTCAACTATGCCAGTCTCTGTTGTGTAAGTGTAAGGCTTCATATTCAAATCTAGGAATTGGAATTGAGGGACTGGATTCTTTCATGGCAGAGTACCAGCTCTCACATGGAGCAAAATCAGCTGTATTAGCCAGAATAAGAAGCGGTGTACCCATGACTAAGGAACATGGAACTGGAGAAATATCTTCTGAAAATGGTCGATTGATCTTAGAAGCAGGTCAGCACATGATTGCTTGTACAGATGCGTTAAAAATGGGTCACAATTCAGCTGATATATTACATCCTATTTTATCGGATATAGTCTCAACTGTTGTCAGATTATTTCCGAATCTCCCGGAATTAGAATCACTTCGAACCTGGCTCAGAGATATTAATCAGCTTAAAGCTGCTGAAGAATTAGACACCAACCAAACACGTCAACTTCAATTTGATATTGAATGTGCTTATGGAGCACTTCATAAAAAGCTTTCCGATCCAAACTAATGACACTAATGATATCGATGAGGAGATTCTGGCCAACCTGTTCAACAAATCTCATGCACTAACTTCCCTGTGAGAGTCACATGCTGACATGTTGGGTACAGAAGTGTTGGACTCTGTCTTCCTTAAGTTCATTTTATGTTTTATAAGATAAAAAATAAAAAAAAATCTCTTTTTTTTTTTTTCTTTTGTACCGATAGTCAGAGAAGAAACTATCGTTCCAGGCAGTAGTTATCAGACTCGTGAGCTGAGCTAGTCACGGTAGTGGTCTGAAGACTACTCATCGTGCATGGTTTCATTACACCCGGCCTTGTGCTAGTGTATTAGAACCATCGAGGACAAATCTCTTTACGGATTCTCCGAAAGCAACTACTTTTTTAGCATTGCAGTTATTAAATACTTCTTCCACAATGATTCAGAACAATTACTTCTTTTTTTTTTTTTTTTGAAAAGCATATTTCGAAGTAAGCCAACTACAGTACCTGAAGATGACTACTTTATTTATTTATTTATTTTATTTTCACTTATTACTTGCAGTGTTGGGTAGATAAGAAATGTCTGACATCCCTCCAAGTGATGAAGAACAACAACCGAGTGCATCAGTTGTAGTTGAGGACTGTGGTGGTGAAGAAGAAAAATCATCATCAAGGCGGAAGACTATGAGAGGAGACGTAATGAATACTCTTCACCGACCGATATACACACATTGTGAAGATAATAAAGCAGCTCGCATTCTACCACAGAAAACTCTACCGACAGCATTGAAAGTCCACCCGAAAGGATTTCGAGTTCTGAGCGGCAGAAGTCCAATTGAGAGAGGGCTAATGTCGTATTTCAGGCTACCAATGGCACCATCTGGACAGAGGCTCCGAGACATGAAACGGGTCAAGCGAATGCTTCACATGAAAGGCAGACGCAGCGAACGAAAAAAGTCCACCAAACTTGATGGATGGGCTTTACTACATGCATCAAATGTTGCCGATCCAGAAGATGCTACGGAAGCAGTAATGACAGATATTGGTATTAGAGGTGTGGTACAAGAAGAGATGTCGTTCTTTAACAAGTTGGAATATCTTGATATTGGTGAGAATGAAGTTCAATTCCACGAACTACAACAGCTCAGAAACCTCGAAGAGCTTCATCTTCATTGCTCTCAATTAGCGACTTTAAAGTTTCCGGGTGATACTTTTCAGAATTTGGAAACACTTAATTTATCATACAACAGATTTAGTGATCATTCTGTATTAGAAACACTTTGTCTGTTGCCTGTGTTATTTAGACTGGATTTGTCAGGCAATAGATTCACAACGTTACCAGAGACTCTACCATTCAAATCACTTCAAAAATTAGCACTTGAAGGCAACTGTCTTTCAGGTAATACGGTCTTTGAATCTCTCGGTACTATACCCACATTGCAAGAGGTTAACTTAAATGGCAATAATCTGACGAAAATTAAAAAAATTGAAGGGAGTTTCTTGTCGTTATCTGTCATTGGATTATCGCAAAACAATTTCAGCTATTTTGAAGATTTGTACCCTTTGGTTATGTTCCCTGAGTTAAAAAGGGCAGTTCTTTGGGGAAATCCGATTTCTCGCAGACACAAAGACACCAGCATTCTTCTATATGAATTAAACAAAGTAAATATTCAGGTGTATCTGGAGGGACCAATTCCTAAGAATAGAAATTTGGGTGAATTTTATGTTGCTAATTGCAAAAATATGATTAGAGTATCAGAACTTCAGAGGGCATGTCTTCATAAAAAAGATTCTGAAATAGCTCCTGTGGTCGTTACTGAAGATGAACAGCAATCTCACACGTCTTTTTTTATGACCGAAACGGGAATCGATCCTAATCAACCTGCAAGCCCTAAAAAGACAACGGTCAAACAACAGCAGCCATCGAAGGTTAAAAAGTCACACAATTACGATGCTGCTACTAGACCATGGTTTGCTCTTGATAGTGATAATGTAGAAAGAGAAGCTGTTGATGAATTGGGTACGGGAGGTGTTAATGTTCCGGTTGATTTATCTGTTGTAGATAATAATATGGAATCTGTTACTGTGCCAGTCTGTGATAGCAGAAATATCGAAGATCTGCTACAGCGAATTACATCACCTGCTCAATCAGAGGATCCCTCTCGTAGGAAACCATCGACACTTAAAGGTGCTTATCGAGAATTACGATTAGCTCTCAGGACTCCGTTAACTAATCCAGTTGGTACAAAACTAATCAGACGAGGTCGTCCTCGACCTGGAAACTGTGTCAGTTATCTCGGTCAAAATACCACAACCGCAATACAACCAACACCTCCACCTTCAACTGGTGCTTCAAGGTTGCCTCCGTTGGAATAATACTTTTTTTTCTTTCTCACTGCGTTCTTATTTTAAAAGGTTCTTTATGGTTGCGTTTACAGCTATTAAACTTTTCTGGTTTTTTATTATTCGTTCTTTTCTTTCTTCCCGTTATTCTAGTTTACACTGAAGACGGGTCTTCCAACTTTTTTTTTGTCAACGTTTCTGCAGACACTGAGTCCAACTGTTTTCTCATTATGTTCTGTACTAATAACTATTTTATCCGACTTATCGTCCTTTTAAATTCTATTATCAATTCGGAACTGTAACCCACACGGAAAAGATCATTACGAACGTTCAAAAAAGTTTTAGATTCAATTTTTCTGTGGTTTGTTTCGTTGCCTGATCACAGCCTTGAGAAAAGGCTACGCTCTCCTTCTGTGTCAGGCCGCATGTCGTGTCTACAATGAAGTGTCAACTTGGAACTGTTACGAACAAGAGGAATCCAACTGGTTAATTAAACCACAGCATGTCGCTTCATCACAGCGGTGGCGAGTGGCATGTGACTTCTGCCCAGTTCCCTGAAGCATGTCTTGGAGCTGTTCCGAACTAAAGTTAGCCTATTGGATAATTGAGTTACATTTATGGCTCCATGGCAATTCACAGCAATAACTATCTTCTACACAAACGTTTTTTTAATTTTTTTTTTTTTTTAAGTTTCTAAAAAAAGACAAAGAGGCAGTAAAGGTTTTATTTTATTTTTTCCCAAAGTTTCAACAAACAAACTAAAAAGGTGTCACTACTGTTGCTTTTATATTATAGTGTTTTTGTTTAATAAACATTTTGAATTAGATTTAGAATTTGCTAACACAGGAAAAAAAAATAAAATAATAATGTTGAAATCTCTTGACTATAAGAAGATCAGTAAGAGCACTCCAGGACATGTTCCGAGGTTAAATTTATCAAATGTTGCGAGCAGTGATAAGAAAAACAGAATACCTACCAGAACAATGAGTGGTATGAAGAGAGGTGGAGCTTCTGTGTCGATATCACCCAGAATCGATAAGGAAAGAATAAAGTTATTTACTAGAAAGACTCCTAGAGCTGAGATTATTGATGACTCCTCCATCGATACGGAACTCTCGTCTCTTCAATCACAATTATCTGTTAGCAATGAGGCTAATAAAAAACTTGTCGATGAGCTGACTACTACCAAAGCAACAAACGAATTCCTCACTGACAAGGTTCGGCAACTTGAAACTTACCACTCTCAAGCAAAGTCGGAGTGGGCTGAGGAACGTATAATGATGCAACAGCTGATTATTAAATTACAAAAATCAACTTCTGAGCCATCAGATGCATCGCAACCGAACTACAAATGCGGACTAATGGGGTGATACTGTTGCGTTAGTGGTGCTCATTAAAACTCTTTTCTCTTATTTGCAATACGCTGTTGAAGTCTCATGCTCCGGAATGGAACGGAAATTTTGTTAATTTTTTTTTTTTTTTTTTTTTTGCATTTGACAAGTATTGTAAGAACGAAAAAAAGAATGTCGGGCGGCACACGTAAACCTCTTTTAGCATTATCAGTTTAAATCGGTTCACGGGGTTTTCGTGACACAAACAAAACATCAACAAAGTGTTATATTACTATTTTCTGTATAGTTTTTAAGATAAAGCCAACTCGTTTTTTTTTTTTTTTTTTTTTTTTTTTTTTTGATTATACGGGTTGAGTGTTGTTTGAAACTGTTCAACACATCAACATAGAAAAAGAGGGGAAAAAAAAAGAAGGAAAAAAAAAAAAAAATAGAGGTCCGACTTTATAATTTCTCTCGAGAGGATTGTTCTTTTTTTGTGTTAAATATGATTCCACTAAATTGCTTATTTATGTATAGTTATTGTATAGTGGTAACCTTATATATCTTTATAGTTGCTTCCGTGTGAAACTTCTCAACCGTCAACTTCTTTACGTGGATTACCATACCCTAGCCTTTTTTTTTTTTTTCCTTTTTAAAAAAACATTTTTTTATCGCACTTTCTTTTTGACGTTTTTTTCCATCGAGTGTGAAATGTTTTAATTTTGCTGACCTCCTGTTATTTAATATAGAAGCTTTTTTTTTTTTTTTTTTTTTTTTTTTTTGCTTTGCTTTGCTTGACTCTCCCCTAATACATATATAAGGCAATGAAAAAAAAACCTTTTTTTTTTTTTTTTTTTTTCCTATTAGAATTTATCTTCTCCTTTTCACTTTTTTCAATTTTTCTGTTAACTATGTATGAAAAAAACATCATGCATTTATTGTTATTGCAAGGGACCTCTTCATGTTTCTGTGCGAAATCTTCGGATATGGCTACGGATTGGGTCCTCTGTTACTGTGAGTTACCTAGCACTCATAATATACAGTAACGTTGGATTATATAACTAACTAACTAACTAACTGTTAATTAATGATACTAACTGTGGAGTAGGCTTCCTTTTTCCCATCTTCTGATGGTTTGTTGACATGTGTAATTGTAGATTTTTTTTTATATATTTTTTATTTTTAATTCAATTTAGAGAAAATAACAGCTACTCAACACACTTTTGGTACCAACACACTGCTTGTTTCTCGCATGTTGATGACTGTTCTTTCTCTGATTTTTTTTCGTTCTTTTTTTTTTTGCACCGACGAAGTCGGAGAAGAAACTATTCAGGTTAAACAGCCGTTTTCTTTATTATGTTTCAAAATGACAGATGTTGTGCGACAGTATTACTGTCTTCGGCCAAAAACCATCCGGATTAAGGTTTTCAATCTGAATAGTTTCTTCTCCGACTACGTCGGTACAACAAAAAAAGATATAAGGCTTTGAATCCGAACCGGTTTTTTTTTTTTATTGTACGTTATATATTTCTTTTGCCTCTGCCTTTTTGTAATAACACTTTTATCTGTAAAAAAAAAAAAAGAAGAAGAAGAAAAAAAAAAAAATTGCCCTGCTAATTCTGTTGTTCAATATACTTTGAGCATATTATACAACAGAGTTTGTTGTCATGTCAGGTGGTATATAGTATCTCTTACCTGGAGTGATGTTACTTTATAAACCTTTTTTTTTTTTTCAGATACTGCGAAGAGACATGTTAACAGTCTTGGTTGGAACTATATGTCTATCGGCGATATTTCCAACTGGATGCAGAATTGATTGTCCATCATCGTCAGGAGTATGTGGGTGTCGAAGTGGTGGATGTCAATGTGCAACTGGTAGTGGATGTGGTGATGATGGAATGTGCTACCCATGTTCTTACTGGGACTGTAGATCATTTCCACTCAATTCTGGATGCAAATGCGATGCTGGCACACTGTGCACAACTGCTGGAACTTGTTCGATATTAGAAAACCATAAATTAACAGGAGATCATCCAAACTGTGTTGGGTTCTCATGTAATAATTTAGGTTTCGCTGATTTCATCGATGGACGTTGTACTTGTAAATGCACTTCAGGATACACTGGAGCTTCTTGTAATCAATGCAATGATGGTAAATCAGGATGGCCTCATTGTACATCTGTTGGAATTGATTGCCCAGCTGATTATTGCAATCATCATGGCATTCCTTATTACTCATCAGTAAGTAGATTATGTTTGTGTAGATGTAGTTCTGGATTTTCAGGTGAACGATGCACATCATGCAGCTCAGGTGTTGGACTATACCCGGAGTGTTCTTCGAATATTACAATATCATCGGCTTCGACAGCATCAGCAGGTGAGGACTACCTCATTCCAACTGTTGTTGGTGTTTCTGTTTTGGTGTTAGTTCTGGTGGTTGGTCTTTGTGTTGTTTGGAGCTTTACAAGAAAAGATAAATCGAAGAAAAATTCTTCCGATAAAGAAAACCCTGAAAGTGTACCACCACCACAACCAGATCCGTATGTTGTTAATGGACATCACCACCAGAACCCAATCGACAATTCATTCCCAGGTAAGTGATTTGGTATCGGGGGAGTGAAAAAAAATTTTTTTTTTTCCCCCCCGATCTCCGCATAATCTCAAGTAGCACTATTTTCCTTTTAGAAACAAACTCATAATTTAGCTGTATTTAATGTGTCAAAAAAAAAAAAAAAAAAAACCCACACTCTGAAAAATACGATAATTAGAATCGTCGTTTTCGAGTACGTGTAATTACTAGAACTTTTAATGTACTTAAGTAAGTGATTGATGTTCGTTATTTGTTTTTGATTTACAGTTGGGAGAATATGATGCAGTCCGGAGAAAAACTTTCATCTGTTATAATTATGTTTTATTTAAATTTACTCAAACAGGGTGGCAGGGGGAGGAGGAGGAAGTGAGTTGTGGGGGGGGTTTTTTAAAATGAGCGATTCTGACGATGATCAACTCGCAGAGATATTGGGTACAGACTTAAACAACTATCTACTAAACAGAGGTGATAGGAGAACTACTTTATCGTGTGGTGATTATGATGAAGCAGACTTAGACAGAATCTTAAACGAAGACGAAGGTAACAATGATTCAAGAACTCCAACCTTACCATCTGCTGGATCTTCCAGTGATGAAGATGAACGATTAATAGCTGAGCTCTACGCTATGGAAGGCATCATCGATGAAGCAAAGAAACCCACAACTGTTGAAGAAGAACAACAATCTCCTCCTCCAGTTGAAAATAACATCGCTCTTGTTCCCGAAATCGAAGAAGAAGCATTGTCTCCTACATCACTGTCTCCCGAACCAACGGTTTCCCCATCACCAAAGAATCAAAAGCGTGGATTCTTTTCAAGAGTTTCAAATTCAAACAGTGCTTCCCCAAGAAACAAGAGTAATAGTCCTCAAAAAGGTTGGTCATCAGTGACAAATAAAATTCTTGGTGGATGTAAAGCTGAGAATACCCAAAGCTCAATTCTCGATGACGGAAGTACTTTAAAAGATGAAATCGAACTCTTGGAACAAATAATAGCTGAGATAGAAGCTGATGATGAGAGTACTGTTAGTGATACGGATTTAGGTCTTAATGAAACAATAATAGACGTCGATACCATTTTAAAGAATGCTGAGCGGGCGGTAAATCGTCGAAACGGATCACAGTCTGAAGCACCTTCTCATCAGTATAGCACACTCGCAGCATCGAGTACGAATTTTGGTAAAATTCCTCTCTTAAAACACACAAACTATTCAGAAATTAGCGCAGAGCTGTACGAACGCCGTAACGACGCTGGTTTTCAAGTTGTTTCGGTTTCCGCTACTGCGGTCGCTACACCACTTGCTAAACGACGCAATATCAAAATATCATTCGCTGTAGGCACAGCTGATGGAGGAGTCATGTTGTTTACGGATGCAGGTCTGTAACTTTCTTTCTCACACGTCATAATTGGATGCTTAATTAAAAAAAAAAAAGATAATAAAAAATAGGAAAACGTTGCGACCATTTATCAGCCCCATCTGCATCTGCAGGGATGTGTACATGCATTGATTTGTTTCATACAGGAGAAGCAGTTGCTTGCGGATATCAAAACGGATCTGTCGTCCTGTTCGATACCGTGTCAAGAACAATTATGAGAACTTTAGAAGGTGAATGGGGTGCACCCTTACACCGGGTTCAATGGATGCTAAGCACTGACCCACCTAATAAGATATGTGGACAATGTATTCACGGAACTGTTAAGATTATAGCTTTACGAAAGATGCTTAAAATGACGCAGGTTCAGCTTGCTGCTGGAGTTGATAAAGAGATGTTAGAAATCTCAAATATTACAATAAAACCACCTCATCGATTAGACTTAGAGGCTGTACCACTACTCGCAATGGCATCTCGTAAAGTCTTAACTCTGACTAAAGTAAAGTTTACGACCGCTTCGATATCAATACCAGAACCGTTTTATTCTTTTGATAATCCTCATGATGCTCCTCGTCCTGGAACTGAACGAGAAACTACTGCCGCAGACAGAGCCGCACTCGCAAAGAAAGGAAAAGCATATTTCCAATCAGTTCGAAAAAAAGAAGCCGAAAGAAAATTACGCGAAGACCGTGCGATCGCATTCCCAACTCTGTCCTGGTTAACAAGAAGAGATCCAGAACTGGTTGTGTTGTGGCATGATTTCTTATTTGTTGTTCAAGTTGATAGTAATTCATTACTTGATAAAGACATGAGGCCAAGAATCATACCTGTAGCACAAGTGTTATTAAAATACGCTGCAGTCAGCTGTGTCTACATGTCTCAACGTGCTGTTACTGTTATTGACAGCAGAGGTACTATTTTAGTAGTCGATCCGAGAGTGAGTCCAACCAGAGCAACTGTCGACGCTTCTGATATTAAATTAACCCTCGATGTGACAGTAGCATCTAGCGGTGGTCGTAAGAGTGTACGACAAGCTATTTGTGGATATGTCAACGACGGTACTGCATCCCTTCTAGCTCTCGGTAGAGCACCTGTGAGTCTTTTAAAATGGGAAATACTCAGATGGGATGACAGGTTACAATTATTAGGTCCAAGTATTGAAGCTTTAACTCTCGCAAAGCAAATGCGTCTCGGAGAAGCTGCAGCTGTTGTTGGTCTTCCTGAACAAGAAAGTAGTAGAAATTCACTTTTAGATGAATCGATCGAAAGAATGATCGCAGCATACCTGACAAGAGAAACAGAATCATCCAATACAACATCAGCAGACATGTGGAGATCACTCGGGTTGTTCCTTTTTGAGTATTGCTGTTCTGTGGAGTTGCCTGGATTGTTATTCACTGGACTTTACAAAGCATTCTGTCAATATGGAATGACAAACATATGGGCGACACTTTTAGAACCTTGTATTAGAAGTAAAAAGGTTAGTGGGATGCCTAACTTCTTTGTTAACTTATTAGCTGAATGGCTATTAAAGGGAGCAGTGCTTTGCTATATATTTGAAGGTCCTCATGAATGTAATGGTTCACCTGATAAAGTAATTCAAATAGCTCATGATAGTAGTCATAATCCGAGAGTGTTCACCATAGATGTTTTTGTCAAACCAAGTACTTCATCAAAGCGCAATGTTCAAACACCAGTATCATCATTGTGCTATAAAACGAATTCTGGTTGGTCTTTCACTCTAACAGAAAATTCAATTTGGTCTCTCGAGCTTGGCACAGGTGATGACATAATCACTATGTCCGATACCAGTGAAAGGCCTGCGGAATCTTATTACCCAGAATGGACACGTTTAACGGCAGTTTACGCATCTGGTGAAGCAAATTTTTACATCAACAAACAACTGGTTGATTCCCAAGAAGTTTATTCTTTCATTCCGAATACTGGAAGCCCTCTCATTATTGGTGGGACTGTGAGAGAGAGTTCAGTCGGATCTGGAGTGGTGGACATTGAAAAGAGTTTCATTGGAGGAGTTAAAAATTTATTTATTTATAGTTCGACTCATTATCCTTTTGTTGAAGTTAGTGAAGACTATGAACAAATAGATCTTATTACTGATGATATTTATGCTCCTTCAGTTAGAGAGGAAGCCTCTACAATGCATCCAAGTGAACCAAACACGTTGTTTGCAGCAGATGATCTGCTGCCAGAAATTGCGAGCATTTCATCATCAGGTTCTGAAACTGGGTCACAGATAACAAGCAGCTCTCCTTTAAGTCGATTGGAAGCTTTACTGTTGAACTTGACACCTGAATCTATGGCGGAATTCTCAGGTAAATATAACGTAGTTCTGTCGGTCGCTTATAAATTTCATCTTTTTCGTTCGTTTACGTTTTATCACAATAAAGCCACAGCGGACGGATACATCACACCTTTAACTCTTTTATTCGGAATGCTTGGTAAGCCTGTTCCTGGATCTGTTGTTCGCCACACATCACAATCTGATTGTGGTACAGTCATTGAGTCTGAGCCACCTCACTTGGTAATAGACTTCTCTGGTGATATAAAAAAAATATCTGCCGGTGAGCTTACCGTAACCCAATCATCACCTCCAAATAAATGGGTTCGAAGGGTGTTGTTGGAATATTTAAAACGCCTCTTCAGAGGTCGAACATTCAACATCGGTCATGAGGTACCCAAAGAACAGCTTCGCAGTATAAAAAAAAATGCTTTGGATTTTTTATTTCATGAAGATTCTGGTAAAAAAGAATCAAAAATACATCACAGAAGCTATCCAGTGTTGGAAGAACTGATGAAACACGATGCTGAAGGAGTTATTCTCGCGATAATTGCATCGTTTAAGGATGACTCGGTAAGTTACTCACCTTGGAGAAAGATCTTAGCGCCGGGGGTTCGTCCATTGACGCTAATGGAAGCTCCGCAACCTTCAAGTCGTTTCAGACTCTCTCGAGATGAAGTGATCGCAGTTTTAATAACAAAATTGAACGTCTCTGAGTTCCAACCGTTCGAAGCAAGTAAGACTTTTCAAAGACCATGGCCTGCTAAGAAGGATGTTGTTTCACTGTTTTTACTAATTGCTGAATCAATATCGAGAGAAGTCATCCAACCAAAAAAATTCAACAAAGACATGATCAAAAGAGTAGTTACTCATTTAACACACGCATGTCCACCTGAGGAAACAATCGCAAGACAAAAGAAACTTGAAGCAATGTTGGAAGTAGCTTTACATCCAGAAAAAGGATGTTGGGGTGAAGCAGGTTTATCAGAAGAAGAAACAGCGCAGTTGTCTAGTTTGGTTCAAGCCGCAGGATTCGCTATGTTGCAGATCTATTTTTATAAAAGAGACAATGACTATATGGCTGTTCTTCGATCATATCTGCAGGCTCATCATGACCCTGACTGTTTGATTGAAGATGATGCAGTGTTTGTCTTCTTAGAAGAAACAATGGGTCGAGCATCACACGCTACTTCAGATAGACAATCAAAACTTCAAAAAGCCGTCGTTGAAAATTTTATGGACCTCGTAAAAGTAAATTCAACCAGAGCAGCTCAACTCGGTGTTAAATGCCTCCGTTCTGAACACAGTTTGATTCTCAAGCAGTTAGACGCTGATCCCAAAACTCAATATGGATATCTTCAATCACTTTATACGACAACAGCAACACAACCAGGTGACCCTGATGATGATGACTATATTGATTTACCAAGTCTTTTTGATGCAGAAACAGTCATGAAGTTCATATCACTTCTATGTATGTTTGATGAGAGAACTCTATTAGACTTCCTTCGTAAGAATGAGGGTGTCGTTGAAATACCTCGCATGCTTCACATAATAGAACGAACTGTTAGTCGTTCTGATGATCAGGAGGGTTATGGAGAAGGTCGTGACTCAGCCAAAGCATATTTATATTCAAAAACTGGTAGGTATGGTGAAGCGTTAAATCTTTTATTTAATGGTCTCCCAGCGAGAATGCAAGAAGTCAGGGCAAGAGTTGTTGATCGTGTCGCAAGAGAACAATACTACACAGCGTCACACGCATCAGGTGTGAGTTATGATATTTCATCACCAGCATTTGGATTTGGGACAACAAAAGCAAGCACAACCATACCTAGGACATTATCAGACACGTCTCACGCCATACTTGGGGATCTTACTATCGCACAGGAAATTCTTCAAACAAGAGAAGCTCGTGCCGTGTTTGAACTTATTGATATCGGAGCGTCTCTATGTACAGATGCTATGAATGGAGGAGGTCCTGACGATGACGGATCTCATGTTTGGTTTACTTTGTTAGATAAGTTTATCAGACCGAAAAAAATACTTTCAGACGTCGAAAAAGAATCTTTTGAATGGTTTAAATTTGAAGCCGTCATTGGTGGTATCGCTATTGTCGCAACTACTTTAATTGAACTTCGGCTTTCTCGAAAGCAAACTATGAAGAAATTATCTTCACACGAACCTACTCAGGGATTGGAACGACGTAATAAAATTAGAGATCTTCGTCTTGGCAGTCGGATCTCAATTAGCGATTCAAATGTTGTCGATGAGCTTGCTGAAGTATCGGTATGTGTATTCTTCTCAAGTCTACAACTGTAGTACAGAATAGAAAGCGGAAGAAAAAACAAAACAAAAAAACAGGCGCGTGAACGTATCCGTACCAAGTACAATCCAAGTAGAAGGCTCCTCGTGTCTTCTTTCTCTCCACACTTATTCTCTGCAAACCAGAGAATGCAAGAGGTGTGTACTTTCAGTATCTCTGTAGTGTATCCAAACAAATATAAAAAAAAACAAAATAAAATAACAGCTTTACACGCAATTCATTACACACATCCTTCTGCAGATGATGATAAAGATGCACAACTCTCAGGTATTAATAAAAAAAGGAAAACATATTTCAATCTTATAACTGGAACGCTAATAACAAAAAAAAAAAACATAACACAAAAAACAGGCAACGACAGAGCAAGAAGCACAAGAAATAAATGAATTGCGAAACAAAGTAGAAGGATACCGACTACAAGCATGTGGACAACCAAAGACTCATATCAGTCATGATAGTTATAAAGAAATGAGAGTAATTCTGAATCAGAGAACTCGTAGAGTGGAAGCAACAATTCTAGGAAAGATAATAAGTGAACATAATTACAGTACCTTTACAGAGTTTAGAGTTGTTTTACTCGGGATACTTGAGAATGTTAGGTTTGAAAAGAGTCTTCAAAGAGCGTTTCACGACTGCCTAAACGCTGACATGCATCACCTGGAACGCAGATCACTGAAATGCGTCAAAGCCAGCATGAGTACGAGAGTTGTTGGTCTTCCTCCTTGGACTCCAACATGTGCTATCTGTAAAACTAGATTAAGTGAATCACAAGAAGTAATGGCTTTCATGTGTGGACATGCTTATCATTATTCATGTTTCAGAGCTAAGGCTAGTGAATTATCTGAGAAGTGTCCTCATTGTTTTCGTCGACCGAAATCAAAGGGAGAAAGTAAAGTAGACCCGAGTCCTGCAGCACCTCAGTCTCGAAAAGCACCTCAGTTCGATCGTCGGTTAGAAAGACGAATTAAATTATTAAACAGCAGGTTGTCATTTAAACCAGCTAGTCTAGCGCTATCTGATTCACAACTTCAACTAAAGCCTCCAATTGTTGACGATGAGGATCTATTTGAGTTACCAGACTCTGAATCGGATGAAATAAGTAAGGAAGAAAAGAGTTGTCCTGAAGATGCTATTTCTGGCATCTTACCTCCTGAAGCAGACTTTTATCACGAATGGTTTCATGAAGAGATGTACTTTGAGGGGGAGGCTGATTTAAATTGATTTACCTATCCACCTTATACGAAGTAAACAGTTTTATTATACGAAACCGTTTCGAGTAAATACATACTTGTTTTTGAAGCATCTTGCTTGACTGACAGCCTATGAAATGTCTAAAAAAGAAACAAAAAAACATTACCCTATCCTATTCTAGTTGTGCAACTCATTGTAACAAAACAACCTTTTTCTTCTTTTTTTCCCGCCTCTTCGTAATTCACAAGCCCAATTCTCATTTCAGAGTAGTTACATTATATGAGAGGACTCTTAAAGTTGGCGGCAGGGGCCGGTGTCGGTTATGGTTTTGGATTTTTTGATTTCTGCAATCCTCACTGGTCATTCTATCAAATGGGAACAGTGAAGGATGGATCAATTCTTGACACATACTGGTTACAAACATCAAAAGAAAAGAACCCAGTATCTAGATCTTTAAAATGCTCTGGTGAAGTTGACGTCGTCATAGTTGGAGGAGGAATGGCTGGACTACACACAGCGCTATCACTATCAGAAAAAGGAAAAAGTGTTGTTGTTTTAGAAGCGAAGCAAATTGGATGGGGTGCGTCTGGGCTGTCTATGGGAATGGCTGCAAAAGGAACAATGCTTGACGAGGATCAGTTATTAGAAATAACCAACCCAGAGCTTGCTTCTAAAGTAATGCATCTCACGGATGAGGCTGAACACCGTCTTCGTCATCTAATAAAGAAACACAATATTAAATGTGATCACCAAGACCTTAATAGTATTGAATTATCATCGAGACCAATCCCAACTGATGAAGAAGATATTATAACACATCCTAAACTTGAACAACTAATTGGATCTCAGAGATACAAATGGGGAACCAGTAACGAAACCTTATCAATTAATCCTCTCGCATTCACATGGGGTTTAGCTAGGGCATGTTTGTCTAATTCGGTTCAACTTTTTGAGTATTCTCCAGTTTCTTCAATTGAAAAATCAAAATCCCGCCGTGATCGTTGGCTTGTCCACACTGAAAACGGTTCTGAAATATGTTCCAAAGATGTTGTTCTTTGTACTGGAAGTCACCTTTCTCCACAACTACATAGGAAATTAGCTCTTGCTACCGTACCAATACATACTTGGGTTGCTCAAACAGAACCTATTCCGAAGGATAAGATGCCTGTAAAAGAACTCCCAGGATCGTTCATTGATGACACAACCTCAATCAGATACTGGAGAATAATGGATGATGGCGTTATGTTATTCGGAGGACTTGCCGATCCGTATCTGTACTCGAGGGATAGCGCTGAGAAAAGACTTAGATCTCAACTTGAATGGCTGTACCCTTCTTTAAAAGATGTAAAATTTGAAAAAGTTTGGGGAGGAACTCTATCATTCACTCGAAACGCCTTTCCCCTAATAGGAAAAGACAGTACAGGAATATACTACGCCACAGCCTTTGGTGGTCATGGGATCGTACCATCTTGTATGGCTGGTACTATGATTGCTGATGCTATCAGTGATGGTGATGCCGTTAATTTGTCTCTTGTAGATGATAATTTCAAACCAAGTTATGCTGGATATCCGTTTTCTAAGTTCGGAGGTACTGTCATCACATCTTTCTACGATGCCCTCGATTCCAGAGAATCCAACGGAAAATGGGTTCCACAAGTAAGTAGACCTTGGTAGTACTTAATAAAAAAAAATATTTATTGATAACCAGCTTACTGATTTAGAAACGATTGATATTCTTAGGAAGGTGATATCATTTTCTCTGATTGTCTTTTTTTTTATATAATTTTTTTTTAAAAAAAAAAAAACATCTTCCCTCCCCTTCCTTCAGGTTACACATTACAATTTTCGATACTTAAAAAATAATATCATCTTTTTGTGCATGTTTTTAAAAAACAAAATTATTTTTACATCAGGCTGAACTGCAGGGGGGAGTCCAGAAGCAATATGCCCCTCATAAGGACTCGTGTTCTGCTGATTGGACCTCGTAAGAGAAGACAGTCAATCAGACATTGGGACTTAGTAAAGGATTTAATCGAACAAGATAGACAAATGGGTCAAGATCCAGTAGCTGTTGTAAAGCCTCCATGGCCATTGATACCTCCATTTGAACTCGGAACAATAGAACAAGAATGGCTTAGATACCGTAATGTTCAGAAGTTAGTTGCATCTGGTGCGATTCAGCCTCCGCGTTGGTTTAAAGAATCTCGTCTGGCACCACCTAACTCTGGACCATTCTGGGGAGATCCACCAGTTCACGGTATGGATCACAAACTACCACTTAGAAGACATATTTGGACTCATAATTTAAAACCTCCTACGGAACTGATGAAGATGTTTTTATTAAGGAAAGAAGATAGAGTTTATGAAAAGAACTTTCGTCAAGTCATCGGGTTCACTCCACAAGAAAAGGTTCGACGAGGACTAAAAGAGAACATCCCGAATGCTGCGAGGGAAGGAAGAACCACTTTCAATTTCTTTTGGCAGAAAAAGTCATTAGAGAAAGTAGAAACGAGATACTCTCAATTAGTAGACGAGGGTGTCGCAGAAGTAGAAGCGAATCGAATAGTTGAGCGTGAATTTCAAACTGCTGTAGCTGTTAGAAAACGTCAACAGGCTTTTGCTGCTGAAACAGCCCGCCGTTCAGGTAAAGCCGTCAGTGCATTCCAAGGTCATTGGGTATTGGATTTAATTGCTACTCTTCAAGAGCGTATGTTCTTCAATTTTCTCATTTATTATTTTTATATCACTCTCGTTGTTTAAAATTAGACAACAACACTTCCTACAGATGCCATCAACAGAGCACTTACTGATAGCGCTGGAAATGATTTACGTGTCGTAGCTGCTCATCACACACCAGAAGTTAGACATGGGAAACGTATTGAAAGCGAAGAAGATGAAGACGACACAGTTTCTAAAGAAACTATTCGTTATTTAGAGTATGCTGGTTTACAACCTGATATGTTGTCATTCGAGGTATGTTCCATGAAATAGTTTTATTATTATAATTATTCATATTAAAGTACAATAATAACTAATCTCCCCCAACACAGGAACAAATTATTGGTCAGCACCGTCCGATGGCAGATCCTGAAACTGCGAGAAAACTCGAAGCTGAGGATGCTATTGGTGGTGGACAGAGTCCAGAAGAGGTAGTGAACGACCAAGCAAAAGACAGACCTTCAGAATAAAAGTAGTCTTTTATCTTGATTGGTTTTATCTCAAATGTGAATGCCGAACTGAGTGACAGGCGAATGGTGCTGTTGTCTTTAAGCTGTGCACTACTACTATTCAGTCTGTCTGTATAATCTCGTGGGTTTTTGTGCATTATTTGTAGCAAAAATACCCACAATTAGGCATTGAAGCTCGAGGGAACGGATGCTTTATTTTTAAGTGTTGGAAAAAAAAAAAAAAAAAAAAATCCGTTACAAATTTGTTTTTTAAGGAACGCTTTCAGCACAGCGTAATTCGAAATCAGAAACTGTTGCTTTGAGTAAGAATAATGTAAAAAACTTTTTTTCGTTTTTTTCCCAGCGACAACTATTCTTATAACAATCCTAGGCTATGAAGTTAACCAGCCCCTGATCTGATTGATTTCCCTTTATAATATCATTTCTACCTTCATCAGTTGACTTAATGCCGCAAACTATTGAACATTTCATCCAACAAGAAGATGACTACCACAGATGTCGTATCGAATTAGTTCTGCGACCATTCTTTGGTGTTAATGAAACTACAATAGAAGAACCTGGACAAAAGGAATGGAATGTAGAAGAAGATCAGTTTATTGTAAATTGTTCAAATGCTCATGAAGATGATTGGGTTAAAGAATACAACGACCACTCGAGGGTTAATCCTCAACTATTTCCAAAAAAAAACATCACAACCAGAACATTAGAAATACGATTAGAGACTCTACGTCGACACCTTCCTTGGAGATATAAACTGTTGAAAGCTGAAGCAGATAATTCACAACAACATACCTACCAACCTCTATTTGATGTGGTCCCAAAGAGGAGGAGATCTAAACCAGTCATTGATTCTGAGATCGTGTTTCATTGTGATGATGGGGAGGTCGCTGTTTCTTCTGCTGTTTTGTTGAAATTATCGAAACGTATAAATGTAATGTTGTCGAACAAGCCTGTTTCGATTGATAACAAACACCATCTTAATTTTTCTTCCGAAGAGTTTTCAATGAAGACTACGGATACACACGAAGCATTCACAGTCAAATCGATAAAAAACTTTTTAAAAATATGTCAACAACCATCATGGAGTGATACGAAATTAAAATTAGAAAATTCAATAAAACTACTTCTGAATGACAATAAAGATCTTTGGAACACATTAAAGCTCAGCAATGTTGAAAAAAGAACAACAGCAGTGAACCAAATCAAAGATGCACTTCAGCAAACACTTTACGATGTGGAAGAGAGAAGTAAAATCTGTTTGAAAAATGATATAGAAGCATTAACTGTTAATTATGAAAGAAATCTTAGAAAAGAAATTAAAACAATAAATAAAAAGTATAATCAATTAGCTAGTGATGTTGACATGTACTATGATGCCGAAGACGAAAGGGTTTCGAACTTGGCATTGACTCACAATACACGAGCGAGAGAGCTTTTAAAATATGAGGAACAAATCAATACTTTGGACGGTCTACTATCTGACCTACACGGCTCTAATGCTGATCCCTGTTGTATTCCCAGAATGTTCATCTTGTCTGATGTGTTAGAATCTGACGTCATCAAAGACACAATTATCGAATTAATTTTAGAAAAACCTGTTTTATACTTTGAGACTGGGATCTTTGAAAGTAGATTACTGCAGTCGACGGGAATTTCTTATTTACTCTCTCGGATGTCTTCTGCACAAATATATTCGTTGGAGTCGGCGGCAATCAATGGAACATGTGAGAAGTTAATATCAAAAGAATTAGCCTTTCGTATATCAGTCGCGAAGTCTGAATACAGAGAGATGGATACTGAACAATTAACATTATTAGCTAAGTCGTTACCATTTGATGAAGATTTAATTTTATTGGAACTTTCTAGCAGAGCAAGAGAAGGTTTCAATTTAAAAAAAAAGAGTTCTAATGTCGTATCATTTCGACATGTTGGAGATTCTATTTGCTCACAATCAGATAAATCACTGACAGTAGCAATATCAGGTTCATATGTTACAGCGTTAGGTACACATGGGAGGTCATTCACTGATGTTGGAGTTTGGTTTTGGGAAGCTACAATAAATGAAAAAGACCCAGGAACAACAGTATGCTTTGGTTGGGAATCAGTGACGTCAAGTAGCTGCACACTCACATCTGATGTAATTCGTCAAATTCCATGTCGAGGAAAGGGACTCTACGGAAATCAGAAAATACCAGGTCTAACCCCTGGTGAGAATGGTCTTCATGGACTTACTGTAACTAGTGATGGGGTTTTACATACTTTTGGTCATCCTGAAGATACTTTTGAGTTGTTTTCTAAGAATGATGTCATCGGTCTCTCACTCAACCAGCTTCGAGGAAGTTGCTCGTTCTACAAAAATGGTCATCCAATAACGAAAGCTACAGACATTGAACTGGACTCACCATCATGTTTTCATGTTGTTCCTTGTATCACATTCTATACATGTGTTCCTCATCAACGATTAGTAGTTACACCTGACTTTTATGGTCCGTTTAAATATCCAATTCTAAATCACACGCCTTATGCGATGTTTTCTGTTTAGGTTGTAATAATTAATCAGTTGTCACTTACACAAGAACTTTTGATTGGTTTCTTTTTGAGGTAGACTTGGGCTATTAATCTTATTTATAACAGAAAAAAAAAAAAGAAAAAAAAAAAAAACTGACCCAACATCAACAGTATCACAACCAATATGAAATTAGATGCGTGATGTTAGGATTTTTGACTCACTGAAAGAGATTCAGTCAGATTCGGAGTCTTCATGTGGAAGAACAAGTACAACAGAGAGAGGATCCGTTAGGGATAGCGTCACCTACGATGAGCTTATCAGAGGTACACAAACTGATCTAATGTCTGAAAGAGAGAGTCGAACTTTATATGTACTAAGAACTCGTTACAAGGACCGGATGAGATCATATTTAAAAAAACTACTCGTCGATCGATATCTTGCAAGATGGAAGAAATGGACAAACAAAATAAGAAATAAACGACAAGACGACCTCCGTCAAGAAGAGTTAGACATGTATTCATTAAACAGATTTCTAATAGATTCTCGTGAAGCTGATGAGAACATCGTATGGATTGGTCATTCAGGTGAGAAACAATCGTTTTTGTTTGCTCACTTTCCTCCGCCTGGTAAGTATCTCGCACCCGACACGTGGTACTGGAAACAACTTCAAAAAGTCGCAAGTATGCTTTTACTGACCGGAGAAGGTCTTTACACCCTACCAGAACGACGAGGTGGTGTTATTCTTTATGAAATACCATTCTCACAAATATCAGCTATGGATTACAGCAATGGGCTAACTACAGATGGAAGATGGGCTGTTGAAACGAAAGTAATTTGGAAAAGAAATTTTCCAAGTGCCAAAGCAATGTGTGATTTTATAAAAGGAAAAGTAATGCCACCAGCGATAGTAGTTCTCGCTGGAGTTGTCGCAGCTACGATTAGTTTAGGAAGGGCATCACATCCGTTGTTGATGACGTGTTTTGAGTATCCAGCAGACCCTATTGAGTTACCTTGGAGTATTGGATTTCTTGTAGACTCTTCGAGTGAGGATGAAAACCCGGATTCGTTAGAAGTATCTAGTCACAGTTATACTCATCGATACCCACATAAGTATCTTAAAATGTGTGTTCAAGTTGCATCAGCCAGCTCAGGATTACCACCATCACCTGAACCGTTACCTCTACCACCACGCAGCTATACTAATGATTGTATTGCTGAAAGTCCTACTCATTGCTTTCCATCTCATTCTCTTGAGTGTCAACCAATCCGCACAAATATGTTAGTAACTTATTTTAATGATAGCGCTGCTGCGAGATTGCCACAAGCATTATGGTCAGTCTTACAAAAAAAAGAAAACAGCAGAGAACTAAAGCTAATTGAATCAGGTATGCCTAGCTGGGCAATGTTCTTACCACAGAGAAGGATTTACTACAGAACTTGGATTCGAATAGTAGTTCAGACAATCGCAATCATTTGGCCTATTGTAACTCTAATAGCAGCGCTAATAGATTTGTATAGATCTTTTGAAGCCATTCGCTCGATAGCACATGTTGTATCAAATTTCTTCAACTATCTGGGTCAGGGGTTTTGGTATTGCGTTGCATGTTTCAGGGAAGCTTTGTGGTCGATGTCTCGACCAGTTTTAGAAGGTATTCTCGATACTCTCGGTGATTGGTGGTCAGTTGTAGTATTAGAAATTTGGGGCTATCTCAAAGGAACGGCAGATTTTATAATAAACATCGTGTACTTAGTGGTCGAGTGTATAACAGCGTTTCCGGTATTCTCGTATGTATTTTGCTTCTTGTCTTGTAAGTTTTACTGGAGGAAAAAAAAAAAAAAAAAAATCACAAAACACACAGGGCACTAGCCGAGACCAAGGCATATTTTGTTTCCATGTTACTACCATACGGTGCTGACTTAATGGTAGCAATTATGACAGCACTAAAAGTATGGGCGCAAGTCATAGCTTCGCTGTGGAAGATTGTGACGGGTTCGACAGTGGCAGCATTTAAAGTAGTTTATGGTATATTAGGAGTTCCGAAGGGTGTTGTTCAAGTCTTGAGAAATTTCGCTGCTTATTCACAAGCAATTTATAACAGAGTAGAACCTGTTGCTAGGCATCTGTTTGCTTTTAAACAGGTGAATATTCAAACAGCAGCTGACCAAGCGACGAAATGGAACAAACTGAACATAGCAAGACATTCCGTTTCGAATATATTTGCAAGAACTTGGAACTTAACGATTTGGGTCGGAACAGAAATTAGCAAACACTACTACACCTGGATAATAAGACCAACTACTGTGTTGTGGGATCAGCTAGCAGAACACTGGGGATTTATAATAAACGGGTTCATATCATTATTACCTTATGGGTTGTTTTCGTACCTCTTAAATGATGATACTCAAACAACGTGGTTAACTGTAGTCCAAGATTTATTACTTTACATTTTATCATACGTCTTGGTCTCTCTTATTGTTCCCAGAGTTAATTTCAGTGATTTATATAGTCAGAATATAAGAATTGTTCACGGTATAGTTCTAACTGGTTTCTTTATTGCTGTTTGTTATGTTGAGTATACATGTCTACCTCAGGATGCAACCCTTCAGAGAAATATAGTGACTTTAGGAACACATTTGTTTTGTTGGCAATTAGTATATAGTTTTGTAACATCAGTAGTGTTGCGTCCAAAGAGGAGCAGACCTCCACCTCTTAAGACAAAAGAAGCGATTCAACCGTTAGTTCTGCCACATGTAGTGTCTAGGAAGGTTTCTCCAATAATCAGACGACGGTTTTCCTCGATCAGAAACATCCCTCGATTTCGGACGTTTGATGGTGAGCTGGTAGGCGGTCACATATACCCAGCAACCCCTACCTCTGATCCAGGAGCTCCTATTTCACTACACAGTTTTGATTATGTACAGGGAGTCGGTAATAAGTCTTTCTAAAGTGAAAAGTTATTTTTATTTTTATATATTTTTTATTATTATTTATGTCCTCTTGTACTGATCCTTTTAAGTGTTTGTACAGATGTAACTAACCTCAGGTTACAAGGTGTTCCTTAGAGGGAATTCGTAAAAAAACACAAAAGAAAAAAAAAAAAAAAAGAGAGAATGGAGTGGGAACAAACCAACCCAACTGCAATGATATGTCGCTGGTGAATATTTATTACATCACCTCCCTCTGGTGTTAGACAGGAGCTCATAAGCTCTTGTGAATATTCTACGCTTTTTTTTTTTTTTCTTTTTTTTTTTTCTCACTCCCCGTTTACTCTGTCTACTACTAACTTCTTTGTTTATTTCTGTAACAACAGTAGTAATGTGCTTGTTTTTTTTTTCTCTTTTTTTTTCTTTCTTTCTTTCTATTATTTGATTTCTCGTGTAAGCGTTGTTCAGCTGGTTCTCTTCTAACTCCGGCTGACTGTCATTACAAGTGGCCTCTTTTTTACTTGTTGAGGGAGAATATCTTTTTTTAAATTCTTGCTGACATTCACGAATTAACTACAAGAGGGTTATATAAGGATTGTTGACTGACATCGATCCAAGGGGATTATGTAAGTGAAGTAGAGTAGCAAAGAAAGAGGTTAGTTGTTGCTTTCATGGCTGGTTAATAAAAAAAATATATGGCACACCAGTATAATTCAGCTGACAAAAAAAAAAAAAAAAAAAAAAAAGTTGGAAAAATAAAATCTAAAAGTCTCTCATTAGATATTGTTGCTGTCAAATGATTAGTGTGATAGGTTTGTTATTTTTTTTTATGAAAACCAAAAAAAAAAATTTAAAAAAAAAAAAAATTGCGATGTAGCTGATTAATATCCCTTCTACATGGCAATTGTTTGTTTTGTACTTCACTGACATCGCAGAAAAAGAAAATTTTAATATTCCCTCATTTTTTAGGTTCTGTCCTTTTTCTTTTTTGCCATTGCTTAGGTTATTTGAGGTTTTTTTTTTATATTACATTATTATTATTATTTTTTTTTTTTTTTGGTTTTTTGATCGTATTCAAGTCTGTTTTTTTCATTATTATTATTTCGACTTAATCACAGGTATTCAAAAAAAAAAAAAAAAAATTCCTCCTCCTCCTCCTCCTCCTTTTTTTTTTTTTTTTCTCCCTTCACATACATTAACTAATATTTTAACATATTTACCCTTAACAGTATGCTTAGGCGTTCATTACTTCTTATGGCTGGTGCTCGAAAGAGGCAATCTGATACTAAATGTGTAGGACTGCTGAAGAAGTCTTCAAGTTGCTCAGATAAACCTATCCATCCAATGTTTATCAAGAAAGAAGGGTCGATAAGTAGTAATTCATTGTTAAGCAGTGAATCTGAATTGGGAAGGATCGACAGTGATGTAAGTATGACAACCACTGCTTCATCCTTGACTGAAGAAGCCAGTAGCTCTGATTTAGATTTATCTGAGGAAGATTTAGAAAAACTAATTGACAACTCGGTAGCTGAACTTTGGAATCAACTAACGGATTCTGGTTGGAAAGAAGCACTCTCAGAGGAAAAGGATAAAGATTATTTCAGAGACCTTGCGTATTTTGTTCAAAAGGAACGTAAATCCAAAAAGGTATTTCCACAAAGTGAAGATGTTTTCACCGCCTTCAACACAACTCCTTATGATTCAATAAAGGTTATAATCATAGGACAAGATCCCTACCATGGGGATGGTCAGGCTCATGGATTATGTTTTTCTGTAATGCCTGGCGTAAAGACTCCACCGAGTCTTAGAAACATATACAAAGAACTAGTTCAGGACGTTGAAGGTTTTGAGACACCAGAACACGGATATCTACTTCCATGGGCTGAGCAAGGTATTCTAATGTTAAATGCTACACTCACTGTACAAGCGCATAAGGCTAATAGTCATGCGAAAAGTGGTTGGCAGAAGTTTACAGACGCAGCCATACTTAAATTGTCGGAATCAAAAAAGGATTTATTATTTTTACTTTGGGGAGGATTTGCTCACAAGAAAGGGAAGCATATCTGTCGTGACTCTCATTCTGTTATTGAAACTTTTCATCCGTCTCCGTTGAGCGTAACAAAATGGAGAAACTGTCGAGTGTTTAGCAGAGCTAATAAAAAACTTATTAAATTAGGTAAAGATCCTATCAACTGGAGACTATCAAAGGATCCAACAAAGAGACACAAACGAACAAAAGCACAATTGCTGTACGATCAGCAAGAAGATGACTCTGAAATTACATCTGAAGACGAAGAGACATCATCAGCAACGTCTTCCAGCAGGTAATTTCCCTTTGATTCTATGTAAGGTGACGTCGACTCCCCATCCGCGAGTTTTTTCTTATATTTTTCAAAACTAATTTACCAAACGCGGAGGTGGGGGAAGGTCTGATTTCTTATTTTTGTCAGCGATCAGTTTTTTTCAAAACTGATCATTTTGTTGTAAAGAAGTACAAGAAGAATGTTGTTACGGACATGCTATCCTTCGTTAGGTCGAAAAGTTGTCCTCGGTTTTTGGTTTAGTTCTTTTTTTTTCTTTTTGTTTTTGTTTCACACAGTAATCTCTTCCTCCTCTTTCCCCCTTTATATCCCTTTAGTTCAAAAGTACAAAGTAAATTGTTTAAGATGGCGACACAGGATGATCATCAGATTTTAGAATCGAAATTTAAACTCCTTGAAACCGGGAGAAAGATGTATTTTGAAGATTCTCAAAGCCAGTTGAAAGCAGCAAAAGAAGCAGTCAACGTTTTAAGAAGAGAGAATAAGGAATATAAAAAGAATTTGAGAGCGATTCAAGATGAGAAAAAATCTGAAAAAGAATGTGTCCAAGGTCACATCCAAGATAAAGAACTAAGTCAACTGGATCAACGAATAATACAGTTAAGAAAATCTCTTGATGAGTGTAAGGTGTGAATAGATAAATCTCTTTTTTTAAAATATTCTTTTATAAACATAACAAAAACAACAAAAACCAGCATCACAATGATGTCAGACAGCAACAGATCGATTCCCTGAGAGAACAACTCCGCGCAATAGAATTGGTCAAGCCAGACGTTCTGGATATGGATCCAGGACTCTCTCGTAAAATCCGTATGCTTGAAAACAGACTTGACAAGTCTATGATCAAATATAACGAAGCCCAAGCAATTAGGAAAACTTATGAACAGATTGTAAAAAGATTAAAAGAAGAGAGGATTGGATTTGACAATCAACTCGCGGCAATAGAAAGAACATTAAAAGCAAAAGATCATGACTACCAAGAGTTACTTAGTATGAGTCACGATGCTATTCATGCGAATGCAATATCAAAAGCAGAACTTGCTCAGTTTAGAGCTGCTTATGAAGAAGAAAGAAGACAAAAAGATATCGAATTATCAGAACGAAAACAAGCAGTTCAAAAACGAATTGATCAAACGCAGAGACTAGAGCGTAAAGAAAAACATTCCAAACAACGAGAAGTTGAAGCTGCTGCTCCAAAACAAGAAGAAGAACATCCAAAACAACAAACAATCGAACCTGCTCCAGAAGAACAAGAAAAACTTCGCCAATACGAAGAAGCATTTGCTAAAATAAAAGAAGCAACCGGAGTGACTGACGTACAAGAAGTTATTCAGAAATTTATAACTCAAGAAGACACCCATCGCAACCTTTTAGAAATGAAAGAAACGACACAAGCAAAGATCGATTCAATTAATATCGAAAGAGCCAACTTGAAAGCTAAATTAGAAGAACTGAAATACAGCGGATCTGGTCAACTTGGGAGCCGACGTATAGTCGATGAGTTCGAAGCACACTTACAAGAAGCGAGACATCAATGTGAAAAGAATTGTCTAAAATATGAACGTGCTGCTAAACTATTAATAAATGTTAAGGCTGGAGTAGAACATTTATCTGAGAAGCTAATTGATTATAAACCAAAAGGTGAGGGTGAGGCTGATGATCTTAATAAACTGCAAGTAAAGGAAGACAACATAATCCAAGTAATGGAACATTGCAGAGCTAAGCTTCACATGCTAACTGATGAAGCTGGCCCAACAATGGGAGAATTAGACCTCAGCATACCATTCGAACATTCAGGTGTCCTCCCAGTTACGAATCGAAGAATTAAATTACCAACATCCGATGAGGAAGATAATGGAGAAGATGACGACGACGATGAAGAAGAGGACGTTCTCGACAGAGAAACAGTAAAGAAATTAGCAAACCTTGCAGTTGAACGAGAGAAGAAAAAGAGCAAGAAACGAGGCAAGAAAAACAAAGAGTAATCGATATACTATATTCTACGGCTGGTTACATATCCTCTGTTTCCCCGTGTTTGGTGAGGAAACCTTTTATTAAAAGTTTCATAATAGTAATTATTTTCATTTTTTATTGTTGTTTGTGTGATATAGAACTTATGGGGGATCTTCTTCTCCTTCTCCTTCTTCTGTCGTATAAAAAGAATTGCGCCAGGTAAGGCGAATGATTGAAGCTTTTCGAAAAGCTGAATAGCGCCACTCTGATTGCGACTTATTCCCAGCGGGTTCCATCTTGCTGTTTATTGCTCTGAAAAGAGCTGATATGTACTTCCTTTTTTTTTTTTTTTTTGTCCCTTGAAAATGTTATTTCCCCCCATTTAGTTGTTTTATTTTATTTTTTTTTATATTAGTTCTGTCTTTTAACAAAAAAAAAAAAAAAAAAAAAAAAAAGTTTGGGATATTCTCTATCAACCAGATTAAAATAATCATATTGCTCACACAGATAAATACCTTACTATGTTACGAATAGGTTAGTATTGCAAAGGGTTTTTAAAAAGAAGAACCACAAAAAATTTGGATACTACGAATATACCGGGAAAATCAACTTTTCTTTTTTATAATACGAACTGTACCTATGTGTCCGGAAGCAAAAGAAGCTGGTGTGTTAATTATTGACAGAATAGTGGAGTAGAATTATTTATATTTTTATTTTATCAGGCTGTCTATGCAATGAGTGACGAGCCGTGTCCCTTGGACACTAAGGGAAGTGCAGTGAGTAATTCAAATAAATATAAATATGGTAATAGTGTGAAGCCAAAAGTTTGTCCATTTTGGGCAAGAGGATCCTGTGAAAAGGGAACTGATTGTAAGTATGCGCACTACGTTCCTTCTGAGAGAGAAAAACAAAAACGATCACGTGAAGATGATAGAGACCACCCTTATGTGAAGAGAGCTCCTGGAGTGTGTCCATATTTTGCTAGCGGAAGATGTACTTATGGATCAACCTGTAAATACTTGCACAGTGGGTATCCACAAGTTCTTCAAATATGCCCATATTTCCCTTTAGGTAGATGTACGAAGGGTACCGAATGTAGAATGTTACATCAACTCTCAACACAATCTCCGACAGTCAATCTTGCGTCAGACAACACGACAGCTCTCTTAACAAGTGTGTTGCAACAACTAACTAATCCACTAACACCAGAGTCAATTAGTACTCTTGCATCATTAGTAAGTCAATCTCAACATCAAGTACCTCAACAATATAACAACAGTAGTCATGGTGGTGGTAAAAGAGGACAGACTCAGATATGTAAACATCATCAACTGGGAACATGTACTTGGGGTGCTGAGTGTAGATTTTCTCATGGAGGTCAATCAACAACAATCTGCCCATATTATCCTCTTGGTAGGTGTGCAAGAGGAGATGAATGTCGTATGATTCACGAGGGTAACATTCCACAAGATAGAGTTCCTCATCACTTGTCAACAAATGTTCAGCTTCCCGAAATTCAAATGCCACTTCCTGAATCAGACAGACCATCTGAAGAGGAAGTAGGCGAAGCAATTCCATTTCCCGACATGTCTCGACAACCAGAACCGGCATATCCAGAAGAGACAGTTGACGAGCCCGAACAAAACGAGCAGGTAGTCGATTTTAATCAGAACTTTCAACAAGATACGTCGTCGTTTACCATCTAAGGGTGTTAATGTCACTGCGTGTGACGTTGTTATTTTATGACCAGCGTAAACGACAATTGCTATTATTATTATTATAATTATTACTTTTTTTTTCTCCCCTCCTCTTTTTTTTGACCACCGCGCTGAAAAAAAAAGATGAGAGGGAACGGAGGGGGAAAAAAAAAAAAAAAAAAAACATTTTTCCCCTTCCGTCTCTCTCGTTTTTTGATTAATAATTTGCAATTGTACCACTGCACGGAGAATCCTTCCATGAGGGCGGGAGCTGTACGGAATTGATGATGCTTTTTCATGTTGTTGTTGTTGTTTATTTTTTGTTTATTTTTTTTAAAACAAGGGGGAGACGTAATCGGTGGTAGTTTCCCTCGGAGGGGGAAAAAAAAAAAAAAAATAACGGAAAAAACTTTTTTTTTTCTCTTGCTGAGAAAACCAACCATTTTATTTCCGAATAGAAGGAAATTGAATACCATTAAAGCACCTCGTCTGTGCAATAACTAAAAATAACCTGCAACCTATTCCCCTTCTTTTTTTTTTGTTTTTGTTTTTGTTTTTTTGTTTCTTCATTTCCGAGTGCCCACCATAGATAGATACAAAAATAACCAGAAGAATAACTCGGGGAAGAAAAAAAAAAGACGACGGGAAAAAAAAAAAAAAGAAACCAGAAAAAGGTGCAAATATAAAGAAAAATCTGCGTCTTTTTTGTTTCCTTAATCACATACTTCATCCTAGTAACAAAAGAAATAAAAAAAAAAAAAAATCAGTGCTAAATAAAAAACGCAAACATTTTTGCATACCCGTTCATTACCTTTTTTTCTTTCTTTTTTCCCAATCCCTTCCCCTATAGATTGACAATAAGTTTGTAGTTTCTGGAGAGCAAAAAAAAAAAAAAAAAAAAAACAATCATATTCTATGTGGAATCCATAGCAAGAGAGAGAGAAAAAACCAGCAACACTGATACTCATAAAAAAGAAATTGTACTCTGAAAAAAGTGTTGACGAGGTTCGATGTTTTATTACGAATTTAACACTTTTTGAGAATTTTCTTTTTCTTCTCCTGTTGTTTCTTTATCTTGTTTTTCTTGGGAAAAAAAAAAAAAAAAAAAAAAAAAAAAACAACGTCGTTAGAGGTGACTGCAATAAATAAAAAATAATTTCACACTTTGATTAAATTGTGAATATCAACAATAGGGGGAAGAAAAAAAAAAAAAAAAAAAAAAAAAAAATAAGACTTCGAGCGGAACATATTTTTTTTTCTTTTCAAAAAAAAAAAAAAAGAAAACACTTGGGAGTATCCTACTTGCTTTCATGTCTTTATTAAAAAAAAAAAAAAAAAAAAAGGAAGACTCAGATTCTGTTGGCTGTGATCATTTAATATAATCTACCTTAATTTACTGTATTCAGGTGTAGTCATTCAAAATAAGATACTGCTGGAGGAGTTGCATATTTATCATTCTCGGATCTGAAATATTTCAAAAACAATTGAATTACCCCCCTCGCAGACAAACTTATGTCTTATTCACTTGAATCGCTGAAAGCAGCTGGCGACCGCATAGGAGCTCCAGCCACGGGTTTCGGACGCGGTACGTTTGAACCTCGCTTTGATGAACCTGTACTGAACAGCTGTCAGGTTGATAGAAAAGAGTTGCGAGAGGGTGTTCCCGTTGTTAGCTTTAAGACAATGAGATCTACTGCAGTAAATCCTGTAGGAACAGAGTCAAAGACAAATCTATCTTCGAAATGCTTTGCTGACATGACGGGGATAAGTAAACCACCGATAATAAACAAGGCATACGGATTAAATAACATTAGTGATGTAAGTTATGGTCATTCTAACCTAGCATGGTATGTTTACACTTGCTGGGCAAAGGAAATGTGTACTGTTTTACGACCAGACATGTTTTGGTTTACGATTGTCAACGAGATTGCTAGGGAAGTTCGATTATTTCCAGAAAGATATCGTTCTCTGTTTACCGACAGTAAGGAGAAGAAGACCCTTGAAGTTCCGGCATCAAGTGCAACAGAACTACCCATGGATATTCTCGACTCACTTCTTTCAGACTCTGTACCAGACAAAGTTCTAAAAGATTGCATTGTTGATGTACCTTTTGTTACTAAACCTTCTGAAGGATTTAAACAAGTTATAATGTCTGCTTTCGCTCATATGGCTGCTCCTTTTTATGACTACACTACTTGTCGGTGTGGAATTCCCGAAGTCGCGGTTGAAGGAAGGTCCGAGGATTGGGTTGCGATGATTCAAAGTTGTTCAGTTCTAAGAAAGAGATTTCCTGAGGAATCAAGATTAAATAATTATGTTGAGCGTGTTGGGAAATTATTACAAGAGATTCATGATAACACATTTTGTGACTTATCAAACAGCGAATCTAGAGTGGCAAGCGAGTCGTTCTTTTCATCCATCTTTTGGGCAACTAGCAACTGCGGTTCAGGTTCACCTTATTATTGCAAAGGATGGATTATTGGATTATACAACAGAAGTGTTAGTAGTGAACGCTATGCTGATGAGTCTTCGTGGGCGTCCAAAGGAAATAATTTTCTCTCAAAAATAAGGAATTCCTCCATTGAAAACATTTTGGAGTTTCCACCACACGTCTCGTGTGTAGAATGGCAACATACCGACACTGAAAGGATGTTCACGCAGATTTCTGGGTTATTTTATTCAAAGGCTGAAGGAAGATTCCTCATTCCGTATTATGGTACAGCAACTTATGAATTATCAAAAAAAGAATTCGAATCGATGAAACATCCTAAGAAGACTGCCATATAACATATTGATGTAAGTACCAAACATTTGTGTGTTCGGTTACTGTTGAATTTCTTTTTTCTTTTTTTCTTCTAATTGTCTCCTTTACACGCAAAAAAAAGAAAAAGTGTTGTGCGATTTAGTGAGCACTCAGGTGTCGAAAGAAGCATTTTCTGCTTCTGGAAGTGCCACGAAACTCAACACATCTTACGAATACAGTTGAGTATGAGCGGAATTCTTTTGTTATTTAACCCTTGCTGGGTTAAGGGAAATTTCTTCATAAATATACTCAAAACATTCAACCCATCTTTTCTTTTCTGTTTGGTCAGGGAAATTAATAATTATAACTTGTGAGATCTGCTGGATCTGTCCGCAGCATTGGAGAAGTTAAAACACTTCCAGGAAGTGTTAGTTCTGCTGTGTCGAAAGTTAATCTGGTTTGTACACAGTGAATAAAGGAAGGTCTGTGAAGAGGGTTTCCAGTACAAAGCCACGCACTTGTACTATTTATACAAATATTATTATATTATATTAATGACCAAACTATCACCTTCATTTCTAAAGATACCTTCTTATTATCGCAGCCTTGTAGTTGATTGCAACAACAACTCTTCTCGATCACTTTGTAATTAGAACATCACTTTATTTAGTCAATATTGCTTTCTTTGTAAGAATCTAATAACATGGAGCATCCTTGTAGTATTCGATAACCAGACATTAGACAAATCAGGGATCGTATTTATAATTGTTTCCTCCCGCTTGGCGTTGAAACATTTCCACTTTTTTGCAGCCGTTTCAACACTTGTGAATAACACCTTCTTCTCCTTCAGGAAACTACTCAAAACAACAATGCAGGTTTTTGTGACGTGTCCGGATTTGGGATTCCCCGCAGTGTCATTCACGACTGGTGTTGATTCTCTTGTGAGCGAAGTGTTGACGGCGGCGGCTGGGGAGTGGGATGTGGATCCGGAGGAAGTTGAACTGTCGTTCGCTGGTGACACGCTTTGCGAAAGTGAGCGACTAGCAGATCGTGGAGTTGTTGGAGAGAGCGAGTTGGAGATGTGGAAGAAGCGGTTTCGTATATTCAGTAAATGCTGGTTTGTTGATGATTCAAAACGGGAGAAGCTGCTTCGTTGGCTAAGAGAACACAATGAGGAATACTTATGCCTTGACACCACAACATTCACAGAGGATGGTTGCCTCAGTATTAAGGGTGATTTGCTTCCTTCTGATGCCGAACGGATTTCTTTCCGCAATTCAAATCCCGACATCTCAGCCATCTCACAAGCTGTCACTATTGGAAATCGTTTCTTGTATCTTTGTTCACAAATCACTTCTCTTGATCTTTCACGTCTTAGTAGTGTCACCACTATTGGAGATGATTTCTTGCGTGGCTGTTCACAAATCACTTCTCTTGATCTTTCAGGTCTTAGTAGTGTCACCACTATTGGAGATGATTTCTTGCGTGGCTGTTCACAAATCACTTCTCTTGATCTTTCAGGTCTTAGTAGTGTCACCACTATTGGACGTAGTTTCTTGTCTCATTGTTCACAAATCACTTCTCTTGATCTTTCAGGTCTTAGTAGTGTCATCACTATTGGAAGTCTTTTCTTGTCTTCCTGCTCACAAATCACTTCTCTTGATCTTTCAGGTCTTAGTAGTGTCACCACTATTGGAGATGATTTCTTGCGTGGCTGTTCACAAATCACTTCTCTTGATCTTTCAGGTCTTAGTAGTGTCACCACTATTGGACGTAGTTTCTTGTCTCGTTGTTCACAAATCACTTCTCTTGATCTTTCAGGTCTTAGTAGTGTCACCACTATTGGAGATGATTTCTTGCGTGGCTGTTCACAAATCACTTCTCTTGATCTTTCAGGTCTTAGTAGTGTCACTACTATTGGACGTAGTTTCTTGTCTCGTTATTCACAAATCACTTCTCTTGATCTTTCAGGTCTTAGTAGTGTCATCACTATTGGAAGTCTTTTCTTGTCTTCCTGCTCACAAATCACTTCTCTTGATCTTTCAGGTCTTAGTAGTGTCACCACTATTGGAGATGATTTCTTGCGTGGCTGTTCACAAATCACTTCTCTTGATCTTTCAGGTCTTAGTAGTGTCACCACTATTGGAGATGATTTCTTGCGTGGCTGTTCACAAATCACTTCTCTTGATCTTTCAGGTCTTAGTAGTATCACCACTATTGGACGTAGTTTCTTGTCTCATTGTTCACAAATCACTTCTCTTGATCTTTCAGGTCTTAGTAGTGTCATCACTATTGGAAGTCTTTTCTTGTCTTCCTGCTCACAAATCACTTCTCTTGATCTTTCAGGTCTTAGTAGTATCACCACTATTGGACGTAGTTTCTTGTCTCATTGTTCACAAATCACTTCTCTTGATCTTTCAGGTCTTAGTAGTGTCACCACTATTGGAGATGATTTCTTGCGTGGCTGTTCACAAATCACTTCTCTTGATCTTTCAGGTCTTAGTAGTGTCACCACTATTGGAGATGATTTCTTGCGTGGCTGTTCACAAATCACTTCTCTTGATCTTTCAGGTCTTAGTAGTATCACCACTATTGGACGTAGTTTCTTGTCTCATTGTTCACAAATCACTTCTCTTGATCTTTCAGGTCTTAGTAGTGTCATCACTATTGGAAGTCTTTTCTTGTCTTCCTGCTCACAAATCACTTCTCTTGATCTTTCAGGTCTTAGTAGTGTCACCACTATTGGAGATGATTTCTTGCGTGGCTGTTCACAAATCACTTCTCTTGACCTTTTACGTCTTAGTAGTGTCACCACTATTGGACGTAGTTTCTTGTCTCGTTATTCACAAATCACTTCTCTTGATCTTTCAGGTCTTAGTAGTGTCACCACTATTGGAGATGATTTCTTGCGTGGCTGTTCACAAATCACTTCTCTTGATCTTTCAGGTCTTAGTAGTGTCACCACTATTGGACGTAGTTTCTTGTCTCATTGTTCACAAATCACTTCTCTTGATCTTTCAGGTCTTAGTAGTGTCATCACTATTGGAAGTCTTTTCTTGTCTTCCTGCTCACAAATCACTTCTCTTGATCTTTCAGGTCTTAGTAGTGTCACCACTATTGGACATAGTTTCTTGTCTCATTGTTCACAAATCACTTCTCTTGACCTCTCACGTCTTAGTAGTGTCACCACTATTGGAAGTCATTTCTTGTCTTCCTGCTCACAAATCACTTCTCTTGATCTTTCTGGTCTTAGTAGTGTGATTAAAATAGGCGATAGGTTCCTTGCTAATAGCAATGCACTTGAATCTGTTCAGCTGCCTGTAAATAATGGCGCTCTCTTTGAGAAGTCAGTGGAAGCAGCGATTAATCATTAAGTTTTGTTTTGTTAATTTTTTATTTAGCTTTCTTTCAATTTACGAGTTTTCTTAGTATTTTTCATTCTTTCTAAAGTGTGTTGTATTTTTGTTTTGTTTGTGCTCTCGCTGCTGTGAAAGCTTCAATCCAATTTATTCTATGAACCTCTTCACGGAGTAGAATTAATTTAAATATAAAATTTCTGTTCAAATATTGTTCGAATTGTAGTTCCAGGTGTTGCTTTGTAATGAACTTATTGAGTACTGGCTTTGTGGGAATCTAATAACACCTTCTTGTCCTTCAGCGAATTACTGAAAACAACAATGCAAAATTTTTTGTTTTAATGATGACGTTTTCCATTCGTCCTGATGATTTTGCAATGAGATAATTCTTTTTTTAGTAAAAGCAGGACTTCCTTTTTTGAGTTACAAAAAATTATTTATCGTTTTGGTTTCTCGGGGCTCACTACTTTCATTTATTTTATTTTATTTATTCATTTGTTTTCTTTTCTTTTCTCTATAGTTATCCTCATATCATTTTCTGACAACAATCGGACAAGGTGGAAAGCTGACAATAGGCATATTGTGTTCATTATGCCCCGTCAGCCGAAGCTATAATAAAACAATCCTAATAAGATTGAGTCTAATTACGTTGCTGTTGTCCTCGTAGCTCTATTGGAGTTAACCCGATGCTCTTTAGTTTGCTGTCTATCAGCGATGCACAGTACGCAATGTATTGGACTTCCTTATTCTAAAGATACCTTCTTATTATCGCAGCCTTGTAGTTGATTGTAGTAAACCATATTTCATTCCTAAGGTGATGCAATGCTGTGGGTCACGGTGTGAACTGTTCAAGATGATAATGGTAGTGTTGGTTTTTGTAATCAAGAGTTAGACGACGACTTCTTTATTGAAGCTGTCAGTCCGTGGGTTTTCTTGTTGATATATGTTTTATGTGATTGTTTTTCTTTATCTTAATTTATCTATCAGAATAAATAATATGGCTGGTTATCCACCACCACCGGGAGCTGGAGGCTACCCACCAGCTCAGGGTGCACCGGGAGGCTACCCTCCTGCGCCGGGTGCACCGGGAGGTTACCCACAGGCAAGTGCTCCAGGATACCCACCAGCTCAGGGTGCACCGGGAGGCTACCCTCCTGCCCCGGGAGCTCCTGGAGGTTACCCACAGGCAAGTGCTCCAGGATACCCACCTGCGCCTGGTGGTGGTGCACCAGTTGGATATTCCCCGGATGGCGGAGCTTACCCACAAAGTGGTTACCCCCCACAGGGAGGTGCTCCTGGCTACCCTCCAGCTCAGGCAGGTTACCCACCGGGAGGGTACCCTGGTTCTACCCCTTCGGGTGGAATGGTCAGCCAGTGCGGACCTGGCGAGGAGTATGTCCTGGAAGATGCAAAGGGAAACCGAATCCCAATCAGCTACGAAGAAGTTTGCGCAGCCGGTGGAGAAGGCGCCTCATACCAGAAAGAAGTTCCTACCAACGGAGCTAAAAGACGAGGTATTGGAAAAATTTTATTAGCGGCAGCAGCAGCAGGTGTAGCTCTCTACATGCTGAGTGGCATAATTAAAAAAGTTAGAAGAGGAAGCAGCGGCAAGAAAGGAAGGAAGCGTTCAGGCTCGTCGTCGTCATCATCATCTTCGTCATCGTCGTCATCGTCGTCGTCATCATCATCTTCATCATCTTCCTAAGATGAACGATGTGCTCAATTATTTGTTTTACTTGCTATTAAAGAACGCAGCTAAAGAACAGCTGACATATTTCTATACAAGCCGGTGCAATATACAACTAACCTCGCAGGTATAGTTCGATGATTTCGGAGACGACTTGTTTGAACTGGGAAGAGGCTGAAAGCTGACTGCTGATGTCTGCTGATGTATTCTATTTCCCTTTCATGTTCGCCTCCCCACCGCCCCGCACTCTAGGAACTTTTTTTTAAAAGCGTCACTGTGACCATACAAAAAGCCGTGCGTCTTCGGCAAAAAGAAGTCAGAGATGCCGACAAGATCTCTTCCATGGGAAAATTGATGTTGGATTTTATAAACAGACAATGAACTTAATTTGATCTGAGGGCACAATACAGCTTCCCATCCGATTTATTAGAAAAGATTTGGACGACGACTTCTTTATTGAAGCTTTATGTATTCATGGTGTTGTTTTTACTTTTTCTTGCTCCGTTTACCTTTCGCGAGATCTTCTCGTAGGTCTCCTTGTTGATATGTTTTATGTGATTGTTTTTCTTTATCTTAATTTATCCATCAGAATATATAACATGGCTGGTTATCCACCACCACCGGGAGCTGGAGGCTACCCACCAGCTCAGGGTGCACCAGGAGGCTACCCTCCTGCGCCGGGTGCACCGGGAGGTTACCCACCTGCCCCGGGAGCTCCGGGAGGTTACCCACAGGCAAGTGCTCCGGGATACCCACCTGCACCTGGTGGGGGGTATCCGCCTCAGGGTGGTGCACCAGTTGGATATTCCCCGGATGGCGGAGCTTACCCACAAAGTGGTTACCCCCCACAGGGAGGTGCTCCTGGCTACCCTCCAGCTCAGGCAGGTTACCCACCGCAGGCTGGTTACCCAACAGGAGGATACCCTGGTGCAACCCCTTCGGGTGGAATGGTCAGTCAGTGCGGACCTGACGAGGAGTATGTTCTGGAAGATGAAAAGGGAAACCGAATCCCAATCAGCTACGAAGAAGTTTGCGCAGCCGGTGGAGAAGGCGCCTCATACCAGAAAGAAGTTCCTACCAACGGAGCTGTTGGAGATAGAGGTATTGGTAAGATTTTATTAGCGGCAGCAGCAGCAGGTGTAGCTCTCTACATGCTCAGAGGAATAATTAGAAAAGTAAGAAGAGGAAGCAGCGGCAAGAAAGGAAAAAAGGACAAGAAAGATAAAAAGAAGAAGAAGGACAAGAAGAAGAAGAAGAAGCGTTCAGGTTCGTCATCATCTTCTTCATCTTCCTAAGATGAGAGATGTGCTCAATTATTTGTTTCACTCCATTAAAACGTAGTTAAGGAATGGCTGGCATGTTTATGTATTGCTTGTTGATGTTCTCTCATGTGTCATGAAAAATTAAAGCAAATTTGCTGCATACTGCTGCTCTGCTGCGTGAGGGGAAAAAAAAAAACACAAAAGAAAAAAAAAAAAAAAAAAAGAGGTAAGATATTGATCGCGAAGAAAAAAAAAAAAAAAAATGAAACAAACTGGCAGGCTACTTGAGCTTTCTGGTTCTTTCATTTGAAAAAAAAAAAAAAAAACTAAACAAAGCAAAACAAAACTAAAAGCGTTCGCTCTTTTTTTGACAGGTTCTCCCACTCTACCCCAAGTTACCGTTCCTTTTCTTTTCTCTTTTTTTGATTTTATCTTCGCAAACTCGAGAAAGTGGGAGGATCCTCCTTGCCTTATCTCATGATACTAGTCGAGAGCGTGATTATTTCCCCCTTTTTTTTTGACAACATCTTCTGGTCAATAAGACAAAAAATATAGTTTTCTTTTTCTAAACGTAATTTTTCTTTGATTAACAGCTACAACTATTTTTTCAGTCAAGTACTTGATATTAATTTTGTTTTAATACCCCAAAGTTGTTACTGTTTTTACATTGTCAAAGTTTCGCCCCCCTTTTTTTTCTTGTACTTCGGGTATTAATTATTTAACTACTTATCGTCTATTAATCCATTCGTTTTTTCATCAGCTCGATTAACATGGAAGACAACACTTCACCGTAAACATACAGACCTGAAGCTACTACCCTTTGGTTAATATCTTTTACTTTTATATAATAAGACTTGTCAAAAGTATGGTACCATTCTCGTTCAACAGTTAACTGCGCAGGGATGTACAACGTAGTAATTGAGCCCCCAACCCTGTCTGAAACATGCCCCAAAAAAATTCAATTTTAGGTATCTCGCTTTACAGAATTTGCTTGTGGCTACGGAGAAACCCAAACATAATCAGCCTTGCCAAAGGGTTCATCCCCTAAATCTGTATTCTAGTGAAATAATAAATATTAGCGTGACGATTATTATAAAATTTTGTTTTACATTCGCTCTGTTATTTTATTTTTATTCAACCGATAGGCCTCGTAAATAATAAAAAAAGGAAACCCTTCAGGAAAAAAAAAAAAAAAAAAAAAAAAAAGTAAAAAATCAATCTCTGCACAAAATGTCTGAAAGTGTAGCCTCTCTAGATAATGACATCTCTGTGGAATCGTTTATCGAGGATTTGACTCACTTTTGTCAGATAATTAGATCTATAGGCAAAGAGAACTCTGATTACTTAGTCAAACCTGTGATGCTGACAATGTCTACCATGGAAGCTTTAGAAAAAACATGGCTCGAAATAGAAACACTTACTGAGAAACACGATGATGATGAAACAGCCGTCACAGAAACATACCTATCCAAAGATGGAAAGCGATTCAGAGAACTCGCGGATTTAATATTACCGGACTTTCACAGAGCTTTGTTAAATTGGCATGTTGGGACTTTTTTTCAACCGCTGTACGACAACTTCAGTGACGAGTACAAAGTGTATTGGGAAGCATTTTTAAGAAATTGCAGTATTGATTGGCAGACTACATTTATGCAACAGTTGGAAAAAGAATATTTTCTAAGTGCGTACACGTATTCTCATCGAATTAAGGGAGATAAGGTTAACTCAACGAGAATATCATACGGGGCTGCATCTCCACCCCCGGAATACCTCGTTAAGGCTGCGGAAGATGTTCTAAAAGCTGAAAAAGTTGAACTGCCGGAACCTTTCAACAACTTGCAAGGGAAGTTTAAGTTCTACGGACTCGGATGGGACTACGCAACGTCGCATTTGAAAACTTATCACCATGGTGAATCAATAGACTTACCAGAAGAACTTAAAAAGAGCGCAGCATCTGGTCGAAAACTAGTAACAAACGATTATGATCCTCATTGTCTCGTAGCTTTTACGTACAATGGAAGTGAGATGCTGGAGCAAAAATTGTATCTGTACGCAACAGAGATGGAACACATCAAAGAACCGTTACCTACTGGTACTTTGAACGCTGCTTGTGTCTTAACTGCGGGAGCACTAAACAGAGGAACGTTTTGGCAGTTAGATGTTACCCACACTCGGGGTCCGCAATTCGATTCACCTGAGTGGGTTCCAAGGTTTGGGGAAAAAGCATCCGAGATATATAAAAAATATTACAACACATCAATGAGACTCGATACTCTTGGTTATGCAGGTCCAGATGATCTGACCATGTATTTCCCTTTTGAACCTTAGGAAAAAAAAAAAAGAACATTACAAAAAAAAAAAAACCCCCCAGAGTGAAAAGAAGATACGAATCTTTAAACAAAAATGTATCACCCACATTATTATAGTTTTATATTTCAATAGGAGGGGGAGGATGAACAAGATGATCGTTGGCGGGTCTGAGAGAGATCGTGAAGCCGATTCATCTGATAACCCAATCACTGAAAAGAAGAAGAAAATGAGAAGATCAGCAGGAGATATTCAACAAGAGAATAAACAAGAGAGTGACGGTGAATCATTCAAAGAAAAAGAAATACGAACACCACCACTACCAACATCAGTTGGACCACAAACAAAACGACCTGTAAAATCATCTCGTGCGTCAAGGAGCAGAGGTAGCGTTTGGGGAAATGTTGGTGCCACACCTCTAATAAATAAATATGATGCTCACAGAGTTACATGTGTGGCTTGTTTAGCTGATCAATTTGATATGGAGGTGATGAAGAGAATTCTTCTTAATCACTTTCCAGAAGCTGCGACAACTGAATGCTCAGCCGATACTTCGATTATAAATTCTAGAATTCCGTTATCATCTCTCAGATCTGGACAACAATCAGCAAGAGATTGGGGGATAGACACCGAAATATTCATTTTTGAATATGGCGCATTAGCCTATTGGGGAGTAAACGAACAAAGTGTTTGGGATACACTAGTAGCCACACTACGACCTGGCTACCAACAGCCAGCGATTGATTATGATTGTGAATTGTGTACCTTTAGTTATACAAAAACAAAAGATTATCCGATGACTACGTCTGCTTCTGAAAGTGATTATCACACACAGCATTCTGATAATATAAGATATTCTTGGCTTGATCAAGATCACTTTTATTTAGCAACTACTGAAGCTGATGTCAAACTCGCGTACAGTTTCGCAATCGCACAAAGTGAGAAATTATCCTATTTCGAAGATAAGATTTCAACTCAAATTAACACCACTCGTAGATACCCAGAAGAGCTAGCTGACAAGGGACATGTTGGTCTAAGTGGTCGTGAAATCGCAAAGACAAAAGGAAAACTATTCTTACATAGAATGAATATAATATTACACACAGACTTGTTGGACACACCTGACTTCTTTTGGGAACGAACAGACTTAGAGCCTCTCTATGTACATGCTCGAAAATATTTTGAAATTTCGAGACGAGTTCGAGTTCTCAACACTCGCCTTGAAGTAGTTGCGGAACTATTTGATATGCTTCACGATCAGCAAAAACAAAAACACTCTGACAGGTTGGAGTGGATTGTAATTTGGTTGATTATTGTCGAGGTGATCGTGGCGGCGTTTTCGATTTATTTAAAGATAAGCGGAATAGACAACCGACAAGTACGGTGAAGTGGAATCCCGAAAAGACGACAGTCAACACTTTCTCAAATCAGTATATCTTATGAAATTTAATAGTACGATTTCTGCCAATAAAAAGTCATCCTGTGAACGGACGCTCTATTCTAAGTAGCATGAAGTGAATTAATAGAAAGTACGGCTTTTAACAAAATCCACCCACATGACCCGTAGCGTTCCTCTAGTAGTATCCAAGGTAGGGGAGGAGGGGGAAAAAAAAATTGGAAAGAGGAAAAACACAACACCATTATGAGGAGCACACCTCTTTTTTAACACTTTCAGTTAAGTTATGACAGAAGTCTAATTGTTGTTATTATTTTGATGAAGTTTTTATCTACTATGTTTTGTCTTCTAGGGTTTCTCACAAAAATTTGAATTTAACTCGAAAAGTGATGTATTTAAGTTTTTTTTATTTTTATTTTTATTTTTTTTTAATTTGATTTTATTCTAAACGAAAGTAAAGAGTTCTTAAATGTAATAAGAAGACGAACAAAAACAAAACAAACAATGAGATACAAGATAGCAGAGCTAATAGCGAGAGGAAGCGGGGGATCTGTTTTTAGAGCAACAGATGACGAAACGAGAACCACCGTAGCTGTGAAGAAGCCTCTAACAGAACAAGGAAGTGACGAAGTTGAGCTATCCACTTTAAGAGAAATAAAACTACTCAAAGAACTTAAAGAGTTTAATAACAATAATATAATTAACTTGCTGGACGTGTTTGTTGGAGGAGGAGACATCTGTCTCGTATACGAATACGAACCGTATAATTTAGCTCAATGTATAGCCAGTGCTAAGATCAGACTTGATCCCCAGCATATTAAGAATATCTCTAATCAATTGTTAAGCGGTATTTCATTCTTGCATTGTAACTTAATAATGCACAGGGATATTAAACCTGACAACATACTGCTATCAGGGAATGGAACGGTGAAGATATGTGACTTTGGATTATCGAAACCTTTAATTCAGGGAATCTGTAGTCTTGACACACCTGAAGTAGTAACACTTTGGTATCGACCACCGGAACTGTTATTTGGATCTTTTAAATACAGTGAAGTAATAGACTGTTGGAGTGCTGGTTGTATTATCGCTGAATTGTGTACGAGAGTTGCCTTGTTTCCTGCGGCATCAGAACTTGAAGTTTTATCATTAATGGCTGCTGTTGTATCATTGGATTGGTCAGGTGCGGAACATCTTCCGAATTTCATTCGTTTTAAAAGATCTCCACAAACATCACTATCGAGTCTATTACCAACTGCTTCACAAGAATTACTTTCACTTGTTCAACATCTCCTCGAACCAAATCCATCTTGTCGGTTGTCTGCTACTGCAGCACTCTCACATCAATACTTCAGTGAGCAGCCTGATGCTGCATTTATTGATAGCACTATGCTTAGTACTTTATCTGGAGAATAGATGTGCTTAATTATTCTGATTTTTGCATGTTATTGTGTAAAGCAGCATTTATTATCCCGATTTTATTTTACGGCTCTACTACCGATCGTAGGGTTTTTTTTTTTTTTTTTTTTTTTCCCCTTTTTTCTTTTTTTTAAAATATTTATAAATACTATTTCAACAGCCCCTGGGGCGCACGAGGGTAGTAAATATGGTTAAAAAAAAGAAAATGAAAAATGAAAACGGAGGGACAGACATTTTGGCAGAAGCAGCAAAGGACTGTTCTCGATGGATAAATCACTACAGAAGTTTGGAACCCATTAGTCGTACAAAACGTAAGAATCGATGTACTGAACGACAGTTTATAGCACCTGCTTGGATAGAGACATCTTGTAAGCCAATCCTTATCCACATTCCTGTGAATGATAAGTTAGATAGTTGGGAAACAGATGGAAACGGTCTTCAAAGATCCTGGTATCCAAAATACACTTCGCTAATGGATTCAGCAGCGGTGGATGTTTTTGATTTTTTTAAGAATGAAAGTAAAAGTTATTCAACTGAGTCGAAACGTTTGGAAAATATAAGAACTAAAATATTCAGCGATATAGACATTAATTTCGCAGATTCCTATCGACGAGTTTTCTGGAGGAGTCGAATGTACTCTCCGTCGAACTTTATATGGAAAGGAAGAACAGAATGTAATGTAGTTCACGGTAGAATCCCTCAAAGTATTTTAATAATTGGATCTGATTTACATCCATGGTCAAAAAAGTTTAGTGGAGATAAAGTTTCCTGTACTCCGAGGGTTCAATTTAAAAATAAGAATTCACCAAACGACTGTAATCCCCTTTTAAAAAGGAAACAATCCTTGATCGAGAAAACACCTGTTACAGCAGCTGAATATAGATCCGTCCTACCCGATGACAGTCATCCATTATTAAAACGGCAAAAGGAAATTTTCGGAAGAACTTCTGGTCCCGCTATTCTAACATCGCAGTATCAATCCGTGATTCCGGATTTTAATAAAAGGCCGTCAGTTGTCAATGTTCCCAACAACAGTCATCCTCTTTTAAAACAGCAAAAGGAAACTTTCGGAAGAACTTCTGCTGCCGCTATTCTAGCATCGCAGTGTCAATCCGTGATTCCGGATTTTAATAAAAAACCGTCGGTTGTCGATGTTCCCAACAACAATTACCCTCTTTTAGAACAGCAAAAGGAAATTTTCGGAAGAACTTCTGCTGCCGCTATTCTAACATCGCAGCGTCAATCCGTGATTCCGGATTTTAATAAAAAACCGTCGGTTGTCGGTGTTTCCAACAACAATTACCCTGTTTTAAAACAGCAAAAGCAAGCTTTCGGAAGAACTCCTGCTGCCGCTATTCTAACATCGCAGTATCAATCCGTGATTCCGGATTTTAATAAAAAACCGTCAGTTGTCGATGTTCCCAACAACAATTACCCTTTATTAAAAAAGCAAAAGGAAACTTTCGGAAGAACTTCTGCTGCCGCTATTCTAGCATCGCAGCGTCAATCCGTGATTCCGGATTTTAATAAAAGGCCGTCAGTTGTTGATGTTCCCAACAACAGTCATCCTCTTTTAAAACAACAAACTTTCAATGGGAATTCGGTCGCTGCTGTTCCTGCTCAAACTGGTGTGAAAAAGTATCCTCTAGATCCAGCAGTTGTGAATACAGCTATTCCAGCATACCCGATACAACATGTTAATGATCATAGGTATCCTCATGTTGAAACTGCTCCTCCGCTTCCTTCGGGATTTCAAGCACCACCTATGCCGTACTACATGACCAATCATATGATTGAACAACAAATGGCAAATTGGCATGCACATTACAAATCACAGATGGATGCTTATCTTTACTTTCAGCGATCGCAATTAGCAAGTCAAATGCAAAGAGATACCCGGACGGTGATGGATTCATCTGCGAGAAGTGCTATGAGAAGTCAACTGTGTCAGCAAGAAAAGGAAATTGAAAAATCAAAATCGTCCAAACCCGAAATAGAAGTACTTCACACTAATGACGAAGTGATAACAATCGATTCGGAGGATGAGATTATTACGGTAGATGATGTTGAACCTTCTGTCGTGGCGAGTTACGTTCACATCCCACCTGTTCCTCAACGGGTGGATGTAGTCATTAATGATAAAACACTCACGGTGACAGCACCAGTCAGTTCTCGGGGAAAACGAAAAGGAACTCGCGTCGGTATTCGATCTGGTGTTCAGGACACTAAACCAACAGAGATTTGATTTCTGTTTGATTTCTAAGAGAAAAAAAAAAAAAAAAAAAGAAAAGAGGTAAGAAAACTTTTCTTCCCAGAATTTTAAAAAACTAAAAAAAATCCTCAAAAAAAAAAAAAAAAAACCCTTTTTACCGTCTTTTTTTTATTGTGGTTTGTGCACAATTTCTTTGTTCAAAAAGACTTAGACTTTTCCTATTTTAAAAAGTAATACCAACAACCCTGAATTGCTACAAACAGACGTAAAGTACGATGCTTGAATAACTAAAAGTCACTACTACTTTATTCACATCAGACACTGTGTTTGCTAACATTATAATTATGTTTATTAATTTATGAGTGAAATGCTGAGGTTGGAATCAGGTGACTCGTCAGGACCATCTCTTCATCTGCAAGAGTTGTCTGGACGACATAAAAGAAGACGAGCGAGTTGTATGTCATCACTGAGGTGGAATTCAATAAATTCAATCGCTTTAAAAACGTTATTGCAATCGAAGGTTGGGAGGTCTCCTGCGATGCTTGGATCAGATATAAAGATGTCGAGTAATCCACGATTTGTTGGTCTTCTGTCATACATGAAACAAACAACTTCTCCAATTTCTGGAGGCATAACTCACTTAGATCTGTCGGGATGTCCTCTTGGGACTCCTGACTTTGTTGTTCTAAAACCAATCTTATCAGCGCATCCGAGTATTTCATCGGTTGATCTTTCTAATATAAATATTTCTAGTGTCGCAGCAAGAGATCTCATTGAGATTGTTACAGCGAACAATCAAATCATGGAAATAGATTTTAGTGATTCCACCATCCCATCACGAGCTGCAGTAATAATAGATTCCCTACTCGGTAGGAATCGACTTCTTCATGAACGTCGATGCCACCAACTTCGAAAACGAGAATTTAAAAAAATCCAAAAACGTGAAAAATTATACCAAGATAAACATATTGAAATGATGACATCGGAAGCACAAGATGGCCTGAGCGAAATTAAAAAAGAAGAAAAAATAATGAGACAGGAACTGACGGTCTTAGAGCAAATCGACTACAAGAAATCATCGAGGCAGACTCATAGAAGGATCCGTCGGATTAGAAAGGAAGAAGCCATCTTATTACTCACAATAACTGAAGCAGAGCTGCGAGAAGAAATAAATCACTCTGAACTCATCGAACTCGTGTTGCTATCTGAGATTCAGGAAGATGCTCAAAGGAGACTTTGCTGTTTAATTAACGACACACTTGTTCATTTTTTAAAAAGAGGTGAACTTTCAGATTGGTCGAACTCGAAAAAATTAGAAAAAGTAAGACGCCTATCGGAACAACAAAAACGAAGATCTGTTGAACAGGAATTTGAAAAATGTCGAATTAAAATAGAAGATGAATTCTTATCTATTCTTCAAACTGTTTTAAAAACAGAAGAAGCACTCGGAAGAGCTAATTCCCTCGAACTTCAGTCAGACAGAGAAGCAAAGGAAGCCAGAGAACTTTACATCAAAGAACGCGAAGCAAAAGAAATTCAAGAACGAGAGTTATGGGAACGGAAACAAGCTGAACTTGAAGCCAACAGAAAACGAGACCAACAACAAAAACAACGAGACCTAGTATCATTTGAAGAAGACAAAACAAGAAAAGTAATCAACATTGATCACGACGCCCTCTTTGTAATTTATACAAACATGCAACGTGCTGACTTCACGGTAGTTCATTTATCTGGCGATTTAAAAATCTTAGAAAGACAACGTTCTGAACTATTGTTGGTCAAACCGATTGTAGAGATTGACTTTAATATTGAGGCTGACAATTTTCATCCCCGAACCTATTTCGTTAATACGATCGCACCGGTGCACGTCGTAAAGGAACCGAAGATAGAAATATCACTTCCGACGGGATTTGTTGAGAGTATATCTGCGGTTGAAAAAAAGATTAAAAATATGGTCAAAGACCTCAGAGAAGCCCACGATCACGCCAACAGAGAATGTCTTCGCATTCATGCCAAACATGAAAATGGAGTTCGAAATGTTTTATCTAGATACTTTAATGTTGTGTTACCAAAGGAAGTTCCTCCTCTGGAGGCTGCGACCGTGACGAGTGTGATTGTGCTGATCTCATGTTCGGTGACTCCACTACCAGCATCGACAAAAAGAAGGAGGCTTAAAGACGCTGTTGGTAAAGCTCAGCAGAGAATAGTTAAGAATATATCATTGTATCCAGAAGTTCATCAGAGAGTTTTTAAACCAGTTGAGCTGCTCGCCTTAGAGAAGATCTCAATAACTGGAGGAAGTCTTGAAGTAGCAGCTACGGATGTTTGTGAGTTTGATCGTTTTTATTGCGATACGAAATGGGAATCAACAGCTCCAGGGACATTAGCTATAACGAGAGCAGTGCACCAATCTGGAGTGAAGACGAATCTGTTAAAAAATAAGAAATCACAATACAGAATGAATAAGTTGGTTAATTTATTTTCAATAAGAATGAATCCACAGTCAAAACCACAAAGTAGCGGATCACTGAACGCTCACAAAGCCGAAGGATGGATAGACGATGTTCCCGCAGTAAGCGACTCATCTGATTCAGAATCTTCAGATATGCATTTGAGCACTTTTGAACAGTCTCGAAGCAGTAAAGACACTAGACAAGCAACCCATTATGCAAGAATAACTTTCCCTGATGGAAACATAATTCCCCCAAGTGCTATTGTGGATTTGATTGAAAGTATTTCCTATAATATCAAACAATCACCTGAACTTGATGTGGGTGGTAATCTCCCTCAAGAACGAAGGTTTTTATTCGATTTTAAATTTAATTTTGGAGCAGCTGGTTCGGATGCTCCTCCCCAAACAGTAGTATCTCAGAAGTATTGTTTTATTATTTTAGAGAATCCACTTTTACATATACCGCAGTCAGAGAGACATGTTGTGTATACTGAGGATACTCCACCAGATCTTTGTAAGTTGTTTGGTGGGATTGTGTTTACGGAACCGAGTGTCTGTCTTCATAGAGAGCCTTCAGTGTTAATTAACGAGTCTCAACAGCATAGTATCGTAAGCGGAACTTTTCATAACTACATCTTAAAACTTGAATTTATTGAGGGGTACACTTATGATGATGTTCTGTTGTTCTCATACAGCGATTCAATTCACCTTCGCTACGATGGCGATCCTGAAAATCAAAATACAACCAACGAACCTTGTATGACACTGTGGCTTGAAGATAAGGATCTTTCTGACAAACCTGTACCCATTGGTGTTGTAGTTAAGGGGATGGTGTTTTCAACCAGTAGACCACCTACTAAACCATATCCAGGTAATAGTGCTTTATGGATTAAGTGGACCAATCCGAGAGTTGCTACTGCTGAACATGTTCGAAAAACACTAAAACGATTTAGGTTTGGGAATTTCAGCAGAGATCCCGTCCCTGGAGATCGAGTGTTACAAGTATCAATGGTTAACCCAAGAGGTGATTGTTCTTCTTCTAATATTAATATTGAGATTGTAGCTGAAGACAATCCGACAACAATGGAAATCGCTACTAATCGACTGCTCTTCAGACAGATGTGCGCAGCATCTCTTCCTCTTCAAAGACGAAAATACGTCTCTCTCCCCATCCTCCGACCTTGTCTTGGAGTCAAAGTCGACGACGTTGACACCGACAGGTTTGTTGGAGGATATATCGAATGTGTAATATCACCTTCATCAGGTATGCAAAAGGGAGATTTACTAGTTTGGGCATGTCCGGTAGCGACTACACGTGAACAAAGTAATTCAATGGACCCGTCAACAGTTCACGTCTTTATGAAAGATAATAGTGAGAAAGCTGTTATGTTTGAACACCGACAGGTAGCTTCAATAGTAAAAGGAATAGTACTTGACCATCCTGGAACCCAAAGAAGGGAAGCTCTTGAATCGTTGGTAGCGACAGTTGATGACGATGAGCTTGAGGCTGTCAGTTTATTATTCACTCAAGATGGTTCTGCATCGATAGCTTGCTGTTCTAAAGCTTTAGAAGCTGTTGGATGGACTAGCACGTTGTGGAGACCACGTGAAGGTGAGCGTCAAGTCGATATATTCCTACAACCTGGTCACAGTATTCCAAGGCAATCTGTCGACACTTTCAAAAATAAAAATCTCGTGTCATTAATGAATAGCGACAGCACCAACAATAAACAACTAGACCCACCCTTAGAAGATAAAATCACTATAAGAATAACACCTGAATTCTTTGAGGTTTCACAACTAACTTTACAATACAGAGAAGGTTCAGGAACCGTTAGACTTGCTCCGTTTGAACTTTTATCTGACACTTTAGGATATGAGTGTTCAGAATACTCAAGGGGTTTTATAATGCTGGAAATTATCGAAGGGGGTACTGTTCATGATAGTATTTGTATGAGAGACTCTTCTGATTTACGATTAATAAAAAGAGATGAAAAAGATGACGTTGATAAGTCTGAAGAAAGTTGTACTCCAGGTAGCAGATTAAAGGCATCTGTTGCTGGTGTTATTGCTGTTCAAAAAACACGTCATTCCCTTGTTGGTTTCTTGGGTGATACTCCTCGTGCTGTTAAAATCGAACCGAAAGTATCATTCTGTGGTCCTCTTAGTACAAAGGAAAGGATTCAAACAAAAATATCACAACAAGCAAGAGCTAACTTAGCATTACGTGATTTCATAGTCACAAGTACACAGCAATCAGTGCTACAGAGACTGCAGTTAAAACGTCGTGAGACTCGAGAAAGAGAGAGACATGTCGCAGCAGCTGAATTGAGATCTGGCAGTTGGGAAGTTACGATTTCAGGTGTGCTGATTGGAACACTGAGCGTGGCATCTGGCTGGTTGTGTTTACAATTTAGCTCTAAAAGTGTAAAGAGAAAAGATGTCGTTCAGGTTCTTCGCAGTCTCACATATTCAAATGCCGGATCTAATGTAGATTCTCTAACTAAACTTTGTAAAGTAACAGTTAATGATGGTGGTCAGTGTTGGTCTGAATCAATTATTCAAATCGACATTCAAGAAGTTGACGACATAACTGAAATCATAATAAAGAATCCGAGAATAGTATTCCGTCTTCAAACTAGTAAACCTGATGAACAAAAAATATGTCCTCTCGCACCATTTGGTTCAATTTGGTTAGAAGATGATGATACAGAGTGGTTCACAGGCGGTTTTGTTTCCATTGAACTTATTGCTGGACATTCAAAATACGATCAGTTAGCATTCATGTCTGTGTCGGATCAAATTATGATGAGGAAGGGAATCGAACAAGTTCACTCTTCGTATCCATTTGTACCAGAGGATATCCCTTTGTTGGAACTTCGAGAAGATCGATCGATTGTAATTTATGAAAGTAATCCTCCTGTTGTTGTTGGGACCTTGTCTTTACCAAAAAGTGAGAATTGGGCACCTTCAAATAATTTAAAAATTTCATTTTCAAAAACTCCAAAAATCGTATCTCTGCTAACAGCATCGTATTGCTTGAGTTGTATTTCGTATTTTAATAACTGTGACAGGGCTCAGGCTAATACACGAGTTTACCTAATTACTGTTTCTGACGGAGTAAACCCCGACTGTGGTAAAGGAAAGGTTTCCATTGATGTATACAGTCCTATTATTACAAATACTTTATCTCCAAGTGTTTATAGTGAGGATGTTTTTGTTAAATCAGATGCGACAGCTTTACTCTGTTCCAAGATAAATGTTTGTTGGATAACACAACCATTGTCTGCTCCGAATACAAAATCTGATAAGAAAGATGTTCTGCAATCGGGTCAAGTTTCACTCAACATTGTGAGTGGTAGAAACGAAGGTGATTTGTTGATCATTAAAAAAGAATTAACTCTAAAAGAGTCATCGTTTTATTTTCTAAGGGATTTCGCTGGAAAGGGTTTACTGTCTAGCGACAAATTTCAAATTGAATTTTCATCTTCAACGAAATTAAAAGTAAAACAACTGATTGACATCCTAAAGACGATGTCTATAAAATTAGGACCTGGCGATGATCTGCGAGTTGTGAAAATTGCACTCGTGGATCAGGTTGGATCGTGTGAGGCTTTCGTCACCGTCCATCCGCTTGTGAAATAGGTTATCTCTACGAAGGCATTGACTGTTAATTTGTTTTCTCTTGTAAAAAAAGAAAATAAATAATTCCAGTAGACGGTATCAGTTGGGTATCACATTTACTTTCTAAACCTCACACTCAAAACGAAACATTAAATAATTTCATCGTAGGAATAAGAACCGTTTACACGGTTGCTAAGTTCTATAATTTAAAAAAAAAAAAAAAAAAAAAAAAATCTTTTTTATTTATTTCTAAGAGTAAACATTATTCCTTTGTTCTGTTCAGGGAGAGGATGAAAACATGGATTGGAGTAATATTGTTTATCCAGCTTGGTATCGTAGTGATGTGGGGGTTCACTAGTCATCCGAGTATGAATTCTTTAAAGGGAAGACAAGAATCTCTAAACAAACCTGGAATGGTTGTTCAAAGAAGTAAAATAAAAACACAATCATTTAACCTTGGTGAACGACCAATCCTAAGAGTTGACAAGAACGCAAACTCAGCAGAGAGCGAAGGACTAAACCCCGCTGGTCATTACACAAACGAATCTATCTTTGTAGCTTTAGCGTCATACGGAGACAGGGAATGTGCGCCGACAATAATAAGAGCCTTCCAGAGAGCGGCATATCCAGATAGAGTCTTCTTTGGTGTTTTTCAACAACACAATTGCAGTAATGGAATTGACGACTACTGCGTTGATTGTACAGCAGCTCTTCATGACATGTTGAACTGTCCTCATGATGTTCTGTGCAGCCGACTTTGGCAAGTACGAGTTTCTCGCCTACCTATGTCGAGCACTCAAGGAGTTACATACGGTAGGTACATGGCTGAAAAACAATACAGAGGTGAGACATACGTTATGAATATCGACTCTCACAGTCACTTCTCACGAGGATGGGATAGCGTTATTATTGATATGCATCACCGCATTGGAGATCCAATGGCAATCATCACTACGTATCCTGTTCATTATGATGAAAACCATCTTGGTCATGATAAAGGTTTGTAGCATTTTATTTTGTATTTATTCTCTTTTGTTTTTAGTGGTCACAAAAACCAACAGATGACAACTATGCGTTCCCAAAGGGGACAGTAGACATGTGCATATGTAGGACAGAACAGGTAAAAGTTGTAGATACGCGAAGCTTCAAGCACACGGTAGGTAGAGTATGTGATTATTAATATTAACCACCGATAGTATTGTATTCAGAATCTTGGGTTCTCTGGACTTCCTAATAAAAAAAATATAATAAACTACTAAAAAAACAGATGGCTCGACCAAAAAAACCAATCAGAACTGCATTCTTAGCTGCTGGGTTTAACTTCGCACCAGCATCAAGACTTGAAAAAGTTCCGTATGATCCGAAAACTCCATTTTTATTTGATGGAGAAGAGATGTCTTTTGGTGTGAGGGCATGGACTCATGGATTTGACTTGTATCACCCAGACGTTCCTATATGTGCTCATCTTTATATTAGGGGAGGGTCGAAGTTGAGACCGGTATTTTGGACTGAGAATTGGGGAGTGAGATATAAGATTCAGTACAAGTCAACCATGAGAGTTAATTACTTTCTAGGTCTTCATGATCTCTTTGATTCGAATGTACCACTTTCTGATATTGATATTAGCGAGGAATCAATTTACGGAGTGGGAACTGTCAGAACAGTAAAACAATTCTTCGAATGGGCAACCATGACTGTAACCAAAGACAACATGAAACCTCCTGACTTGTGTCATATATACGAACAAGGTGGCATGCCTGCTATTCACAGACCGGGAATTGATCCTTAGTACTGACGCATAGAACCTCCTGAAAAGTAGACCAAGAAATATCTATCACTGAATAGACAGATAATCAAGTTATGATTCCTTGGGCCACGTTGACTGCCATGACTGCCATGACTGCCATGACTGCCATGACTGCCATGACTGCCATGACTGCCATGACTGCCATGACTGCCATGACTGCCATGACTGCCATGACTGCCATGAATGGATTCAAACATTACTTTAATTACCTTCAAGAACTGTGTGAATTGCTTTTAGAAAGCTAATATTCTTCTGCGCTAACTGTTACATACCAGGGATATGTTGTTTTGTCTCTTTTCATTAAATTTATTTTTTTTTTCTTCCACCCCTTCGTTTTTAAACAGCGTTCTCTCACACAAAAAGTGTTTTGCCAATGCGAAATGTTGGAACTGATTTTAAAGTCATTGTGAGTGTGTTCAGAAAACATACTTTTCCTCTTCCACATAAAGAGAGAGACGTTACGAAACTGAGGGTTGAAATTAATTTTATTATTTTTAGCTCAAACAGTACATGTCAATTCTCCCATTGTTTGATACCCGTAAACCACGTAGTAGGGGATCATGTCTTGACAATGCTATTGAGGCATTAGAAGGGATCAGTGAACCAAAACAGTCTTCGGAACAGTCACAAAACATATCCACTGGAGTGTTGTTGAAGAGGCATAAGATGATGTTGGAAAAGGAAAACAGAATAAAAGATCGACGTCAGCGGAAGAAGATGAAGGAAATCAGTAGACTGCATTGGGAGAATCACGAACGAGAGCGAATGGAAAATAAAAAGAAATCAAAAAATCTAATAAAACTTTGGATGGGTAGGAAACTCGAGCAGTTGGAATACCAAACCGAATCCAGAGATGCGGAGTTAAGAGAACGCGAACACCGACATCAGTCAGCTCTTTCAAAAAGTCGTAAATTACGAGTTCTAAGACACGCTCTCTCTCTTCAAGATGAACGACTCTGTCGTCAAATATATTTAAAACATTGCTACTCAAAACATTCAAAGAAATCACAATCTCTTAAAGTAAAGGAAGCTTTAGAACATCAAAGTGCACAACTATTCGATCAACATGTTAAAGAACAGTCAAAGATGAATCAATCTTCAATTCAAATGATAACTGAACAATTAGGAAACTTAAAACATCTTCAGGTGTGTTATTGGTCTAAGAAATGAAACACCTCTCTCCCATTATAGTATTCAATATAGTAGACGAAGACAAGAAAACTCTTTGTACAACACATTCGGGGTTCATCTATATTTTTAAAAAAAAAAAAAAAAAAAAAAAAACAGATTGCTGAGCATCACAGACAGCGTGTACGTAAAAAACATGCTCAGAATATGGCTGAGTGTAGCGCTCGTACTGAGTTGCTGAACCAAAGTCAGAGAATAAGACAACAGGAAAATCAAATGAGAAATTCCCAACACATTATAATTTCTTCTGAAGGATATCATCGAAGCAAATTCATTCAGAAAGAATCACTTGAGAGAATTCGTTACAAAAAGCTACTGAGAAATACATTCAGCAGCGTCTGGTGTGATATAAAACCATTAAGAACATCAGAAGAACAAAACACTAGAAACACACTCAAAGCACTACAAGGAGCTCTAATTTCGAATTACAGTCAGCAACAAAGTGATCATCGAATTCAAGAAAAGTCGATTAAAAATAATCAACGACAGCTTTTAATAAAAAAAAAAACAGATTCTAACAAACAGCAACGAGAACTTTTAAAAAAAGCTCTTCTTCAAGTGAGCGAAGAACAATCCCGACCGGTGTACAAATCACGGAGGATGCAGTACATCACATCACTTAAACAACAACAAAACAAAGAACAAACGAATCTTAATTGGGAAGAGATTCTAAACTGCAATAATGAAAATAATTCTATTGAGGAATATAATGAACTTCTTAGAATGGAATTACCTTCTCCGAAATAAGTAAACCACTTCTGTGGTTTTGTTATTTACACTTTTTTTTTTTTGGTATTGCCTGCTTCTTTAGTATTTATTTATTTTGATGTTTTAGATGTTACATTCTCACTCTCATTTCAGATAGGAAGCCATAGCAGAGATCTGGTCCGAAGGTGTTTTGGCATTAATAAAAAAAAAAAAAAATGTCGTTTGCTATGCATCTTGAGAACAGAGGTCTACATGGAGCTCTTTTTGCAGCGATCTTATCTCTGTATGCTTTGAGGAAGGGTTCCTTAACTGTAACGGGTAGCATGGCAGCATGGGTTGTCGGGTTTTGTACGTATTTAGCAAGTGGTTGGCATGTAGCTGTATTGCTGATGTTTTTCTTTGGAGGTACGAAATTGACTAAAGTTGGTCCGGAAATGAAGGCTTTGCGTGAGGAAAACTACGCTAGTCACGGAGGAAGAGATCACTACCAAGTTCTTGCTAACGGTGGTTTGGGAACTGTGTTGAGTTTACTTTGGATAAACGACAAGTCAAACTCATGTTTACTAACGGCATTCTTAATCCAATACGCGGTAGTCGCAGGAGATACCTTCGCATCTGAAATAGGAATTCTAAATACGAGTAAGCCCAGATTGATATTTGGCTTCAAAGAAGTCCCTCACGGTACTAACGGTGGAGTAACACTTCTTGGTACTGCTGCGAGTATTGTTGGAGGGTTTTCAATTGGAGCGATAAGTCTAACTATACTTCCACCTGGACAACTATCAGTTCACCCGATCGTGTTGGGAGCTGTTGGTGGGTTTATTGGTTCTATTGTTGATAGTCTTCTTGGTCAGTTTTTAGAGTACTCTGGTTCTACTCCATCAGGAGTCGTAACAAATAATCCAACTTCTAAAGGATCTGTTCGTATTCCTGGAACTTGGTTAACAATTCTAAATGGCAATCATGTTAACTTCCTCGCTTCTGTAATCACCACATCGTGTCTTACTTACATAACATGTGTGTAGCTCTTATTTGAGATGTTTTTTTATTTTTGCATCGAAGTATCGTCTCTCTCCATAGGACGTTTGTGATTTTATCGATACAAATATTGTTGGGTCTTTTTATATTTGACCGAATTTTAATTTAATTTTAACCAGTTTTCAAGTTGCTTTTATGTTTAATTAAAGTACCAAAGTTAACCCCATAAAGGGATTGGTATCCTTTTACCTGGTGTAGGCTTCATTCTACAGAGCGTGATACAATTAATTTATTGTTTTTACAGAGGGATTCCGTTGCATTTTTTTTAAAAAAAAACAACAAAAAAAAAAAAATAAAGAAAAAATGCATTCTCGATCCCCGATCAAGAGCCATTTATTTGCAAGCAGTGATCAACAAGAAGAAGAAGAAGTTGGAATTGTTGTGAACAGAGATGTCTTTAAAGTCAATGCTGGAAATTATTGTGGAGACAGGGCCGGAATGATAAATAAGATATTCGGGATAGAAAATAGAATTCTGTCACAACATGATGAGAGTACTTGTTCACTTGTTGATGATGAAAATGTACCTTCAGCTACTACTCCCAGAACTCCGAGGGAACAAATTATTACCGATGACAACTCTCAATTATATGGTCTTACAGATAGTCCTCAAAGATATGCTCATTTTTATGAAAATTCACCGACTTTAACTACACCGCCACCGCCTCAACGGACTCCAGCAAAAGTTTTGTCAAGAAGGCCTTTAATTAACCCTTCTAAGATTCTTGATGCTCCCTATATTCAACCCGGGTATAATCAATTGTTAGATTGGAATATAAAAGGTCTTTCCGTGGCGTTAGGGACGATTGTATACTTTTGGAATCCAGATGAAAAACGTGTTGAAGAAAGAACGATTGAAGTTTGTGACATGGAGTCTAACATCACTACGTTGAGGATGTTACCTCATAGTTGTGGTGTGTTATCAATTGGGTATAGTGAAACAATGAGTTTGGTTGATACAACGAGACCTGATGTCGTGAAACTTTTATTAAAAATGCCTTCTCAGGTAACATGTCAATCTCACAGTGGTGGATCCATAGCAGTCGGATCATCTGAAGGGTCAATTAGTATTTATGATGTTAGGTCTGCTTCTCAATTCGACCTGTCGAATACTACCTCATCAACTTCTATTAATTACCTTACTCATTCTCCTGATGGTTCAACTCTTGTAATCGGATCATCTGATGGTGATGTTAGTTTATATTGTATGAAACAACAAAAAACACTTCAAAGTATTAAAACAGGAGGTCCTATAACTGGATTATCTTGGTGTAAACATCAACATACTACAGCTCTAGCAGTGTCAGGTGGTCAGCAAGGTAATTCTATTATGTTAGTAAATTTATTATGTGGACGAATTGCTACAAAACAACTATTAAGTTGTCCAGTGACTGGTATTATGTGGAATGGTGATGAATTAATTAGTATTCATGGATCTGATTTGGAATTAGAAACTCCGTGTTTGGAAGTATCGCCAAATTCTGCAACGATGTGGAAACCAGCTTCTGGAGAACTCAAACACGTATCATCCCTTGTTGGTCATCATAGCCCTATTAATCACATTGCTGCTTCACCTGATTTGTCTCATCCGCAATTAGTTACTGCTGGTCTTGATGAGCGACTCCGATTCTGGGAGTTAGATCCCCCAAATCTTCGAACAGCCAACACCCAAATCTCAATAGAATCGCTCTTACAGATTAGGTAACTGTCAACAGGGACTCGGGTCCCTTTTTTTATTTTTTTAATTACACGGAATAACCCAATCGGTTATTGAACTTTAAAGACAGCAAGTTGATTACTTGTGATGTTAACTGTGCTTTTTACTGGAGTTTTTTCTTTTTTAGCTAAAACAAAAACAAAAAAAAGGGCATTAGGTCTCAGAAGAGCAACTGGGCATAGACGGGGTTTTTAGCCATGACCTTGGGGGGAAAAGCCCCATGATCTTGGGCGATGTTTTGGGCCCAAAATACTAACAGTGTCATTACAGTGTCATAACAGTGTCGTTTATTTCCGAAACCTTAGATTGAAATCTGACATTTCACAAATTTTTTGATGTGGAATTATAGTTTTTTCCCAAAAAAAAAAAAAAAAAAAGAAGAAATACAGGAGGAGATTTTTTTTGCTCGGAAAAAAGTGAACTTTCCTTCCGAGGTACATGGGACCTCGTGGCCTAAAACTCTTCGCTATGCTCTGGGTTTTAGGTCGCCCTGTTCTAAGAAATGTACCTCAAGGGTGGTCAAAAGTTCACATTCTATATAAATAAAACGTGGTTTCTTTTTATCATCTTCACGAAATAGGTAAGCGTCAGTACCTTGTCGTTCTGAATTAAAACTCTTTGTTGTGCTATTTTTTTAAAAAAAGTTTTTTTTTTAATGTTTGTACTGTATTCTATCAAGTTTCTTTACTATGCTGTAATACTGTACTGTTAGCTGTTTTTGTTTTGTTATTCAGGGGTGTTGTTTTTTAGCGACATGTTCCCTTCCCTAGAAGTGTTACTGTTTGGGGGGGGTGATCGCATTTCTGAAAACTTTTTTTTGCGTAGTGCGTAGCAGCTCCAGTTGTTTTTTAACGACATATTTAAAGTAAGTTTGCCGCATTGCTAATTACTAGATAGCTGTTTTTGTATTTGTTGGGTGTCATTGTCTCGATTTCAAAGGATATGTCACTCTTGTTTCACCGGATTCCTTACTTCCTTTAACACTTTCTGAAACCTATTTTTATAAATAGGAGAAGGAATGTTTGTTGCTCTGTTTAGTTCGTAGTAACTCCTGTTGTTTTTTAACGACGTATTCGAAGGGGTTGCCTAGATAGTTAGTCTTAGGTTCTTTTCAGTTTCCCCCCCCTCTTTTCCTCTTTTTTTTTTTTTTCCTTCTTTTTTCCATTCCGATAGATTTCTGCTCATCTAAAATTGACTGGAGCGGTAATGCGCTCTTACTTTCTTTGAGTTGTTTGGATGGGGGAAAAGGAAAAAAAAAAAAAAACATTGTTCAAAAGAGTGTTCGTACAGTTGTTTTTGAACGACTGTTTTTTTCGACAAAACAATAGTAAAACAAAGTGTTGAGCAAGAGTCCTTACACGTTCTCATCTCTTGGGACGTGTTTGTAGGTTGTTTTACATGCAGTTCTTATGTTGTTTAGAAAAGACTACGAAAACAGGATTCAGAGAGCCACTGTTGCTTCTCAAAGGAAATTCAAAAAAAAAAAAAGAAAAAAAAGTCGCTCAGCGGTTGTTTTTGAACGACTGCTCACCTACTGTTTTAATCGATATATAGCCCAAAAAGGTGGGAGTTTTTGTTGTTTTTGAACGACTTTCCCACATCTGACATTCACATAAGGAGAGAGGGGCGTAAATGTGATTATTGCGTGCATTATTTATTTTTTCCTTTTTCTAAATGCACTTTTACGTATTGGGTGTACCACCTTTGAGTAGCTACAAGTGTTGTCAAAACTCAAATTACGTTCCGAAGAAAATTCTGGTTGTTTGTTAACAATCGTTTTTTATTAGTTTTTTCCATTTAACGTTCCAAAGAGATGAGAACGTGTCATGTTTTTACTGCCTGTATCAAAGCATAATAAGGTACTGCTGCTCCCCGCGCATGCCTTCCATACTCAATGTGAAACACTAAGCAGATGCATCTGTTTTTGTGGATATTGATTTGAATCTTTCTGGTGCCTTCCTTTTGTATTAAAGAATTCTGCGTACATCGTTTATCCGATTGGTTATTGTATTCTATTAGAATCCGCCAGTGTAGTAAAACTGTCTGAAAGTATATTTGGATGTTAATCAACGCTGGTGTTCATTTTTTATTGCGGAGTTTCTTCAACCGAATAAACTGTGTACTCGGTATTGACTTTTCATTTTGAATTTTTCTTTTCTATTCCCCCTTCTGCCTTCCCTCCTTTGCATAGTTCTGTTCCGTACATACGCGAACGAAATCGAAAAAAAAAAAAGAAAAAAAAAGCATGGATTTAGCAAAGAAAAGCAAAGCTGTTCCGTATTTTACACTACCTAGGGCGCTGTCTTTAGTGTTAGCCTCTGACTGTTTGAGTGCTTGTTAAGCAGGCATTTTATATTGTTATTGTTGGGGGTTTTAGTGAACGCATCTCTGTCTCTCTTTTTTAATTTTATTTTCCATTCTTCGTTTCCCTTTCGCGAAAAGGTACTTTAGATTTTTATTTTTATTTTTTGTTTCACATTAGTTATAAAAATAACAAAGGAAAGAGGTGAAAGAAAAAGAAAAAAAAGAAAAAAAACCTCTGCTTCTTTGTGATTTCTTCCTCTCAAATCCTGCACACTCCTTAGAGTCACCAACCCCATGCATTTCTCAATTTTTAGTTTTTTTATCTCATCGTCCTATGTTGCACCAGATTGGTGATGGCATTTCTTTTTTTTTTTTTTTTTGAAAATCTTTTTAAATATATTCCGTAATGATGGATACCTGTTTACATAGCATAACATAGTTCGCAGGGTTTTTTCAGTTAGATTTTTTTTTTTCTTTTTTCTTTTTATTGATTCTTTTTTTCTTCTCTCCCTGTGCCTGGTTTATGGCATAATAAACTTAATATTAATAAAACATAATAAAAAAATACTCACCCCAAACTATAGAGCCTTTAAAACGCAATTTGTTGCTGCTGCGATTATTCCGATTCGCAAAGAGCTCTGTTGGAGGAAAATAATAAGGGGGGGGGTAAAAAAAAAAGAAGAATGGACACTTCGTTAATACTTGTAATTTGGTTCGTGCACAAACGGGAACAAACCTGTGGTGTTAACGCTGAACGTTGCTCTCTCTTTCGCTCGTGACTGTGATCGGCCGAAGCTTGAGTAGCAGTTCGTTTTTTATTTATTTTTTTTTTTCTAAAATCTGTTGTGATGACCTGTACCTAGCTGGTATTGTGTTGTTGTGTTTCTGAGTTGTGGCGTCGACAACTATCGATGTCTTTTCCTTTTTTTTCTCTTTTTTTTTTTTCTCTTTTCCCTTTAAAAAAGAAGGGAAGAAAAAAAAAATAACAGAAATTCTCACTTCTGCTTTCATAACACCCTCGTGTGGGTTTGAGTGGATCGTAAACAAGGTTTGAGTTTCTTATTTGTGAGAATATAACAGCTGCATGTAGTCTACTAGTACAAGCAACTCTCTTTTTATCAACTGACTACAACTAAGTAAGTGTGATAAAAACGACAAAATACAGGAAATAAATATAGGAAAAACCTGTAGGGAAAAAAATTACAAACATCTCCCACGGAGACAACATAAAATAAAAATAAAAATAAAAATAAAAATCCTTAGCGTTCATCCGCAAGTGCCTTTCAGTTAGAAACCACCGAGGAGTTTGTTACTTATTTCTGAAGCAATACTGTAAACTTATTTTTTATTTTTTTATTTTCCCCCTCCAATCAGTTCACAAGATGTGTTAAAAACGTGTTGAATGGATTCCAGTTGTACCTTACCACTCTGAATCAGAATTATGTCATGTTTCTTTTTTATTAGATATAGCCAAAAAAAAAGAAAAGAAAAACAACAACAACAACAATGTCGTGTACTCTGGCACTAACGTTGCTGACTGCCACATCAGGCAGTCAACGAATGTCTTCAAGAGGGAGATGGATTACTGATGAATACGACAGAGTTAGATTGTTTCATGGATTTAACGACATTCAACATGCAAAGGGAGGTGAATTCTTACCTGGAGCAATGAGAGTTAAATCAAATCTTGAAAAGATGCAAAGCGGAGGATTTAACGGGTTCAGAATGCCAATGATGTGGGCGGGTATCAATCTGGCTGAGAATGTATACAATCAGACTTACTTGACGACTATGGAGGAAATATTAAACACGATGGGTGAGTATGATTTATACAGTTTCTTAGACATGCATCAAGACGTTCTATCATCGAGATGGCATTCATATGATGGGGCTCCTCTTTATGTTGTAAACAAGACAGTACCACGTCATCCCTACCCTTGGCCTTTAAAGGAACTTAAACACTGGGCTGCTGGATACCTAACTGAAGCTGTAGGACAATCATTTCAGGACATTTATAGGAATAAACACGGTGGTCTTGATGATTGGGGAAACACTTGGGTTGAAGTTGCAAAAAAATTCAACGGAAACAAAAACATCCTCGCGTATGAGTTGATGAATGAACCTTGGGCTGGGGATGTGTATGCTGATCCGCTATTGTTACTTCCTGGTGAGGCAGGAAAGAAAAATTTACTACCTGCGTATGACAACATCGTATCTAAAATAAAACAACACGACATCGATACCATTATTATGTTTGAACCAGTTACTTGGGGAATGGTCATTCCATCTGATAAAAAGGAAAACATCACAAAAATTATTTCGTCAGGGTTTGACAGAGTTCCAGGTGGTGAGCGATACGCTAATAAATCAATCTTTTCGTGGCATTACTACTGTTGGATGTTATCATCTGATTATGCTAATACATCACAGCCATATCCTCCAATTGTTAAAGCAGAGTGCCATGACGGTTTAGAGCCTCTTGTCTTCTCATCAGTCGTTAAGGATATTTCTAAAATCGGAGCATCGTCATTTTTAACAGAGTTTGGTGCACTTACTCCCTCAGCATCTAATCCAGATTCTGAGGGTTCAAAAGAAATTGCTGCGATTCTAGAAGCTGCTGATCAACATTTACAGTCATGGACGTATTGGGACATTGAGGGAATCGTTGGAAGGAGTGATTTGTTACTTATCGATGATCGTTTCACTCCTTTTATCAGGCCCTTCGCTTCAGCAACTGCCGGAACACCTATAAAAATGCACTACGATTTGTTAAAAAAAGTCTTTACTTTTTCATACAAAATTGATACGAATATAACTCAACCAACTGTCATTGTTGCTCCTTCTTTTTGCTTCCCTTCTGGTGTTGAAGTGGATGTATCACACACTGGTATCACGTGGCAGACATGTGAAGCAACAAGCATCTGTTTGTCTGCTGACTCTACCGTGGCTCCTGGTACCACGATTGGTGTTTCCGTGCAGGGCAAACAATAAGGGGGAAAAAAAAAATTGATCTTGTTGTTACGTTATGTAGGTAATAATTAGTCATGAAAACGTTGGGTGCTTTGTTGAAGTTATTCCCCATTTTTAGTTATTTATTTATTTATTTTTGTTTTTTTTATTTTTTTCTCCCTCTACAATCTGATAAAATACATACAACTCGTAACAGGGACGTGGATATGATTTTGTTTGTAATTCGAAACTTTCAATTTCTGTAAATTCCAACCGGCTCCTGTTTACAGTTTTCTCTCCATATCTCCGACTATCAAGAATGCGGTTCGCAGCCTCATTTTGACGATAAATGATAATAATGTTGTTTTAAATTGCATTTTAGTCATTTAGTGAAAGTCATGATCCCCACGTTCTTCCACCCTACCTCTTTCTATTCTGTTTTTTTTTTTTTTTGAGACGGATGGCTTTTTCCCCTTGCGTGTGTCAATAATTTAGGGAAGTAGAGACGAAATTCATCTTTTCCAGCAGGGATGTGTGAGCAAACAATAATCTTATGATTTTATTTTAATCTATCGGCTTCTAAGGGAAAATTTACACTTCGCAGTCCTGGCTGAGCGTGAAGTTTTTTCTTTACCGAATTTAATTGCATGCGTTTGGATTAGGAACGTTGCGAGCGTGAAATAATGATAACATTATTTCACGCCTGGGCATGTTTTTACTTAGCACATGCGTCTCAGGCTACTACCTCACAGTGTGATATGTATTAGTATGAGCGTGTCATCCCGATTCAAAGTTAATACCTCACCAGTGGTCGTCATCCCTAGTCGATACAGATACCCTTTTTACCCAAGATCTCGCATGGGCTCATTATAGGGACAAGAAAGCAGAGCTTCCCTGCGGCAGCAGAGTGCACCGAAGCTGCCAAGGATGCAGGAGGTACTCCTGGAGTGCCCCGTGGACCACCGGAGTGTAAATTTTCTCTTCGAATCCTATCTTAAAATAAAACGACGGTTTTAGATGCAAATCAGATAGCCTGATTTTCATTAAATCAATAGTTATGAACAAGTCAACGAGTCTCTATTTCAGACTTGCACTGAATTCATGATGCAGTACCTCTCTCTTCGTTTGCTTGTCCTTTATTCTTACCCAAAAAAGAAAAGTTATCAGCAAGGGTTGTGTTTTTTATTCTCGTTCTCTGTGTCTGTAAGTTGAAACCGAAATATAATTATTTAGTGAACAATAAGCTGTTTGTTGATAGTAATTAAATTCGTACTGCAGGTTATCATAAATTATGTTTGGTAAAAAGCGATTGTTGCAGACAACTATCGTGGAACACGATTGCAAGATATGTATTGTCTTTTCCAAAACCTTCAAAAAGAAGAAATCCCATTGCAAGGTTCTTCATTTCTTGGGGATCTTAAAATAGATCATTGTACAGTAGTATTGTTATCTCTTTGTGAGAATCTAATAACACCTTCTTCTCCTTCAGGAAACTACTCAAAACAACAATGCAGGTTTTTGTGACGTGTCCGGATTTGGGATTCCCCGCAGTGTCAGTCGCGACTGGTGTTGATTCCCTTGTGAGCGAAGTGTTGACGGCGGCAGCTGGGGAGTGGGATGTGGATCCGGAGGAAGTTGAACTGTCGTTCGCTGGTGACACGCTTTGCGAAAGTGAGCGACTAGCAGATCGTGGAGTGGTTGGAGAGAGCGAGTTGGAGATGTGGAAGAAGCGGTTTCGTATATTTAGTAAATGCTGGTTTGTTGATGATTCAAAACGGGAGAAGCTGCTTCGTTGGCTAAGTGAACACAATGAGGAATACTTATGCCTTGACACCACAACATTCACAGAGGATGGTTGCCTCAGTATTAAGGGTGATTTGCTTCCTTCTGATGCCGAACGGATTTCTTTCCGCAATTCAAATCCCGACATCTCAGCCATCTCACAAGTTGTCACCATTGGAGATTTTTTCTTGTGTCACTGTTCACAAATCACTTCTGTTGATTTTTCAGGTCTTAGTAGTGTCACCACTATTGGAAATGCTTTCTTGTGTCACTGTTCACAAATCACTTCTCTTGATTTTTCAGGTCTTAGTAGTGTCACCACTATTGAAGGTTTTTTCTTGTATTCCTGCTCACAAATCACTTCTCTTGATCTTTCAGGTCTTAGTAGTGTCACCACTATTGGAAATAGTTTCTTGTCTCATTGTTCACAAATCACTTCTCTTGACCTTTTACGTCTTAGTAGTGTCACCACTATTGGAGATTATTTCTTGTCTTCCTGCTCACAAATCACTTCTCTTGATCTTTCAGGTCTTAGTAGTGTCACCACTATTGGAAATAGTTTCTTGTCTCATTGTTCACAAATCACTTCTCTTGACCTTTTACGTCTTAGTAGTGTCACCACTATTGGAGATTATTTCTTGTCTTCCTGCTCACAAATCACTTCTCTTGATCTTTCAGGTCTTAGTAGTGTCACCACTATTGGAAATAGTTTCTTGTCTCATTGTTCACAAATCACTTCTCTTGACCTTTTACGTCTTAGTAGTGTCACCACTATTGGAGATTATTTCTTGTCTTCCTGCTCACAAATCACTTCTCTTGATCTTTCAAGTCTTGGTAGTGTCACCACTATTGGACATAGTTTCTTATATCACTGTTCACAAATCACTTCTGTTGACCTCTCAGATCTTAGTAGTGTCACCACTATTGGAGATTATTTCTTGTCTTCCTGCTCGCAAATCACTTCTCTTGATCTTTCAGGTTCTAAGTAGTGTCACCACTATTGGATTTCGTTTCTTATATCACTGTTCACAAATCACTTCTCTTGATCTTTCAGATCTTAGTAGTGTCACCACTATTGGACATAGTTTCTTGTCTCATTGTTCGCAAATCACTTCTGTTGACCTCTCAGGTCTAAGTAGCGTCACCACTATAGGAGATTATTTCTTGTCTAAATGTACACAAATCACTTCTCTTGTTCTTTCTGGTCTTAGTAGTGTGATTAAAATAGGCGATAGGTTCCTTGCTAATAGCAATGCACTTGAATCTGTTCAGCTGCCTGTAAATAATGGCGCTCTCTTTGAGAAGTCAGTGGAAGCAGCGATTAATCATTAAGTTTTGTTTTGTTAATTTTTTATTTAGCTTTCTTTCAATTTACGAGTTTTCTTATTATTTTTCATTCTTTCTAAAGTGTGTTGTATTTTTGTTTTGTTTGTGCTCTCGCTGCTGTGAAAGCTTCAATCCAATTTATTCTATGAACCTCTTCACGGAGTAGAATTAATTTAAATATAAAATTTCTGTTCAAATATTGTTCGAATTGTAGTTCCAGGTGTTGCTTTGTAATGAACTTATTGAGTACTGGCTTTGTGGGAATCTAATAACACCTTCTTGTCCTTCAGCGAATTACTGAAAACAACAATGCAAAATTTTTTGTTTTAATGATGACGTTTTCCATTCGTCCTGATGATTTTGCAATGAGATAATTCTTTTTTTAGTAAAAGCAGGACTTCCTTTTTTGAGTTACAAAAAATAATTTATCGTTTTGGTTTCTCGGGGCTCACTACTTTCATTTATTTTATTTTATTTATTCATTTGTTTTGTTTTCTTTTCTCTATAGTTATCCTCATATCATTTTCTGACAACAATCGGACAAGGTGGAAAGCTGACAATAGGCATACTGTGTTCATTATGCCCCGTCAGCCGAAGCTATAATAAAACAATCCTAATAAGATTGCAGACAACTATCGTGGAACACGATTGCAAGATATGTATTGTCTTTTCCAAAACCTTCAAAAAGAAGAAATCCCATTGCAAGGTTCTTCATTTCTTGGGGATCTTAAAATAGATCATTGTACAGTAGTATTGTTATCTCTTTGTGAGAATCTAATAACACCTTCTTCTCCTTCAGGAAACTACTCAAAACAGCAATGCAAGTTTTTGTGACGTGTCCGGATTTGGGATTCCCCGCAGTGTCAGTCACGACTGGTGTTGATTCCCTTGTGAGCGAAGTGTTGACGGCGGCAGCTGGGGAGTGGGATGTGGATCCGGAGGAAGTTGAACTGTCGTTCGCTGGTGACACGCTTTGCGAAAGTGAGCGACTAGCAGATCGTGGAGTGGTTGGAGAGAGCGAGTTGGAGATGTGGAAGAAGCGGTTTCGTATATTTAGTAAATGCTGGTTTGTTGATGATTCAAAACGGGAGAAGCTGCTTCGTTGGCTAAGTGAACACAATGAGGAATACTTATGCCTTGACACCACAACATTCACAGAGGATGGTTGCCTCAGTATTAAGGATGATTTGCTTCCTTCTGATGCCGAATGGATTTCTTTCCGCAATTCAAATCCCGACATCTCAGCCATCTCACAAGCTGTCACTATTGGAAATCGTTTCTTGTATCTTTGTTCACAAATCACTTCTCTTGATCTTTCACGTCTTAGTAGTGTCACCACTATCGGAGATGTTTTCTTGTGTGGCTGTTCACAAATCACTTCTCTTGATCTTTCAGGTCTTAGTAGTGTCGCCACTAGGAGATTATTTCTTGTCTGAGTGTACACAAATCACTTCTCTTATTCTTTCAGGTCTTAGTAGTGTCACCACTATTGGAGATGTTTTCTTGTGTGACTGTTCACAGATCGCTTGGGATCACGACACCTGCCTCCTCGCGGCGGTCCCGGACGACTTCGATAGGGGTCGACAAAACAGTGTCAAACACAAGAGATGCCAACAACATCAAAACCATCAAAACCAGCTACAACATCCAGAGCATACAAACCCTGGATGCTTCTTGTCAAATAAAGAACGGAATAAACTAGCCCATGCCTTGAATGGCAATGGTGGACCAGGAAAGGACAGCAGAGACCGACGCCCGCGAGACGATACTCGCGACAGGGACGAAAACCGTCCAAACAAGGAGGAACGCCGCATAGCGAAGCTCGAGAAAGAGAAACTCGACTCGCTAGACGAGATAGAGGAAGAGAAGCAACGACTGGGGCAGCAGAGAATGGCCATGGAACAGCACCACCACCAGAAGGAAACCAACCTTCAAGGACAAGAAAAACAGTTGGAACAGCAACGCCAACACCAACAACAAGAACTGCAAAGTCAGTACCACCAACAACAGCAGCAACTGCAGAGCCATCATCAGCTGAAGGAAGCGGAAAACCTCCAGAAGGAGCAAAACCTACAGGCTCAACTCAAGGAGCGACACCAGCACCAACAGAAGGAATTGCAGAAGCAATACCGCCAACAACAACAGCAACTGGAAAGCCAACAGCAGAAGAAGGACGCCGAGTCTGAACAGCAAACACATCTGACTCGGTCACAACTACAGAAGGAGAAGGAATCCTTCCAGACAGAGAAGGAACGGCTCCACCTCCAGCTGGATCAGCAGTTGAAGAACGAGAAGGAGCACCTCCACCAACAACTCCAACAGAAGGAAGACGAGGTTCGTAAAGAAAAGTTAGCAGAGAGAATAGAACTCCAACAACTGCGAGATGAACTAACTCAACAAGAACAGAACATCCAACGACGTGAGGAAGAGGTGAACCGAGGACAGCACCAACTACACCAACAACAACAACAACTAGAGCAGCAGCAACAGCAATCGCAACATCAGCAACTGGAACTACAACAACAACGGCAACAACAGCAACAGCAACAACAGCATCAACAACTGGAACTACAACAACAACAACAACAGCACCAACAACAGCATCAACAACTGGAACTGGAACAACAACAACTACAACAGCAACAGCAACTGCAACAACATCGACAACCGCAACAACAACCGCAACAGCAACCCGTACACTACATGCAACATCAACCGTATGCAACGTACGACACCTACGCCCAGCAGCAGCAGTCTTCCCACTACGAAGGGCTACAACAGGAACTGAAGCGCGAAAGAGAGGAGAAGAGCGAACTACGCGAGATGCTCCGAACTCTCCAACAACAACTGGACGGATTGAGAGAAGAACTCAAGGCCCAACATGCTGAGGCGAAGAGGCAGCAGGAAACGGCGGGACGAGAAGCGAGAGAGATGCAAGAACGTTTCTTGCTAGAACTGGAAGCGGAACGGGTCCAGATCAGAGGGCTCAACTCGCTGAGAGAAGAGGAAGAGGAACATCAGATGGACACCACCCCTGATCAGGAAGCAAATACGGAAGTGAAGCAAACGCCACCGGTGAAGCTGCCCCAAGACGGCATGAGGGAGCTGGACGCCTCACGCAAGAAGCTGATGAAAGAAATCAATGAAGGGCAGGTAGCCGGACGATCGGCCATCCAAGAGCAGATGGTCCGAGAGGCCGGGAGACTGGCGCAGACTCAGAAGAGCTGGGAGAACGCAGCACGCAAGGAGCGATCCAGAGTGGATAACCTCTCGCTGGCACCGGAATACTGGCCAGAGGGAATGGCGATCACGAAGGAGCAGTACGACGCCGGTACAAAGGGAGTACACCTCACCACCAGAGAGGAGGCAAGGAAGAGGATGTCGGGAACACCTCCGGGAGCCTGGGAAACGTTATCCCTGGTAACCCTGGAACCACCATCAAGCACGGCCCAAAAAGTACAAGTGGTACTGAAGGAGACGACGAGCGACGGCGAGAAGAGAATTCTCAAGCAGCTCTGGATGACAACACTGGGAAGAGTGGTTGTACCATCCGGAACAGACGTCGTGCGGACGGAAAGCACGAGGGAGATGGTTGTCCGGGTGGACAAAAAATGATCCGGAGAGAAGAGATTGTCGGAAGTGAAGCGCTCCCCGTTCAGAGCAACGGAGGAATTGAAGAAGATGCCGGGGTACGTCGATACGTACAACCCGCGGATCGGAGACCAGAGCGTCACGGTGATGCTCAGGGTGAAGGTAGCCGAAGTGAAGAACTTCCTCCGAGAATCGGGGAAGGACGGCGTCTTCACCAAGGAAAAGGATCCGAGAGAGGAACGAGCAGTGAAGGCGGCGGTCATTTGGCTACCGAAGGACGAGACGCTCGGAATCGCTCGGGACAAGGCTGTAGAAGTCGATGGGGGGCTGGGACTCGTGGTAAACGAACACGGACTCGGGCTTCGAGTGACCAGCTGGCAGGAAACGGCGGCGAGGGAGAAACTGCACCTGCCGGCTAAGCTACCGGAAACAAAGATCACGGGTATCCCGATCGGCACAACCACCGACGAAGCGATCAAGTGGCTGATCACGAAGGAAGGCTGGGAAGTGAGGAAGACGAAGGAAGGCGTACGGAACGGCATGCGATGGATGGTCGTCCGCGGTCCGGTGAGAACGCAGGAAACCATCACGGTGGATGGCGTCCTGTGCATGGTGGAGGCTGGGAAACAGAAGGAGGAAGTCGACCCGAAACGGAAGGAGACCAAACGCCCGAATGCGACACCGACGAAACCAGAGAAAAGGCGTGACCCGACGGAGGGAACGGGAGGAAAGTGGTACACTCGATTGGAGTTCATCGAGTTTCATGGGAAGAAGAAGGGACAACGCCTATGGTTAGAAGCCAGCAACCCAACACCAACTACGACGGCACCTACGAAGGCAGCGACCGCAACGACGACAACGGAAAAGGAACCCAAGTCGACAAAAAAGAAGGAGAACAGCTCAGTGGACGAGAGATTGGACCGACTGGAACGTCTACTGATGGCGTTCATGGAACGGAATTGACCGGCGGAGGACGGAAGGAACTGGGCGGAGACACGGAGACGTCTCCTGCTACAAGCTGGCGACGTTGAGAGGAACCCCGGACCGAGACCACGAATCGATGGGCTCACCGTGGGAACAATCAATGTCACCACACTAGAAGGAAAAATAGATGCCATCACAGATCTGAACCTAGATCTGATAGCTCTACAGGAAACTTCTCTGACGGGCCCACAGCAACGCCAGATGAAAAAACAGCTCGGTGAGAGAGGATGGGAAGCGACGTTCGGGTTAGAGTGCAAATTACTAACCGATGGGCAAAAGACGTGGACGGCGGCGGGAGGCGTGGCCATCTTGACGCGCACTGGTACACCGGTGAGAAGGATAAAACACGATCGGCTCGACAACACAGGACGATTCGTACACGCGGGAGTGTCGTACGGAAATGGCAAGGTACTGCACGTTTTCTCGTTCTACGGAGACGTACGTTCGGCGGTCTACACGGAAGAGTTGATTGCGGAGATGCTCGTGGAAGCAGCAGCTCTGGGTGATGTTCCCGTATTGATAGCGGGGGACTTCAACGTCGAAACAACGGAATCGCCGGCGCTTCTGTCGGCTTTCGCACACGGACTCTGGATAGATGCCGCCGTCTCGATGGGAAACATGACACCGACAAGCGAAGCGGGAAAAGGACTTCGTAGAATCGATGCTATTCTGATGAACCGCGGGGCGGCGACAGCAATCTCGAATGACACAACGATCCATGTGCATAAGAGTGAGCTGATCCCGACACACAAGCCGGTCATCATTAGAAAGCTCAACATCTCACGTTACAACGAGAAGGCTCCTAGGCTGATAGTACCGAAACAGTTGGATACCTCCGAGACAACGGCCCCGAGTGAGGGGAAGGCCGAAAGGCAACTCCACTGGACGCGAGCTGTAGCGACGGAAGATCCTGACAAGATGCTGGAGGCGCTTGGAGAGATCATCGAAAGATACCTTCTGACGGGAAATCTGGAGATAAGTAACCCAGCCAAGTACAAGGGACGCGGGAAGAAGCGTGAGCCTGTGATGTGGACGAACGCGGCGAAACAAGACGGGAGAGGAGCGACGTGCAGGGAAACGCGAAGAAGACTGCAGAAGATACGTGTTCTGGAGGAAGTGATGAAAATCACAAAGCAACGCGATGGTCCGACGGTGCCGTCCCACGAAGTAATGAAACTCTGGAAAAAATTACGAAAACTCGATCCGACGACGGGATCCGAAATACCACAGACGGAGGAGCTTCGGATACTACTACAACAAGCGAGACAGGAGCAAGCGATAGAAAGCAAGAAGCTCCGAACTGAACGCATCCGCATGTGGAAACGGAATGTTGTCGACAATTGGAATGACGACCGCACGAAAGTTTTCCAGTGGATCAGGAACGTCGAGCAATCGAAGACTGTTCTGATGGAAAAGGCAGATGGAAGCTGGACGGCCAACTGCTCCGAGATGGATGAGGCCATGCACGCGGCATGGGACCCCATACTCAAAAAGTACTTATCAGACCCGGAACCAGACTGGATGAAGTTCGAAGAACGGTACAGCATCCTAACTACATCGAGGAACACCCGATGCGATGCGAAGATATCACCGGGGAGGACGTTGCAAAAGCCCTCAGAAGGACTAGCTCGCGCAAAGCAGCTGGGGTAGACGGCTTCAGGATATCGGAGCTCAAGTCGCTACCGGAGGACATGATTCAGATGATAGCGGAATTCTACAACATAGTGGAGAGAACACACTGGCCGGAAGCACTTCTCACGGCACTGGTGTCGGCCATACCCAAAGGGGCAGGGACGAAACTACTGGAGCAGAGACCCATTACGGTGACATCCGCACTTTACAGACTATGGGGCTGTATACGTATGGAAAAGGATGTAATGGAGTGGCAAGAGAAGTGGGCTCACGACGGGCAGTACGGCTACCGGAAGGGGAGATCTACGCTCGACCTCAGCTGGAAGATAGCACTAGACGTGGAACACGCAACTCTCTACGGAGAAGAGATTGCTGGAGTGACCACGGACTTCAGGAAGTGTTTCGACCTGATCCCGCACGACATCCTCCTGAAATTGGTGAAGGAATTGGGCCTCGGTGATAAGATCCTGAGAACTGTGACGGATGTCTACCGGCGACTCAGAAGGAGATTCAAGTTCCCGAGCGGCGTCGGAGAAGAATTTGCCACCACCAACGGAATACTGCAAGGATGTCCGCTCAGCGTGGTGCTCTTCAATGCGCTGAGCTCGATACTCAGCAAAGCAATCGAGAGGGAAGCCGATGTGACGCCCGGATCGTATGCGGACGACCTGACGTTGTTTGGATCACGAACGAAGCTACAAGAAGGCGTAGAAGTCGTTGCGGAGTTCTGCACCCTGACCGGACAAGAACTCGCACCTCAGAAGTGCAAGTGGTTCTCGAACAGAGACCAGGGCCAGACCAACATCACAATGGGGGACACAACACTGGACTTCGATGACAGTGTCGATATCGTGGGATGCCACCTCAGTATGAAAGGAACCACCAAGCAGATGGGGAGGATCACGGAAGAAGTGCTCGATAGAGCGAGGCGAATCCGGTTACTTCCGCTCAGATATCAAGCGAAGGAACAGATAGCTGCAGCTAGTGTCATGCCCAAGGCGCTCTTCGGAACGGCACTGTACGATCCCGATGCGACGCGACTCGGACTGCTGAGAAGAGCAATGGCAACGGGGATTTTCCGGAAACTTGGAGGGAAAAGAACTAAGATGTCGCACACCATGGGCCTAACGCTACTCTGCAAGGGACATTGTGTGGATCCCGCGACGTACATTAGGTACAATAGACTCCTTGCACTCACCAGAATGCTACCGAAGCTAACTGAGAGGATACGCAGGGTATGGGAACACCTGCAAGAGCACACTGAAGCGACGAGAGGACCAGTCGGCCTCGCCCTGAGTACTCTGAAGGAACTTGGATGGGAATGGTCAACTTTCTCGGTCTTCGAAGGTCCGGGAGGGACGACCGAACACGGAAGGCTGGATGCGGGGCGCTGGCGGCACGATGTCAGAGAGGCGTGCAGGCGTTTCACCTGGAACAAAACAATTGCGGAAACGAGACGGGTAAACCTGAGAGGTATTGAAGCGGGCATCGACCGGAAAGAGACCCTGAAGGTCCTGAAGGAAGGAAAGGGCGACCCCTACCTGCGCGGAGTAGTGAAGCACTGCCTCCTGGACAACGTGTACACTGGCTCGATGAAGGCGGGAAACAAGAACTGCGCGCACTGCGAGGAGGTTGACGACGTAGAGAGTACATCTGTTGACTTGTGAAACTTTGAATGAGGAAACTAAAGAACCTGACAATGTAGTGACACATACTCAACAGGAGCTGATTGAATTATTAAATTAATAAAAAGGATCGTTTAGAATATGTAAAGACTGGAGTTAGGAAATATTTATTATAGACTCAGTAGATGAGGTAATACGAAAGGACAAAATCCAACTACTCTGAATTCTTGAAAAATGAGGAACCCAAAACCTTTGACTTCACTGCTATGTATAGCAACCCAAAGCAGAGAAGCGTTGGTGGAATCATTTTTAAATTTTCGGGTAAGAAACATATTGCAGAGCACGTGGAAAAATCCAAGACTTTTTTTTTACAGATGGAGGGGCTTTTAACCCAATTATACTTCACCCCCCTCTCAGGAATTACCGAACAAGATTAAAGGCTCAATTGTATTTTTTTAATATTCTGATTTAGTACAACTATCTTATAATAATCTCATATTGTTACCCCAACCAGAGACTAATCTTGTACATTTAGCAGATAGTATGTTCCGACACTTATGTTGTTGTGTAAGGTTTGTTTTCTTTTACTCTTTTTCTTATTGTGTTATTATCTCATAACGTTTTTTATATAATGTATTCTGTCCGATCACTATGTGTAATTTCTTTCCTACAAACCAAACTACCACCAACAGAGGGATCTCTGGGGGTGCAAAGGTGGATCCGCCTACTGCAATGGCACGTAAAACTTATGATGAACAGGAATTAGTGCTCAGCAGAGAGCCACCATTGTCATTGATTGTTTTTAGACATCAGGTTCAGGGAGTAGAATGTCGTTCATTTGTGACATCTGGACTTATGAAGTTCTCTCATCGTGAAATTGTTTTCACATTTAAATTGACGGATAAACAGATTAAACAATCTAAGATAACTGAAGAGTTTGAAGTTAATAAGGATGTACCAAATGGATTAGTAGATCTTGTTCATATTATAGTCGTGTATGCTTCTCAGGGGAAATTGGCAACTGGGGGTCGCATGACGAGATTACATCCAACTAATGGTCAGGGACTCTTTGGAAATAATTTTAGAGGAATTCTTTATTATCCATGTCAAGGTGAGCGATTTCCAGCAGGTGGTCTCCAAGCCTTTGCACTAACACATGCCGAGATAGAAATAGTAGATCGTGTTGGGCCAGTTAGGTTTATGTCTTCGTTGGGGCAAGCACATCGTCAATTCCCAACTGTTCCATGGATTGATACTGAACGATCAGCAATGTTAGGAACCAAAAAATGGCTTGAATCGTCGTTAATCAGAGAATTAGGTTTGTCCTCATCGATTGCATCAACATTTATATGTCTCCAAACCCAATTACCTGGTGCACCAGTGGTATCTTCAAATACAACAAATGGTTGTCATGATTACACTTGGGATCGTAGCAATTCTAGTCAAAGAGCAGTGTTAATTTATAGCAAAGATCTGTGCTCTTACTTGGAAGAAAATAGAATGGAATCTCCACGAAAGACATCTTTTGGTTTGTTTTCATTTCCCACCAGAGATGTCAGTCACATTCTGACTTATCCTATCACATCTGCTGATCGCTCTAACAATAATATAGATGCAATTATGGGTGGGAACTATAGAGACACTGGGGTAACGAGTATGTTGGGAAATTTTTTCTTGTTTACAGAAAGTAATAATACTCCTCAGGGTGCTGTGAAAGTCGAAGATGGTTTTTGCATTTTTGTTCCCTCTGTCGAACGTATCATTGACGCAATTATCAACAAAGAGAACGTGAAAATTGAGGCATCCGATGAGGCAATGCCACTACACCTGGTGTATCTAAAAGACAACCAATAAGCTTTAGAACAGACTCTCATCTTATTATGCGGCTTTTCTTTCCAGCCGACGCTAAGAAGCAGAGAAGAGATGTTCGAGAAAAAAAGGAAAAAAAGAAAGAACAAGATCTCCGTTTAATCAGTAGATTGGTTATAAATCTGAAGATCACTACATCTTCAGTAATAAATTGATATGCAAATAGTTGTTCATTCTTTGAACGTATTTAAGAATGAAAACCACTTCAACTTTTATCATTTTATAAAAGACTCTTATCTCGTTGTGCGGCTTTTGTTTTTTTCCAGCCGACGTTGAGAAACTGAGAAGAGATTTCCGAGAAGGAAAAAAGAAAAGAAAAAGATCTCCGTTTAATCGGTAGCTTGAGCGAACCTTCCAAAGAACTTTCATAAAAAGTCGATTGATGCCATATTTTGTTATCTCGTCTCGTACAAGGTTGCAATTCTTGGCTTCCTCACAGGTTATAGAGTTTTACTCGGTTTAGTAGGGATTAATTCTCTATCCAAACATATAGTTGGTCCGGCGCGGTTATGACCATAAACTGACTGTCATTTTACCTGATCCTTTTGTTTTCATTTCTTGCTAAGTGATATGGCTATGTATTGCCCAATTTTTGTCGCAGTACAATCATAATGCTTTAGACAACTGAGGGGTGAACGATCCTCGGTATCGTTCACCCCTCAGTTCAGTAGGTGGGCATATGGCACATCAGGTCGTATTATAAAGTAAGATGCTGAATAAGGAATAAGAAGGGTTTTTTTAATTTTCTTGACCTTCTCCTCCACTCCCAGATCATTTCTCTTTTATTTTCTTTAGTTGTTTTCAAGCTGTTAGCCTCTGGGCAAGGTGGAAGCTGGGGGTTGATCACTACCAGCCGAACCTATAAAACTACAATCTTCGCGATTGGGTCCCTGCTGATGCGGGCTACCCAACGTGTTTATTGTCCTACGAATTTTTGCATTTAATTGAATTTATTCGGATCGATCCAGTGTGGTTCGATCCGAGTCGATTCAAAAAAAAAAAAAAAAAAAAAGGGCTGCTGCCAAATCTATCTTCAATATTTAATGCTCTACGAGTGGTTTTAGTATATTATCAGTGAATTTATTTATATCCTATTTTAATTTTTTATTTATTTATTTATTTATTAGTTCGAAGTAGTTTAATAAGCAAGGCGAAGTGGAATGTTAGATTTCAGTAATCTTTCTGTCGAAGCTATTTCAACTATCCATGCTGAGTCTTCGGATATGGCTACGGATTGGGTCCTCTGTTGCTGTGAGTTGCTCTCTTAGTAGAGTACTCATAGTATAGAGCAACGTTGGATTATATAAGTAGCTAATTAATTAATTTATTCAAACGAGTAGTATAAGATTAAGGGTCCTGAAAACTACGTATTCCACAAGTGTTTTATGGAACAGCAGAACAATGTGTTATTTTTTTTATATAATATTATTTTTTGATTTAGTGCACCTTTTTAATAATGAACTCATATTCTAAGCTCGAAACCAACCATTATTAGTTTGTTGTCCTGCCAATTTTTGAATTTGGTTTTTTTGTTTGACAAGTAACTATTAATACTAACCAACTTAGCACTTCTAAAGTTGTGTTTTTATAAATCTTCTTTTTCTTATAGTAATTTAGCGCACTGTTTTTATAATAAACTCATATTCTAACTAATTTAGCTCTCGATGAGTAGGACAGGCCTGACATCGCAGTGTCCCCGTTGCTTTCTTCGCTGAAGAGGGCTGGGAAAGGCGAATGGTCTGAAGAACGATTTCTTTAATTTTATTCCAAAATCCAAACGTTATTTATTTGTTGTCCTACGAATTTTTGCATTTGATTTTCTTAGTTGACTGATAACCATTAATACTAACTTAGCACCTCTATTCATCGTCTTCGCGGTACCAGCCACGACCTCCGTGCGTCTCAACTTTTATTACATAATTTTTATTCTCAGGTACTATACGGCCATGGAAAACTAATTGTGTATTGTATGCGTCGGGTATGCAGTGATAGAATAGTAGAATGTCTTCTTGTTTCTTCTGGAAATAAATCTAGTGGAGTGAGGGTAACTACTGGTCAATTAATATCACACATCGAAGCAGGTGGAAGGGCTGACGTCGGAGGACTTGCTGTTGGGATGCGTGTTGTGGAAATTGAAGGACATCCAGTTGAGTGTGAAAATATTGAATGGAAGATAAATAAAACAACAACACCATTCTATGTTCAGGTTGTCACAATTATTCCTCATCAGCTTCGTATAATTATAAACAACAACAAGCAAGTACTACTGAGATCTGCGTCATCATCTAAATTAAAATATTGCAATGATTCCTTTACAATATCTCAATCAGACGACAGGCATTGGTTTCTTTATGATATCACATCAAAAGAACACCTCAGCTCATCTGAAACTGTTCGATGCATTCCACATCAATGTCATAGTTGGACTCCTCAACGATTACTATTTTCTGACAAGTACTCTTCACTCTGTGCAATATCTAGTGTCCTCTGTGTGATTGCAGCTGTTAGTAAAACTCATGAAGGGCACCTAAATTCTTCAAATCCTATGTTGGCGAACCTGTATTCAGGAAATTATTTATTATACGAAGTCTTGATTGAATCCAACAGATGGAACAAGTTGTGTGACAGTAAGCTGAAAAAGATTTTAGATTATGCGTTGCACATTCCTCGTAGAAAATGTATAAGGCCGAGATTGCCTTTGTCAACGTTGAGATTTTCAGAATGTGATGTCTTACGTCCTCATGAACTTCCTTGCAATTACTTAAACAGTCTCACAGATTCTGATTTGAAATTCTTAACGACGAAAGTTTCAAAGAGAAAAACTCATCCTACACGGAGCTGTTTGAGTGAATCAAAAGAAAAAAGACAGTTAGGTGGATTGTGTCAAAATAAAATAGAATCACGAAAACGAACTCTGCCTGAAGAAGACATTTGCAATTGTTCTTTTTGTGATTGTTTAAATGTTAATGAAATTAGTCAAACAAAAAAGTTGAAACCTCATCCACCAATTTCTTCAAAAATATCGAAAATTAAGCGAACGAGACCAATCAAATCAGAATTCAAATGGATACCATGGAACATAATGGAAACCGCGGGAGTAATGTCCCGCATGAGAAGTTTATTTTGGAATGCCAGGGTGGAAAGAAACATAAAAAGCAATCGTCTGGCAGATTCACTGCAACGCATTAAAAATGAAAGTGAAAAATCACTCTTAAAGTACTACTACAATCCATTTTATTGTAAAGTACAGAGTGAGATAATTACTGCACGTCGCAGAAGGGAATCAATTGAACTGTTGTCGTCTTGTAGTAAAATATATCTGATGAAGAGATACTTTAGAAGATTGAATGTAATAAGAATCACAAGAGTCTTTGTGAGATCTACTGCCATTGGGTTGTTACAATCATCATATCAAAAATGGATTCGTTGGGTACCTGTCCATCGAAAACAAAGATTACTATTGTGGAGGGATCACCGACTATCACATCTTGAATCGTCACTACTTAAACAATTAGCAAGAAAATCATATTCTAGGCTACGAATCAATGCTGTTGACAGTAAGGAACGCTCTCAAAGACAAATTATTTTGTTAGAAGAAAGCAGTAGTGTTACTCTTTGTTTAGTTGAGTGTAATCTAGAACACAAATCGTATGGTCTAAAAATGCTATTTATTTCTGCGGGTGAATCCTTCTCCTCTGATACACCAGCACTGACAGATTTAGAACTTGTGTTGCACTCGTTGAGAAGAAAGAGAGCTTCTATTCAAGTAAGAAATTATCTTCATATCCTTGGAGAGAGTAATGTTATAATTATGAAGAGGGGTTTCCGTACTTGGATGTGTTTTCATTCAATTAACAAGCAAAAAAGGATATTTTCATCGAATTTAAAAGCGAAGCCTTGCACTAATAAAAACCTTCTCACTAAAGCTCTAACCAACTTGAGTGGTAAGGTTATTTCTAGTTTGATGAAATCTCATTTTATGAAATTGAGTACCTACAAAGACCGTCAACAACAACTTCAGTCCAACTGTAAGTCACTAAGCAGCTATTGCCGTTGCCACGGTGTTCACAAAATGATGTGCCCCAAGTATATTAAAACACGTCCCATCCTTTCCTGATTTACACACCATTTCTACAAAAAAACAATAAAAGTTAAATGAATTTATTTTGCTTTAATGATTTCATATTTCACCCCCCGTTCCCAATCAGTTATATCAAAAAAAGCAATCATGCAGAATATCAAAGTAACGGGTGACTCTTGGGATAAGGTTGAAATCATCCCTCTTGGTAGTGGTAACGAAGTAGGAAGATCATGCGTGGTTTGTAAGTTTAAAGGAAAACAAGTTATGTTTGATTGCGGAGTTCATCCAGCCAATAGCGGTGTCGACAGTTTACCGTTTTTTGACACTATTAATGCTGAAGAGATTGACTTGGTGTTAATTACGCATTTTCATTTGGATCACTGCGGAGCGGTTCCATACTTTTTACAAGAAACTGGTTTTAAAGGAAAGATAGTAATGACTCATCCAACTAAAAAGATCTTTAGAATGGTAATGCAAGACTTTATTAGAGTCACTTCAGGTGTACACGACGTCTGTACTGAAGCTTGGTTAGAAAAAGCTTTGGAAAAAATTGAAACTTTTGACTATCACCAAGAAGCATCACACAATGGTATTAAATTCCATTCATACAACGCTGGTCACGTACTGGGTGCTGCTATGTGGATGATTGAGATTTGTGGTGTTCGAATCTTATACACAGGAGACTTTTCAAGACAACCGGACAGACATTTAATGGGAGCGGAAACACCCGTTGTCGTCCCTGACGTACTTATTGTTGAATCTACATACGGCATTCAGGTTCATGAACCGAGGGAAGATCGTGAAAAAAAATTCACAAAATGGATTTCTGATGTTGTGATGAGAGGTGGTAGATGCCTACTACCAGTGTTCGCCTTAGGAAGATCACAAGAACTACTTCTTATTTTAGACGAGTATTGGTCAGAACATAAAGAATTACAATCAATTCCTATTTATTATGCTTCATCACTCGCTAAGAGATGTAATACTGTTTTCGAGAGTTACATCGCATTGATGAATGACAGAATACAGAAACAATACGATGTACTAAAACACAAAAACAATCCATTCGTATTTAAACATATCAGTTTATTAAAAGATATTAAAACATTTGATGATTCTGGTCCGTGTGTTGTATTAGCAAGTCCTGGAATGTTACAATCAGGAGTAAGCAGACAATTATTTGAACGATGGTGCACTGATGAGAAAAACGGTGTTGTTATTGCTGGATATTGCGTAGCAGGTACTTTAGCCAGACAGATTCAAAGCAATCCAAGTGAAGTCCAACGTGAAGACGGAAAAGTTCTCCCTCTTCGATGCAGTGTTCACACTGTCTCATTTAGTGCTCATTCTGATTTTCAACAAACTCGTGAGTTCGTTGAAACCATCGGAACAAAACATGTCGTTCTTGTCCATGGAGATTCAATGAATATGTCTAGATTGAGAAATAGACTAGTGAAAGACTTCCCATACTTGTCTTGTCACACTCCTGCAAACACTCAAGTTATAAAAATACCATTTCATCCTCAAAGGATTTGTAAAGTTATTGGAAGCAACACTAACACTACTTCAGGAAATCACTTGAAAGGATTAATGGTAATTAGTAAAGACTTTCAACATACTTTACTTGAACCTGGTGATCTTCCAACATACACAGAGTTGACTGTCGCTGATATATCGCAAGCGGTTTACGTTCCGTTGTTAAAGTACTTCTCAGCACACGATATCGAAGAGCACTTGAGTAAGTACTTTTCTGGAGTAACAATGTTGGGAGAGGACCCTCAAATAACACTTGCTGTTGGAGCTGAAGATAATGAAATAGTATTGGTGATCTCTGGATGTGTTCATATTATTCTTCATCAATCTGACACCACAACTGTTTGTATAAAGTGGAGATCAAGCAGATTCACTGACATAGTAGCAGACTCTACATGTGTTAGTCTTTTATGTTTATTAAAACCTTCTACTCAAGAGATGCCTCAGGATGCTGGTGATGATGTATTCCGTCTTAGATGCATGCATAAAATGTTATCTCAACACTTTTTAGGTGTCCATTTGCATCTTGGAGAAAGACGATTCACATTCACAGTTGACGGTGAGTCAGTTACGGTAATTGCACCTTTTACTATTGACTGTGATAGTCCAGCAGTAGTAGCAAAGGTTAGAGCAGTCACTCATAGAATCTTCTTATCGGTCTGGCCGATTCCTGAAGACTTTGGTTGGTGTGGATGTGGTGAAGATCACCAACCGACAAAAATAAGAGCTGTTTCGAGTAGCAGTGTTTTATAGTAACGTCCTGTCTGATAAATTCTTCGTGCGAGTAACATTTGTTATGGCAGCGGGTTGTTGAAGACCTTCCCAGTAGATCATATCTGTGGAACCAAAAAAAAGTAATAAATAGATGCTGTGAAAAAGTTATTACAGTTATCTATTCAAAGCTTTGAGTGTAGATAAAAAAGAGGAGAGTAGTTACCACTCGAGGTACAAGTCTTTGAAAAAGAAAAAAAAAAAAAAGAACCCAACCCATCCCTTCCCAACCTGTTGCTAACAAGAAGAAGTGTTTTGATACGAGTGTTGCGACCGAAGAAAAGAACTATTTCCCTCCAGTTTGTCAGATATTCGTGTCGTGATAAGTGTGGCTAAGAGCTCTGTTTTTTTTTTTTTGGTTTTTTTTTTTTAGTTTTCTATTGGATCGGAAACAGCAATAATCTTCTCATCCTCTCGCAGATTTCGTTATGGAAGAACTGTCTGGCCTGAATTTCAAGTGTTTCTTCCTATTTGTCTGACTGATACCGCAACGAGGCTTCTTTACTCTTCGTTCCGCCAGGTTAAATATATATTTACTCATCCTCCCACAGATTTTTGCAGATAAATTAATTTACCAACTTAAAGTGGTCAGGCTCGATATTGTTTTGTTCTATTTGCAGGTTTGAAAAATTTCTCGTCTTTTTTAAAATTTTTATTTTTTTTTTAGTTTCATTTTGTTTTTTGTTTTTCTTTTTTAAAAATGCGTAACTATTTCTTCAGTGTAAACACGAACAGAACAGACGACTGCTATTTGGCAGTCCAGAATTGGGGTACTTAGGTTATTGGTATTATTATTGCTATTTCTTTTTAAAACAGCAATACACACAAACATTCTTAAGGAAGCTTGTGTATGCCTTCGGCATAGGAGTTTAATTTAATTATATTTCATTGATTTAAGATATCATTTCAACAATCACAGTAATTCACCTTCGATGACTGCTCAAAGAACGAGAACTACAGCAGGGAGGATTTGTCGAATTTGTAACGGACCGGGAACCACCGTAATTATAAAACTACCTGGAGTTAGGGAGAGTTTTGTACACGAAAAGTGTCGTAAACGATTCGAAGAAGGTTACACGAGAAGATGTAACACTTGTGGTGAATTATGTAAGAGTAGTGATGATTGTCAAACTGATGAGATTGGCCACCTGATGCACATAACGTGTCACGAAAAGTCAAATTCAAAACCGACTAAGATGATGATTGTTAAATCCGTTCGTATTGAAGACAGCAGAACAACGATATCTGATGATTTAGATAAGTTTTCTGTTGGACGAATTGGAACTTTTCGTAATTGGAGATCAAGACGATTTGTTGCTGATCGATTTGGAATTGAATATTTCAAAGGTTCTTCTCAGCGTGGAAGAGTCTCCTTCACACCTTCAACTCGACTTCGACTTGCCTGCACTAGCAAACATCATCCTCGTGCTGTTGGTTCGACTGCTTTTTATTTACTAATTTCATTTCGTGAGATTGATGAAAATAGAACCATGTTGATTAGAACAACATCAAGTTCTACATACGATAAGTGGGCTTCATTTCTGTCTCAGCATATCATAGCTGTTGGAGATTCCGATTCGGAAGGGGCTTCGGAGTGCTCTCTCTCTGACACATACAGATCTGTTTCTTACAGTGATGTTTTGTAGTGAATTGATAAAAGTCATCATCCTCAAAAAGTAGTGATTGATTTTTGTTCCCTTTCAAAAAAAAAAAAAAACTGTGTTGATACTTTCAATGATGAGTTATTTTCGCTCAAATCTGTTTTATTGTCCTTCTTTTTTTTCTTCTCTTCTTTTATAATAATGTTCACTTTTGAGCATAGCCATACATACGAAACGCCCCAAAACTAGATAGGCTGACTTTGCTCAGTTTATTTGCATCTATCTTCTTATCCCCATTTTTTATTTTTAATCTAAACGAATTTTTTTTTTTTTTTTTAAACCTACAAAACCCTATTGTTTCGGTAGAATGAGAATCGTGGCAGCGTAACTTATTCCTTTATTAGGATTTTGTGTTGCGCACAAAAAAATAAACAAAAGTGTTGAGCAAAAAAAAGTAATAAAAAAAGAAATTGAAGTTGGTTCTTTTTTATATCATCTTTTTACGTGAAAACACTTGGCACACATGCTGTTTTTCTTAACTCCGGAGTAATGTTGTTGTAATCGAAAAAAAAAAAAAGAAAAAAAAAAAGAAAAAAGCTCCTAAGGACCAAAAATATTTCTTTCCACAATACCAGAATGTGTCCGCCAGCTATCCACTCCAAACTGCGTTTTATTTTCTTGCGCAAACTAAAGGGGAAAATCTGTTTAATTTCCCCCCTTTTTTTTATTTTTTTAAATTTTTGTTTTTTGTTTACTCATATTGGATTGTTTCTTTTACTATTCCAACTTATTATTTTTTAATCTTTTCTCTCGTTTTGTGTAAAGGATCGACATAGTAAACGTAAAGTACGTTTGGGCAATATATTTTACGAGGATTTACGAAGTTCTTGCAGCCTTATCGAAATATTATTTTGTTCATATTGTTGTCCATTTGTGATGACATTATTTAAACTGCAGATGGTCCATCTTTCTGCGTCTTATTTGATTTCCCCCTTTTATTTTTTTTTCATTTAATCCTTACACCACCGCAAGAAGGTCAGTTTCTTTTTTTTTTTTTTTTTTTTTTGAATTTTTACAATTTTGATTTTGGCAAAGGGTCCCCACAGAATGATATCTTGAGCATCCTGTCACTTCCCCCCGTCAAAAATCACACATCCGCAACACTACTCACTAAATCCTTGTCATTGATGTTAAGGAGGGAGGTTTCAGGGTCCCTCTATATAAAATGTACGGGGATGAGATTTCGGGACACGCAAGCACGAGAATGCCAAATGGCATCCCTCGTTGATCACAAAAACCGCAAAAATTGGTGTAAAAAAACAACCCTTTAATACACGAATTGCACAAGGTACTTACAGTTAGATATGTTCTGTTGTAAAGCTGGCGGCATATTATCGTCACCGACACCAGAGACTTCCTCAGATGAGCATAGTGCTCTAGAACCATGGATGCCTTATTCCTGTGGGGAGTGTTGTGAAATCGTTGTACTGGGAAGTAAAAAAAAGATTTAGACGAAAATAATTTTTTTTTCAAGCTGATTTATCAGCTGGTGGTGTAAGGGTTAACAAGTATTGTAAGAACGAGAAAGGAATGTAGGGTAGCACACGTAAACCTCCTTTAGCTTTATCAGTTCAAGTCGGTTCACGGTTACGTGCACAAAGAATGTCGAAACTGGACATCACAATTCTTTTGTCGTTCGCTATGTTTTTTTTTTTTTTTTTTTTTTTTTTCTTGCCTTCAGAACTGTTGTGTCAGAAACAATCTCCTTTCGTCTTCTCGCTTGTGCGAGTCTCGGGGTGATTGTCCAACCTTTGGAACACAAGTTATTTCTTTTTTTTCTTTTTTCTTTTTGAATTTTTTTTCTTCAAAAAGAAAAAGTATTTGCCTAACAAAAGATTGCAAAGTCGATGGCGTTTTATAATATTTTCGCATTCAGCTACTCAGACGGTCACAAGAAAATATTTTTGACTGACGTGTGTTTTTGTGGGATTTCTCCATTGATATTAGATTGTCTTTCTGAATGAGCTGCGGTCTCACAGTAATTTCTTAGATTGCTGACAGAGACCAGCATCCTTGTTGATCAGCTTCTCCCAATTCTTTTGAAAAAAAAAAAAAAAAAGAAATAAAATAAAAGGTCAACAGTATGCATAATCCAGCTAATTTTGAAGGGTCAATTGGGGGGGAACCTCAACGAATTTTCGTTTTTTTTTTTTTTTTTTTTTTATTGTTGTTTTTTTTCATGCTTCCACATACCTAATTATAATTTTACAGATTTTTTTGATAACAATTTGTCTCATCCTCTTCTACATCAAAAAAAAAAAAAAAGAAACTACCCTTCACTTTAATTTTATTGTTCTCTTTTTTTTTTCTTCCCTAAAAAAGTGAATTCTTCATGTCATCACCATGCATCTCTCGACTATATGTGAGAGTCAAAAAAAAAAAAAATTAAAAAAAAGAAAAATTGATTTTTCCTGTTGAAATAAAAGTAGTGATCGATGAGCAAAACAAAACTGTTTTTTTTTCTTCTTTTTTTTTTTAAAAAAAGAAATTCTTATTCTTAAAGCAAGCAAAGAAACTTTTGATGTTTAAGTAAGCAATATTTTTGATTCTGTTCCTCACAGAATTCCTTACAGATTGGTATATTTATTCGTAGTATCGCATTGTTGCAGTTCTTCTTTTTAAAGCCCTTTGCAATATTAATTGTTTCGGGTCTTTTAATTCTTTTAAGTGGTATAGAGGGGGAGGGAGGTTACTAGGAATATGAAGAAAGGTTTTATTATATAAATGGATTTGAAAAAGATGCTTTTTGTATTTACTCCTTATCTCCATTCCCGCCCCTGATTAATCCTTTCGTATCGTATTATATCCCTCTCTGGTTTTTTTTTTTTTTTCAACCTGTTAGTCTGGGCAAGGTGGACAACTGGAATTGAACCTTTCAGCCGAAGCTATAAAAATGCAATTTTCGTGGCTGAGCCATCTCCTGGTGTGGGTTACCCAGACTACCCGGACTTGCAATTATAATAAACTCGTTTATTTATTTGTGATTACCCCTCTATTACTATCCAAGTATGAGATTAAAGCCTTTTGAAAACTACATATTTCACAGCGTTAAATGGAACAGCAGAAACAATGTTGTTTGTTTTTAATATATTTCTTTCTTTCATTTTTGATTCAATGTTGTTACTTTATAACAAAACTCGTATTCTAGCATACTTCTCTGACGTCATGGTCGGTGATCAAAAAAAGGAACGTGTTTGGTTAATATAAACCTTTTTTTTTTTTTTTTGTAGTCTCTTCTCTAGGGAATTCTAAATTTCTCTTTTATTTTCTTTAGTTGTTTACAACCTGTTAGCCTCTGGGCAAGGTGGAAACTGGAAGTCGATCACTTCCAGTCGATATCATAAAGTACAATCTTCGCGATTGGGCCCTTACTGATGTGGGCTACCCAGACTGATGACCCTTCGTAGTCATCAGTTTGTATTTGCTGACTAATTAAATAAAATCTTTTCCAACAACGGGATTCCGACTGAGTATTGATTTACTATCTGATTCACAACATTAATCTTTGTGTAACTTCATGATTATTTTGATGCTCTGAAGTCGCGTGAGCGATACGTAACAAAAAGCTTTAAAGAAATTGAACTGCAAGGTCTCTCCTTCTTTTTTTGTTTTTGTTTTTTGTTTTTGTATTCTTCATTTTGTCTTTCATGAATTTCCGACGGCATATAACTGGCCACTTTGAACGGAAAGCTTTGTATCTTTCTTGTTTTAATGTTCAAATTAAATCTATCACCTTTTTTCTTCTCTTGTTTTATCGCAGAACTCATCGGCCGTGCTACCAACTATTCAGATTAAGAGCCTTCTATTTATTGATCGCAGCTGTGATCAACTTAATATGAGGCTTACCTGAATGGTTTTTTTTTTTAACGAAAAAATCCAGAGACAAAACCAGTCACTACCAGCTCCCTGCAGTCATTAATCTTTTCCCCTTGCTCTTTTCTTTCTAAAGGTACCTTTTCTTTGATTAACAACTACAAATATTTTTGTCAGTCAAGTACTTGATATTAATTTTGTTTTTAATACCTAAAGTTGTTACTGTTTTTTAATTGTCAAAGTTTCACCCCCTTGTTCTTTTCTTTCTTTCCAACAATGTGTTGTAGTAAATGTTGCAGTCCCCACATGCACTCGCAAGTTCGTTTTTTGCGTCCTTGAGAGTGGCGAGCAGTCGGCTCTTAACAATAGTGCGTGAACGGGAGCGAGGTTAGAGCTACGCATGTATTTTTTATATAGTGACTCGCTCGTTGGTATTATTATTTTTTTGTTAGCAACTTGTTATTATTATTAGTAAATAAACCCGTTAGGGAATTCAACTATCCACACCGTCTTCGGAAACGGTTACGGATTGGGTCCTCTGTTGCTGTGAGTTGCTCTCCTAGAGCACTCATAATATAGAGCAACGTTGGGTTATATAACTAAAATTATCTGCCAAAAACTTCATATGCTTAACCTTTGTTGCTTTTATCTTGTATGTGCTGGTACCCTGCTAATCAGTAACAAAAGTGAGGAATCTATTTCTGGTTTTTTTTTTTTTTTTTTTTTTTTTAAAATTCCAATCCTAACAGAACTACAGTTTTATTATCAATTCACTTTTAGCTTTATTAAGCCAGGCAAGGTGGAAAGCTGAAGATTTTGATGTCATCTAACTTTTCCGTTAACTTAATTTATATTTCTTTGGCTAATTAACTTATCAAGCAATCCAAATCTGAGTCTTGAAACGGCTACGGATTAGTTCCTCCGCCTTGGATGGAACAGTAGAAACGATTGTGTTAAATCTTTTTTTTTTTTTTTTTTTTTTTTTTTTTTTTTTGGTTGTTTGGTTTAGTAACAAAAAAAAACTCAAATTACTAACTACGGGTTGTTATCTTTTTTTTTTTTTTAAAAAAACCCAAAAAGAAAAAAAAAAAACAAGGAAAAAAAAACATCACACCAAATGCTTCAGTTCCATGAGTGTCGTGGATGTTTGGTAAATTTTTATTCCCACTTTCTGTTTTTTTAAAAATCTTTTAGACTATCTATTGCGACAAACAAAAAAAAGCAAAAAACACACACATCAGTCTCTCCAATGAGACAAACGAATTATATTTCCCTTATGTTTATTATTATATTTTTTCTCGACAAAACCTTTCTTTTGATTTAACAACTGCAAATATCATTTTCAGTTAACTACTGACACTGTTTGCTCGCGCGGGCGGTGGGTTTAGGTAGTCATTTGTTTCAGGTTATTCTACGTCTCTCATATGTCTGTGAGAGTCTCACGGTTGGCTGGTAGCGATCTAACTGTTATCCTGTTGAGCTCGTTCCTGTATTATGGCTTCCTGAACTTCAAAAAAAAAAAAAAACACCTAAAGTTTGTTACTGTTTTTACATTCAAAGTTTCACCCCATCTTCACAGGAAGTCTGAGAACCTATTCAGCTGAATCTCGTGACGTTGAAGTCGAAGTTGCAAAGCAAACTGATTATAAGCTCGATGGATCTTCCTTGTTGCTGTGTGTCGAGAGGTCGACCACATACTGAGTGAAAAAAAATATTGTATACTCAAAGGACGAAGAGCATTTTTCGGTTTTTATTTATTTTTTTTTTTTTGTGTTATTTTTACTACGAATATCCGTAGCAATTCAAAAAAAAAAAAAAAAAAAACATTCTCCCATCATTCATCAGAGGTTTGTTTTTCTTTCTCAAAAACCCAAAAATTACTAAATTCAACAATGATTTCTGAATACTAATACTAACATTCTTATTGTTATATAACTATAAGTCTTCTGTGAGTCTTCGGAAACGGTTATGGATTGGGTCCTCTGTTGCTGTGAGTTGCCCTCCTAGAGCACTCATAACATACAGCAACGTTGGATTAAAATAACTAGCTATTTTAAAATTGAAGGTTCCAACTATCCAAAAACTGCATAACCTTGTTGCTTTTATCTTGTGTGTTTAAACGAAACATCGCCCTCTGTGCTTCGGTTAGTCGAATTTTGTTATTTTTCTTCTGTTCCTTCACTTGGTGTTTTTTGCTTTAGTGAAAAAGAAAAAAAAAACTAGTTGTTTCTTCTTGTCAAAAAAAAAAAAAAAAAAAAAAAAGGCAAAACCTGCCGTAGTTGGTAGGTTTGCGTTGTTATTTTCCTTCTCTGTGCTTTCAAAAAAAAAAAAATAAATAAATAAAAAGAGTATCTTATGGGTATTATTGTTCATTAATTATTTAATGAAATCTTTGCAGGTTACTCATTCTTTTCTTATTCCCTTTTTCCTGTTCAATGTGGTTGTCTAACAGCAACTTGTTGATTGTTTTTTTTTTTTTTTTTTTTTTTTTTTGTTCTGTTTGAAAGAAAGAAAAGAAGGAATTCAAAAAAAAAAAAAAGAAAAAAAAAAAAAACACTGTAGTACATGTTTCTCCAATGGAATAACAGAGAGGAGATTTTTAACAAACTGTACTGTGCAGGTAATACCTTTTCCCAAAAAAAATGAATAAATAAATTTACATGTTCATTATACTCATCAGCAATCACGATATGAAGCTACCAGTCTACGCCAGGCTGCCAGAAGGAACACTTCTTTTCTTAGAAGTTGATCAGACTGGTACTATTGGGTTCCTTATAAAGGAAATTGAATCTCAAACTGGAGTGAAGGGGATTAAATTAATGTTAAACGGCGTATCACTCGGAGGGGAAGCAACAGAACTATCTGACTGTGGAGTGTACTCTGAATGTGTTATCGACGTTGATTTCCATAGAATAATAATCGGAGATAAAGGCAGCGAGACTGTTGATGGATTCATTGCTTCACCACAAGGACTTTTATTATACTCAAAGTTGGGTAATGCTACTGCTGTGAATACGTTACTGCAATGTGGAATAGATCCTAATTGTAAGAACAGCTCAGGAGAATCACCTCTTCATCTCTCTGCTATGAGAGCTCATTATAATGTTGTTGAGTTGCTGTTGCAGTATAATTGTGATGCGAAGGCACATGATGCTTTTGGAAATAGTCCTTTGTATTTAGCATGTGAACATTCCCATCCAGATATTATCTCTCTGCTATTAAATACTGGTATTCCTTGTCAACTTAGTTATCTTGTTGTTGGTATGTCTCAAAAGAATACAGATGTTATTAGTGTATTGCTACGATACACTAATCACTTAGAAGAAACTGATGCGGAAGGTCATACAGCTTTACATCATGCGGTTGATACTCGAGATGTTTCAGTTGTGAAGTCAATTACTGAAGCAGGTTGTCCTGTTGATACATCTTCAAGAACAGGAGTGACACCATTATTAGCATCGTGTGAAAGAGGTTGTGCTGACATAGCGAGTTATCTCTTACAGAAGGGAGCTAACCCACATCATAAGAATGGGAATAAATCAAATGCGATAACATCATCGATTGGGACAGTTGATTCTGAAAAGTTAGTAACAATGTTATTAAAGTTTGGAGTCGATCCAAATGTAGCAGACGCGAGAGCTGACGCATCACCACTAATGTTGTCATGTCAGTTAGATGATAAAGCAGTTACTCGTTGTCTTGTTATGATGAGTCATGATTTGGATATAAATTATCAAAACTCATCTGGGAACACATCGCTGATGGAAGTTGCTGCATCTGGTTGCGAAGCAACTGCTAACATTCTTCTTTCATCATCATCTCTTAACCTCAACATTAGAAATAATACAGGTAAGACTGCTCTTCATATTGCTGCAGAACGTGGTCATGTTTCTGTGATTGAATTACTGTTATCGAAGGGTGCTGATGCGGAAATCAGAACCCTTCGAGGTGTGAATCCTCTACTTCTCGCAGTCAGAAATAATCAAGTCACTGCAGCAGAAGTAATGCAACGCCACCTTGAGAAACGATCGGGTGACAGTTGCTGCATTATATCGTAGTCGTAATAGAAAAGGTAGACCGTCTTTTTAATATAATTTTCTGTTTTTTTTTCCTCTTTTTTTTTTTTTTTTTGTATCGTTACTGACTTATTTCCTCACTATTCAGACTGGTGTACAGCCTGCTATTCCACTGATTAATATTTAACACTCACACGGAGTCTTGTTCTTGCTTGGCTGTGGAAAAGTTCAACAGTAACCACAATAGGTCATTATGTTGTCTGTCAAGGCAGCCCATTGTGCGAAACTCGTTTATATTTACCAGAAATCTTGCGAACCCTTTTGGTTGAGGGAACAGACGTCGATCTCTTATTCTTTAAAAGAGTTAATGTTGAAATATGATACAAAAGAGTTTTTCAACGCGGCATCATTTAGGCGATTCATTTCTGCTTGAAATAAAAATCTTCCTCTCTTCCCCTTCGTTGTACTCGATATCCTTAATTAGATAATCGTAAGTCGGTACAATAGAGATAAGCTGTAAACTAGGTTTTTCAGTTGCCTTTTCTCTTTTTTTTCTCTTTCTCTTTCTCTTTCTCTTTCTCTTTTTTTTTTTTTTTTTTTTAAATTTTTTGCAGCGGTGTTTTTTCACTGTGCTCCTCCGTTATAGTATAAGTTTTTTTTTAAATTTTTTTTTTATAGTAGTATTTTTCAATGTGTAGGCTAAAAGAAATTGTTGGGAGCAAAGAGGCATGCGATTTTATGTGGACGGAATCCAGTTATGATGATTCATGTCTAATGTGTTGCTTGTTAACCTTGATTTATTTATCTAAGTTCCCTTGTGAGATTTTTTTTTTTTTTTTTGGAAAAAAAAAAAAAGGAAAAAAAAAAGAGAAGAGAAGCATCCAATTTACAATCGAGTGACTACTTCCCTGACCTGAGTTGCTGTTAGGGGGGATTTAATTCGATACGAAAATTAAAAAAAAAAAAAAAAAAAAAAAAAAAAACTCCTTTGTAGCTGATATGTTGTTGAACAAGATATCTTTAATCGTTCCCCTGCTCCCAATTTTCTTTAAATCGGTCGATTGTTCTTTTTTTTATTTACCGATCTGAACAACAAACAACTGTTGGATTATACAAATATATAAACTAACTAACAACATAAACATCAATAACACCAACAACAGAAAGCAGCTGGTAATGTCTGCTTTTTTCGGTGATTTCTTTTGTTCCCGTGTTCTCTCCCTTTGAGAGCATGACTTCTAATACGACACCGTTACCTTCCTCGTACGGTATTTCGATTGCTCTTCTCTCGTCAGTAAGATCTCAATAAATTTTATTAATTAGCTGAACTTGCTAACCAGCTGAGCGACAATTCCTTAGATGGAAACGACACAAAATAGAAACTCAAACCTGGTAGTTAAACGCGCAGACGTCGAAGACATAAGTTTAAATTAAACGACAAAGAACATAAACTAACCTGACTAGCTCCGATGAATTTTTTACCTTAAAATGATAACAACTTCAATATAGAACGAAGTCCCTAGAACTTAGTGAGAGAGGACTAAAGGGGATGCCGGACATGTTCTATTTCCGCAGATGAATGGTCTTTTGTTTTATTTTTGTCTTTTCTTTATTTTGAGTTATAATCTTTTCTATAATAAAATAATACCAACTGGAGGGCAACCCCAGCGGTGAGTAGACACCGCAGTGTCCCCCTTTACTTCCCTCGCCGAAGAGGGCTGTTAATTTTTAGCCCGAAAAACAACCATTATTTGTTTGTTGTCATTTGATTTCTTTTTTTAATTATTATTTGTGTTTTTTTTCTTTTTTCTTTTATATGAATCAGAGGGAATCAGAGGGAAGTGGTTTATTGTATCGACGACGGTTGGTTAAGTCTTCAAGAGTATGAATAAAAATATTTTACTTTTTTACTTTTGAATTGTTGAATAGATCAGAATTCTTTTTTTTTCCTTTTTTTTTTTCTTTTCGAGTAGTTGCGTTAGTGAGAAACTAGTTGTAATGTTTACTAAATTAAACTGTCAGTAAAGAATGAATGGCTCAAAACAAACTGAGCTCAAATAACACCAATCTGTGTCCTAGATGGACAAGCACATACCAGCAGTGTTAACTGATTACCGTGAGCTTTGCCTGCCTGAAAAAAGATAATAGTTAGTCCCTGTAACGGGCTACAGGACATGGGGCGCTCAACCTGTAGTACGTGGCCTCGAATCCCCATATTCGACAGAACATATGGGGTTTTTTATCGATACCAATTGTTGATTTTCTTATATTGCAACCAGGTTTTGCCGAACCCTATTCTCGTTTTAGCCGGTTTCAAGTTGCTTTCTATTTGATATTAGTATCAAGTTACCCCCCAATAAGTAACTACACTCTAGTCCTGCTAACTGGAGTGATTCAGTCACAATAGTAGACTGACTACTTCTACACCATAACTGATGATGAGAGAATAGAGTAAAGAGGTATATGGATTACTCTTGAAACCTGATAGTTACTTTAAAAGGCTAAGTTAAGCACTGTATCCTTAACAGATGTTGTATTTTACAAATTCAAACATTCAACCCCCCTACAACACTTTTAAACTACTATTCCCAAGTTATCTCCCAAAGTCTTGCGACGTGTGCACCACAGTAATGCGCTACGAATCAATATATTTTTTGGTTTTCTTTTACATTGTTTTTTTCCCCTTTTTATTTGTGAGGTTTGCTTTTGAAATCCATTTTATTGGTTTTCAAATTGATATTTATATTTAAAAACTGTAACGGGTTACACGCTCAACCTGTAGTACGTGTCCCCCGAATCCCCATATTCGACAGCATGTATGGGATTTTATCGATAGCAACTGTTGGTCTCTTTTTCATGGCAATCCGGGTTTAGCCGAATCCTAATTTAGTTTTAACCAGTTTTCAACTTGCTTATATTTCATTATAGCGTCAAGTTTATCATCCTAGGCGGTCATCCAACCTGTGTCAGTTAATTTCGCCCTCTAAATTTGGAGGGCGGTTCTAACTCCGACAATTTTAAAATGTTGCTTTTATTATTATTATATCGATTCACCTTAATATTTTTAACAATTAATTGCTCAGTAGGCATGAGATGAGGCAGAAATTCTTTCTTTGAATGAAAAACTCACAAAATAATACTACGAACCTGAAGATCGTATTTTCTCTTTGACATTGATTACATTTCGTAGTCGGTTATCGTCCGTCTCTTACACTGCCTGCCTCGTCAATAACTTCTAGTTAAAGTACGTCTCTCCTCGCTGTGAGAGTCTCTCTTAAATACTGTTTCCTGAATTCGAATGTTTTTTCTTTTTTTTGATAAAATTATTTATCTTTTCATAACTGAGACAAGTCTTCACTCAAAAAGGGTAATTAATATTTGTGTGAATTATTATTTACTCTTCCTTTGATGTATTGTTTGTATTCTTTCTTGTTTTTTTTTTTTTTTTTCTTCTTTGAATTATTTGGTTTTAAATTTGTAGTTTTCAGCAGTCTGGTCCCCACTGTCCGTCGCAGATCTTTCCATTTTTTTTTTTTTTTTTAAAATCCCTCTTAAGTGTGCGTATACTTGTTTCTGTTTTAAAACTAACTGATTCATGTTAATATTAGTCTGTGAGAGTCTCACGGTTGCTGGTAGCGATGTAACTGTTACCCTGTTGAGCTTTTCCTGGTTTAGTTTACAACGATGGCAACTTCAATATAGAATGAAGTCTCTTAGAACTTACTGATGAAGGCCTAAAAAGGGACAAATAGTATAAGATTAAGTCTCCTGAAAACTACATATTCTATTACCCTTTTGATGTTAGGAAACTGCAGAAATGAATACTTTTCTTTTGCTAATTTTTACTTTTTATTCTCACTTTTCTATACTAAATTTAATGATAACTAACTGATAACCGTTGATACTAACTAATCATCTTTATGAGTAGGACAGTCACTTACTTTCTTTGTTGTCCTACGAGTTTTTGTATTTCATTAACCTATTTAATGTTACACAAAATAAATAATCTTTTCCGTCTGTTCTAAACACCTACCTGCCTCCTCAGTTCTGGTAACTTTTGGTGGTTAATTCTCCAAGGTACTTTAGTTATAATTTAAAAGGTATATAACTCTTTAAAAGACTGCTACAGTAACATTAGCAATCTGGCGCTCAACTGTGTTCATATGACTTGCTGTGATATTGTTTTATTTGCAGCTATTTACAATGCTGCCGCTGACAGTCAAGATTGTCTGAAGTGGTGTTGTTTTTTTTGAGCCTGATTACGTATCTTATAATCTCTCCCCTACAAGATCGCTTCGAGTCTCTTTCTTCTTCTTCTTGTTTTCTTTTTTGGTAATTTATATAAATAAATAATAAATAACTTTCACTTTGGTTTTGTTATTTTGTCAGTTCTTTGCCTTTGTCATATTGTACAAAGATTTCTATTTATAGTTTTAAAAAGTAACACAAGTAGAGAATCACATAAATCAACTTCCTTTCATGTACTCTCACAGTATCCATACCTATGATGATAGAATAGAGTTAAAGAGATAATCTAAGTTCACTTTCAAAGCTTCAATACAATTAATTCTATAACCCCCTCCACAGAGTAGAATCAGTATCGATGTCTCTGTTAGCCTTGGCAAGCAGCAGTTAGCATTTCCACTTTTTTGGAACCACTTCAACACCCGTCTTGATTTTCAAGAATTACTCAAAGCAACAATGCAGGTTTTTGTGACGTGTCCGGATTTGGGATTCCCCGCAGTGTCAGTCACGACTGGTGTTGATTCCCTTGTGAGCGAAGTGTTGACGGCGGCGGCTGGGGAGTGGGATGTGGATCCGGAAGAAGTTGAACTGTCGTTCGCTGGTGACACGCTTTGCGAAAGTGAGCGACTAGCAGATCGTGGAGTGGTTGGAGAGAGCGAGTTGGAGATGTGGAAGAAGCGGTTTCGTATATTCAGTAAATGCTGGTTTGTTGATGATTCAAAACGGGAGAAGCTGCTTCGCTGGCTAAGAGAACACAATGAGGAATACTTATGCCTTGACACCACAACATTCACAGAGGATGGTTGCCTCAGTATTAAGGGTGATTTGCTTCCTTCTGATGCCGAACGGATTTCTTTCCGCAATTCAAATCCCGACATCTCAGCCATCTCACAAATTGTCACTATTGGAAATTGTTTCTTGTATCTTTGTTCACAAATCACTTCTCTTGATCTTTCAGGTCTAAGTAGTGTCACCACCATTGGAGATTATTTCTTGTCTATCTGTTCACAAATCACTTAGTGCCTCGTCATCTCACCGTGCTAGCAAGCCTGAATGACAGCACTCAAAATGGTACATATATCTGTTCACAAATCACTTCTCTTGACCTCTCACGTCTTAGTAGTGTCACCACCATTGGACATCGTTTCTTATATCACTGTTCACAAATCACTTCTCTTGATCTTTCAGGTCTTAGTAGTGTCACCACTATTGGAGATGATTTCTTGTCTCATTGTTCACAAATCACTTCTCTTGACCTTTCAGATCTTAGTAGTGTCACCACCATTGGAGATTATTTCTTGTCTATCTGTTCACAAATCACTTCTCTTGACCTCTCAGATCTTAGTAGTGTCACCACTATTGGAGATTATTTCTTGTCTTCCTGTTCACAAATCACTTCTCTTGATCTTTCAAGTCTTAATAGTGTGATTAATTTTGGAGATAACTTCCTTGTTGATTGCAATGCACTTGAATCTGTTCAGCTGCCTGTAAATAATGGCGCTCTCTTTGAGGAGTCAGTGGAAGCAGCTATTAATTAATATGTTTTGTTTTGTTAATTTTGATTTTCTTTTAATTTGTAAATTTTCTTATTATTTTTTTATTCTTCTAAAGTGTGTAATCTATAAAGTTGATTATCAAAATTCCATTTTGGTAATTTGTCACCAACACCGCACCGAGAGATAAGAATAACAATCGCTGTTGGCGATAATTTTTAATATACCATAGCCTTCCCCCGCCGGTGTCCCGCCGAACCGAATTGGGCCTGGCACAACCCCTACGCAGAAGTAATCTGCACCCTTTCATGGTGGAGTTAGTTCTTTGTTGGATACAATTCTGGTGTTTGTCTTTACCTTCAATCTTAACATATACTTATTTCTCAGGTGCATAAAGTGATGGAAAGCGAATTACTAAAATAGGAATCTATTTTCGTATCAACGACTTTCATCTACCATCAATATACAGGAACCTGTAGTACATGGTCCCGAATACTTTGATTTGGGCAGCAAGAGTAGGAGCAACTGCTTCTCTCTTTACATGGCAATCAGCTTTGGCCGAACCTTAGCCGATTCTCAAATTGCTTTATATTTAATTTCAGTATCAAGATTCCTTCCCTTGCAGAGAGAGTTTGCTTTTAGTAACATTTCCTTTAATGAAGTATATTGTTAATTAATAAAATATATTTACGTTTCAAAGCTAAACTAGGTTTGTCTGGAATTGCAGTAACGGTAGCAAGAACAGGCATACCTGTCAATTCCCGTTTCAGCATGCTGAATAGCAAAGCTAATTGAAGCTTATTTTAAGTCTTGTAAGCCTCTCCTGCTGATTCGGTTCTCAGCTTGGCTGATTACGTCGATTGCCCCATCTAGCCGTCTGAAAACCCAGCCTGGCACATGATTGGGTTCTCAGGACTGGTTGCTTTGCTACCGTGACGTTCGTATTCACCTGTACTTTGAGTATAATGCATGCATGGGAATTAATAAATAAGACGGAAATAAAAAGAGTACGGGTTTGCTGTATTATTAATTAATAAATATATTTATGTCCCAGAGCTAATTAAATATGAAATGGGATGCGGGGGGTCAGCTGTTAAGAATAGATATGAGTGCACTGATAAGGATTTTGAATTCGCAGAGTTTGAGAGCTCGATGAAGGCAGTTCTGGAAATGGCGAAGAGAAAGAAATTTTCTAGAAGTGTTTTTTCAAAAATAGACATCGAAACTGTAAAAGAATTGTACGACATTATAATTGAAGAACAGCTAGCGGAATTCAGCATTGCGACCTCATTGGAAAAGAATGATAGAGAAATAGACAACCTGGACAATTCAAACAACAAAAGCACTTCATCAAAAGGCAGTATTGAACAAGAAAGTAAAAATCAACAATCAAATATGAAGGTAATCAGAGTAGAGTTCGGTCTTCGCAGTACGTTCACTGCAGAATCGAAAAACGATCTCAATTTGTATGCAAAAGAGAATGCTGAAGAAGAAGTATTAAAGTCTCTTGAGCTCGCATCCAGTAGCTCAACGCTATCGACTCTTGCTAAGGGAACTCACGTTTTAAAACCTGCTGCTGCTCAGCAACCTTTAAAAAATCGAAAAACTCACAAATTATGGAAGGACGTTGCAAAAAATGCCCAAGTTTTCAGTGTTGCCTGCGATATAAGTAGCCAAATTGATATTTTGCTTACCATGAATATGAATATAGAACGAAGTATATTATCGGGTATGGATGCGTGGGTAACTCTGTTGGTATTTACGACACGTTATTTGAACGGAAAATCAGCTGAAATCTGGTTCTACGATAAAGACATGATTGTCACAAGTAACAATGAGAGAAAATCGCCAATTTCGAAACCAACTGGTACATTAAAGGAAACTATTGATAATGCATTCAAGAGCGGGTCACCGTGTACGTCAGGTATTGACTCTTCCTCAGAAGAGAGTGATAACGACGGGATTGCAGTTACTGTGATACCCATATCAGTTTCTTCACAGTTTGACGTCGCTTTTAATATGTTCGAAAACAGACATCTTGGAACTGAAGAAGAATACCTCGCCGTGATTGTAATTTATACGAAATCATCACCTCCACCATCTCCTAGTCAAAGTTATCGTAAAAAAGGGAACTCCCTGTTCTACTCTGCAATTAGATCACAATTCTTAATGATTATGAGATTTCAAACACTATTTGAAAAAGCTGTAGCTCAACAGCGAAAATCTGATGCATTAAATAAACTTGCAAGTCATTTGTGTGTCACAGACGTTGAAAAATGTACTCCTTTTGAGATTGTTTCACTTGCTGGTGAGTTGGTGGGAGCAGAGGCAGTATCGCTGTTACTCTCTTCAGATGACGGATCGGTATTTTTAGTTATTTTTCAAAATAAAAAAACTGACAAAGTAAAATCGTTTTCAACTGAAATATCGAACTTCAGTCAAACATCGATCGTGAGAAGAGTGTTTAAATCAGGACTCGGAATTGAAGTCGCAAAAAGTTCCAAAGACAGAGAAGGAATTCGCTTTTTAGATAGCTTAACAGGAAACACCACTACTAATCTTTTATGTGTCCCAGTCAAAGTCGAAGAAAATATAACGGCTGTCGCGATTGTGTCAAATAAATCAGCGGAGTTTACGGAAGAAGACGTCGAACTAATTTCTTCTTTCACGCTTTTTGCTGCCGTCTCCATCAGAAACAGAAGTTATTATAAAGAAATGAAACGACAAAAAGCGACTGCCGACATGATTCTCTCAACCGTCAAGAAAGTATCAGAGTCTGACATCAGAGACATCACAGATGTGAACCAATCTGTTATTGAAGGAGCACAAGCACTGTGTAGTGCTGATAGATGTGCGTTGTTTATGGTAGACGAGGAGTACAATCAACTTGTGGCTGAGTTGTCAAACGGTTCGACTATAAAAATTCCAATCGGTTCTGGAATTGCAGGAACGGTAGCAAGAACAGGCATACCAGTCAATATCGAAGACGCATACGGTGATCCAAGATTTAATGCTACTGTTGACAAAGCAACGGGATATAAAACAAATTCTATCCTGTGCTATCCTATTCATTGTAATAATGAAGTTGTTGCTGTTGCTCAACTTATTAACAAACTTGATGACACAATGAGATGTATTACTTTTAATCAAAGCGATGAGCAATTATTAAAATCATTCTCAGCTGTTGCTGGTATTGCCATAGGAAATGCAAGGCTCTATGAAGTTGTTGTGGCAGCGGGAAACGATGCGATGAAATTATGTTATTTCGATCAATCTCAATCTCTCACCACAAAACCAACAAATTACTTAACAATAGTTAAACCTGAAATCGTATCAACGTATCACAGTATGTACAAATCACTGGACATGTCGATAGCAAAGCAGTTAAAAAACACATCATTTCCAATACATACTTTTGACAACCGACAGAGCGACTTAATTCCGTTGATTTATTTTATGTTCCATGACTTGGGGTTGATAAAAATATTTAATATCGATAGCAATGTCATGTTTACGTTTCTTGGAACTGTGGTGTTGATGTACAGACCGATACCTTATCATAGTATGTTGCATGCTTTTGATGTTGTTCAGACTTTGTATATTCTTTTAAAATATGATTGTATTAGTAGCGTTTTATCAGACTTAGAAAAGTTAGCGTTGCTGATTACTGGATTAGTACATGACATTGATCACATGGGATTAAATAACAGTTTTCATTTAAAAGCAGAGACCCCTCTGGGGATTATTGTCTCAGCATCAGGAAGCAGCAGCGTCTTAGAACTGCACCATGCGACTGTTGCTGTTGAATTATTGCAATGTTCTCAGACAGCTATTCTTAGTAAATTATCACAACCTGAGTGGACGTCTTTTATAAAAATTTTAACTCATGTTATCCTCTCTACTGACTTAACCAGACATAATGGTGTTGTTACAGAATTTGAAGCAATACCTAACTTCAACAACAACGATAAAGATCACAAGCTTCGATTAATTACAATATTGGTAGTCACTGCTGACGTTTCAAACGCATGGAAACCGTTTGATACTTTTAAAAAATGGGGTGAAAAACTTATGAAGGAATTCAACGGTCAAGGAAAACAAGAACTAGCATGTTCCCTGCCGCAGACCTACTCCAGTCCAGAAAGACTCTTTGATCGACTAATAAGTTTTTATCAGTCTCAAGTCTCTTTTATGAATCACATTGTGTCTCCTCTCACTGTTGCTGTGGTTTCAAGGTTTTCAGACTTGTCTTTTATTGACAAAGCTTTGAATGGAAACATCGCTGTTTGGTCGAGAAAGTTGCAGATTTGCATTGTTGCTCACGTTCTTGGTCATGACTTGCCAAGTGGCATTCGTTATCGTTACTTTCATGCGTGGAGAGCTTTCGCTGAGGGAAATCCAGTTTCTGGATTTTGAAATTTTTTTTTTTTTTTTTTTTAGAATTCATTTCTTGCATATTCAATTACCATATCGGCAGCGTGGTTTCGTTGACATTTACATTATTGCGAACCCGGATTTACATCAGTTCGTTAGCGATTGTTTTATTATTCATCGAAGTGTTATTATTTATTTTCTTCTGCACACACAAATACAGTAATCCTACACAAATCAATGTTTCCAGACAATGTGAGTATTCATGTTGCTCCCATGATTGATGTCTCAAATAGATATTTCCGATCATTTTGTAGATTGTTGTCTAAGAAAGTTGTCGTCTGGACGGAAATGATAAAGGACGATGCGATCTTGTATAATTTAAAAGATACTCAAAAGTTGGAATGGTTGTTGGGGAAATGTAAATCTGAATCGAGAGTTGTTTTTCAACTGGGTGGATCTGATCCAGAACGATTAGCAAAAGCAGCAAAAGTAGTAGAAGAATGGGGATACGATGAGATTAACTTAAATGTTGGATGTCCCTCTGAAAGAGTAGCACAAAAAGGTGAAATCTCATTCGGTGCTGCCCTAATGCTAAAACCTGACCTAGTACGTGATTGTGTCCATGCAATGCAGTCAGCTGTAACTATTCCTGTTACTGTAAAGTGTCGACTGGGTGTTGACGATCACGACAGTAAAGAGTTCACTCACAACTTTATAGAAACAGTGTCTCAGTCTGGTTGTTCACATTTCTACATTCATGCTCGTAAGGCTTGGCTGAATGGTCTTAGTCCAGCACAGAATAGAACAGTTCCTCCTTTAGATTATGAAAGAGTGTTTTGGTTATGTAATCAATTCCCAGAGTTATCATTTACTTTAAATGGAGGATTGAAAACTATTGAAGAAGCAGATGAAATATTAAATAATAAAGCTCCGTGTAATTTGATCGGTTTCATGTACGGAAGAGCAGCACTGCACACTCCGGCAATATTTTCAGAACTTGATAATTGGTTTAATGATGACACTCGCAGTGTTATCGATAGACGTGATCTTTTACTACAATACGCAACATATCTTGACGAGGTCCTACAACCTGGACACGGCCCGTGCAGTCACGTTTCTGTCATTCCCCCAGGAATGTGTAATTCATCTTTGAAGCCTTGTATCAACGTTTTTAATGGTTTCCCTGGCTCAAAACTAATGGCAAAAGAGATGGAAATCTTAATAAGAGATCCAACAAATAGATCCCGAGGTCCAGGTTATATTCTGAGACAGGCTATCGAATTATTAAGCAACAGATATCCAAGAGTAATGGTGTCACCTTTTGGGGAAGTTATTCACAATTATCAACTACTTAGAATGAAATTAGAAGTCACAGAAGATGTCGATCCTGAAGAGGTATCTTGTAGTTGAGTAGAAGTTATTTAATTATCAACGTAACTAACCTATGTGTGTGCGCTCACAGTGGAGATTCTATCCACACTGCACTGTTTGATAGCAGGTTCACCCTTATTAGTCCGCCCGTCAGGTATTTTAAGAATCAAAGTACGTGGTTTTTTTATTTTTTTTGATTTATCTTTTTTTATTATTATTAAGAAAGGATTCTTTGGACAGGTTATGAAAAGGAAAATGGCATAGCGATTGCGATCCATATTTGTGTTTGAAGAACTTAGTTTTTTAAAAAAAAAAAAAAAAAAAAAAGCATGTTTTTACGGAGTCGAATTTCCCTAAAAAATTCTTTTCTTCCTCACAGGATCCACAGTAGAATAATAAATAAATAAAAAACGAAGGGGAAAAAAAATTGTTATTAAAAAGGGACTCACCCTTCCTTCTCAAATAAAAGAACAATGCATAAGTATAAATTGCTGGGAAGAAAGGGAGAAGGGACTTTCAGTGCAGTGTTGAAAGCACAGTGTACGACCACTGATAAAAATGTTGCGATAAAATGTATGAAGAATCAATTTGAGAGTGTAGAGCAAGTCAATAGACTTCGTGAAATTCAAGCTTTGCGAAAACTAAGTCCTCACTCGAATATAATAAAACTATTTGAGGTTCTCTACGACAGAAGTACAGGAAGACTCGCACTCGTATTTGAGCTAATGGACATGGATCTGTACGAGTTAATCAAAGGACGAAAACAATACCTTCCGGAAGATAAAGTTCTACACATCACATATCAACTCATGAGGGCAATTCAACATATGCATCGAAATGCAATTTTTCATCGAGACATCAAACCTGAAAACGTTTTAATTAGCGGCGATACTTTAAAGTTAGCAGATTTTGGATCATGCAGAGGAATCTACAGCCGACAACCATTCACAGAATACATTGCAACCCGTTGGTACCGTGCTCCAGAGTGTCTTCTGACTGATGGATATTATGCTGCAAAAATGGACATGTGGAGTGCTGGTTGTGTGTTGTTCGAAATGATCGCATTGTATCCACTATTCCCTGGGTCTAACGAACTTGATCAACTACACAGAATTCATAAAATAATGGGAACTCCTTCTCAACATATTTTAAATAAGATGAAACAGAACAGCAGTAATCGCGATATAAACTTCCCTGAAGAAACAGGAGTAAGTCTGTCATCTCTTATTCCACATTCTAATAATGATGCGATTAGGATGTTAGAACAACTGTTAGAATACGATCCAGAAATAAGGATTTCAAGTAAGAAGATTGTCAGGCATCCATACTTCAAGGAACTAAGAGACTTGGAGAGAATGTTAAGAAAATCAAATGGTCAGTCAGCAGATAGAGAGAAGGAAGCAGCTCCAACAGAGATTCCTTCAGTACATTCTCACAGTAGTACTCATACAAGGCGTTCAGATCTTCATCATTCAGGTGCTGGTGATTCAGCTGTCAAAGAATCAGAACCCTCATCATTGCCATCGCTTGGTCCGGTTCGACACCGAAAACAACTTCACAAAGAGCTGCACAAAGATAAACATCATGATCGGGAACGTGATCGCGAAAGAGAGCGTGAAAAAGAAAATCACCTCGCTGCTCATCACCAAACTCTTGTTCCAACTTCAGGATCTCGACTTCCAGAAATATCTGAAGGACTGAAATTAGGAACCGTAAAATCAGAGTTACCAACTTTACGAAGGCAGCTGAGTGTCGACTGTCTAACAAATCTTGGAGGAAAACGCGAAAAATAAAAAAATACTTTTGAATCTACTCGTCGACTGTTTTTCCCTTTTTTTCTTGTCCATGGAGCCCCAGGTTCTAGTCGTCTGAATCTTTTTAAACGATAGTTGTGTTCCTATTTTCCCTTTGGACTTATTTCTATGCTCTGCAAGCACTCTGAAAGCTATCTCACTTGTAGTTTCCCTGCATAAGTTATCGTCTTGGCTTTTTTTGTTGGAACAAAAATTTCATTTTCTAAATAAAATATATAAAAGCATGTGTAGATGTAGATTCGATTGATTTTTCCGCTTGCGACTGATGTGTGTTTTTTTTCTTTTCCTTTCACCTTTCTTATCCTGTCTGTTTATGTAGTATTTTATTCCTCTATTCACGTATTTCCCAAAGGAGACAAGGGTCTGTCGCAAGTTGACTTTTTGGTACTTTTTCTTTAGGATCAGTCATTCCCAGCTGGCTGTCCCGTTCGGTTTTAAGTCCCTATGTCACCACAGAATCTTCGCATCCTTTCTTAAATAAAACGAAATAATCAAAACTTTCCTGTTATGCTCTAAGCCTTTTTTTTTTTTTTTTTTTTCCCCCTTCATTTTATTTTTCTGGTTTTTGCGTACATTTTCTGTTGCTGTGGTAACAAATAAAAAAAAAAAGAAAGAGAAAATAATCGAATCTCAGGTACATATGGTAAGTAGTTTTTTTAGTCAACTCCCTCGGTCTTTGTTAGTTGTAGGATGAAGCGATATAGCTTCATCCGAAAGGGGAAAAAAAAAAAAAAAAAAATCGATTTTTTTTCCTTGTTATTATTTTTTTTTTTCCCCCCATCCTTTTCTTCCCCTATGAAATACTATTTATTTATTTTTGTTGTAAAACATTCTTATAAATATTGAGTGATTTTTTTAAAAAAAAAAAAAAAAGTGATCCCAGCCGAGGTGACACCACAGTAGGGAAAATATATTTGGTGAAAGGATTTTTTTTATTTTTTTTTTTGTGTTAAACAAGTATTAAGGAGTTTTAAAAAAGTTAGCAGCTTGCACATCAGTTCACGATTTGGCGCGCGAACAAAAGCATCAGCGGTAGTGATAATGCTACCATTTTCAGTATAGTTTAAGTTAAAGCCAATTCCTTTTTTGTATTGTCTGGGACTGGTTGTTTACTGTTTACTGTTTTTTATTTTATTTTTTTTTTTTTCCCCCAATATAGAGTATAGTACAGTTCATTGTTGGGTTGGTGGAACTGTTTTGTTTTTCTCTCTCAGAAATAATCGAAACTAACGTGAAGCAAGTCTATTTCCCATCAGAGTTGCGAGGAGTGATAAAATAAAAAAGAACTACGCAAAGTGTAAAAGCTTTCTATTTTAGGGAAAGTTGTTCTACGAAGTCATTCTCTTGCTAATAAAGTTGATTGCTATTATGTACAGGATGGTAGTCTGACGATGACTTGTCTTAAACATGTCAGGAAAAAAAAAAAAAATAATAATAATAATAATAACATAACATAACATAAAAGAAAATAGTTCCCACTCCCTCCTCGGCCTCAACAACCCCTCCACATTAGTTCTTGCGGAAGCAAGATTTTTTTTTTTTTTTGTGTTTTGTTTTGGTTTTTCTTTTTTTTTCTTTTTGTAAGTTCAGGATTGTCCTTTTACTTCCCCACCATCCACCACCACTAAGTATTTTGGTTTTGCACGGTTCACGTTGTTCTTTCGGTCACTATTCCTTCTATAATAAATTTACCTCAGTGACTGAGTTGTTGTTTTCATTTTTTTTTTTTTTTTTGCTGTGTACGAGAAAGAAAACCCGATTCGGATTGCTTTCGTTTGTTTCAGTCGCCAGTCCAGGCGAAGAGAAAAAAATATGTTTAAAAAAACTCTGCAACAACACCCACCTCTTGAAGTAATTTTATTGGTTAAGGTGAGCGAGTGGCAGGTTTTCTTTTGATGGGAACATCATTTGTGTTAAAAATTAGTTGAATTTTAGTCGCCCGTACCGTAAAAGAAGAAAAAAAAGAGACATTTCTTTGGCTGTGGGGCCCTAGTTAGTTGATTTCTCGACTTTTTTCGGTGAAAAATTATTGATTGACTCGTCCTCTTCCCCAGGTCGCCAGAAATAGAAGAAAGAAAGCATTCCCACATAGTGAGGAAACCAGCGAAATGAAAGAAATGGGGGAAAAAAAAAAAAAGAAATTCTGTTTTTTCTTGATTAGTCGTCCCTTTGATGGGGCAGAGTTGTGAACTTTCATTCCATGAAGTCACTTGACATTAGTAGGTAATGGAGAGGTAGGCTTTACTTCTCAATAGCTCAGTAGTTGGTAGTGACAAGCAGAAGAGAGGAGACCAAGAATAAAGGACGAGAGAAAAAGAAAAAAAAACGAGAGGAAAATCCCTCCATCCACTTGCTTCACTGCACTTTGACTTATCTTTTTGATAAAATATTAAGAAATAGGAAAAGTAATTGGAGATAAAAACTTTTATTTCTCAAACAGGTAACAGTAATCAACTGTAAGACTACACCCATTGAGGTGAAAACAATTCGTGTTCGTTCGTTATATTTCTCTTATCTCCTTTAATCAACCACGTGTACAGTGCATTACATAATATGGGGCCAAAAAAAGCTGCAGCTAAGAAGGAAAATGAGGAAATGAAACGAATTGAAGAAGAGCGCCTGAGAGCCGAAACAGAAGCCATGCAGGCAAAGCAAGCAGAAGAAGAGGAAAAAGCTAGGCAAGCTGAAGAGGCTAAGAAAAAGGAAGCTGAAGACAAAGCTCGGGCAGAAGAAGAAAAGCGTCGAAAGGAAGAAGAAGAACGGCAGAAGGTTAGAGAAGACAGAGAACGGAAAGACCGGGAAATGGAACTAAAATTACAACAATTGCAATGCCTTGAAGAAAAGGACAAACAAATACACGTACTCGAAGAGAAGGTAACTGCTTTGAATCAAACATGTGCTGGAATGCAATCTGACCTCGAAGGACAAACCCGTCGCAGTGCTAATCTACAGGACGAGTTAGAAAGGACTCAGGTTGCATATGCTGAAAAGGAACTTGAAGGTGAAAGACTTCTCAAATCTCGTGAAAACCAACTTTTAGAAGTCGGCGGCACATTAGATTCAACACAAAGAAAACTCGACGTCGTAGCTGATGAAAATCAACAAAAGGAAAGTGAAATCTTCACCATCAAAGAGAAAATGGGAGAAGAACTCAGCACTTTGAAAACTGAAATTTATCAAATGCGTTCTGACAAAGATAAAGAAGACACTGAAAATACCATTCTTATGAAGTTACTACACACGGAACTCGATAAGTTTAAGCAACAGGCATCCACTCTACAAGCAGAATTAGAACGAAAAGAGCGAGAAGACGTCAAGAATACAATAATGCTTGGATTATTAAATAGTCAATTAGATACAGGAAAGGAAGACAACAGAAGACTGACTGAAATGTCTGAGGATTATCGAAAGAAGTCAGAAACTATATCTGAGAAACTTGAGGAAACCCAAAGTCAAATATCAAAACTCGAGGAGATAACATCCGACATTTCAAAACGTAATAAAGAAAAAGAAGAAGCCATGCAGCGTGACATAGATCTTCATAAAGCCAAAGCTGATCAACTGGCGGCAACTATCGCACGTCTCTCAGAACAACTTGACACTACCAAAACCCAATACTTGTCGTTCCAATCCGAGGCTGAGAAGAAAGACAAAAACTCTTTTGAGAAAAACGTAATTCTGAAAAGTCAGTTGGAAAATTACAAAACTCAACACTCTCAGCTGACTGATGAAAAAACTCGAGTCGAGAGGGAGACTTTTGAAAAACAAATGTTGCAAAACAGTGAAATTGAAACACTTCGGGAAAAGTTAAAATTAGAACAAGAGAGGGCAGAGAAAAAGGAAAAAGACTGCTTTGAGAAATTGACTCTGCAAAAGAGTGAAAATGAAACACTGAAAGCTAAACTTGAACAGGAACAAGAAACCCTCCGTCACAAGGAGAAAGTATACTTCGAATCGATTTCAGATTCTCAAACTGAACTCGAAATTGAAAAATCTTCTGCAACTCAAAACAAAGCAGTATCTGAACGCAAAGACAAAGAATACAGCGACCACATTACTAAAATGACAGCACAGCAGGAAGCTCTACACACTCGACTTATTCACTTACAGACGGTTGCTGAAAAACGTGACCGCGAGTACGTTGAGAATCAAATTCAACTGAATGCTGAAAAAGAAAATTATAAAAACAAAGCTGGTCTTCTACAGGAAGAACTCTCCAGAGCTCAGAAAGTTTACAGCGACAAGGAAGTCGCATTACAAACTGAAATCGAACAATTGAAGAGAAAGCAATCAGAGATTGAAGCAACTCATGAAAAGTTGATTACAAAAGAAGCGCAAAAGGTCACTGAAGTCACCGACGAACTGGAAGCTGTCAACAGCAGAGTTAAAGTTCTTGAAGAAGACTCTGCGAAGAAAGAAAAAGATCACTGGGATAGATCAAATGCTTACAAAGCAGAGATAGAAGCTTTAAAAAGAGAAGTTGAAGGATACAAACAAACAATAGAAAAGCTTGAGGGAAGCATAGCCGAGAACTACAACTTCAAGATTCTAGCTGAGCAAAACGAACAACTGAAAGCTGACATCACTTCCTACAGAAACCAAATTGGCAACTTAAACAACACAATAAGTACGATGAAGATTGAAGCCGATATTCTCGATAATTATAAAACAAAAGTACTTCAAGAACAAAACGAACAGTACCTCCGTCGCATTCAGGAACTTGAAAAGGAACACAAAATGATTGCACCGCTCATGGCAGAGCTCATTAGCACTCTACAAAAACACGGCCTCACTACTTCACTTCAGGCCGACATTGAAATATATAAGAGTCAGTTCCTCAAAACTTCGTGTATGAATTTCTTTCTTTCGTTCTTTTTTTTTTTTTTTTTGCGCCAACAAAATTTCATAGAAAAAAAAAACTATATTCATGTCATCCTCGTTGCTGCGTTTTAGAAAAAAAATTAAAAAACAACAGCAATACCAGATCAAGAATCTCGCATCTCTGCCAGTGCGATGGGCAGGCATGAGTTAGCGCCACTGGTCCATTAGTCGTTTATTTATTTTTTTTTCCCGTTTTGTTTTCCTCTATTTTTAGATAACAAACACCTGAGTGCTATCATTTTAAGAAACCCTTTAATATAAATATTCACACACAACACACTCACACACAACACACTCTCATACGCACTTTTTTTTTGTGTGCAGCAAGTGAAAATTATTTAGAAGCAAAAACTAAGTTTCTGACAGAAACAATTTTCACTTCACCTTTCCCGTAACTTCTGTGTGTGTTTCTTTACAGATTCACTTTTTTTCTATTAAGAAGAACAAAAAAAAAAAACATCGTGTCGTTCGGCTTCATATTTCCTTTTTATGGGTTCGGTCTGAAACACGACCTCGACTCTCGTTGTGTTGTACTGCAACGATATTGGAAAGGAAAACACACACGCAAAAAAAAAAAAAAAATAAAAAAAAAAAAACCTTAATATCTCTCTCTATTTACACTCCTCACCTTTTGCAGTTCCGGCCCTTGTTTTTATACCGCACGCATGTCACTGTTGGGATGGTTTTACTTGGGCATATTTGATATTGTTTTTTTTTATTTGAATGAATGTAGTTGGGAATTTTCTTTTTATTACTACCATTATCAAACTATCACCTTTCTATCAAGATCTCTACATCACAGCCACAATGATAGAGACGGTTGGAATCGTGAAGGCTGTTTTTACGATTGCCACTGTTGGTATCTTTTCAGTTGGAGTATCACATGCCGTATCAAAAGGAAAAGCAATTACACTCACTGACGGAGAAGGGAAGATGCCAATAATTCCACCAAAACCGTCCATTAACGATGAAGATTTCATTGAGAAAACGATGACAGTCACTCTTGATGAGTATGAATATCAGGACCAATACGAGTTTCAAGATGTTACTTTAACCTTATCGGAACGTTATACAAATAGAGATTGTAAATGTGCTCCTATCTGGTATCATAATAAAATAGTTTGTGATTCATTTTGTTGCAATCCTGACAATGATCCAAAGGGTGAATGGTGTGCCGTTGAGGACCCAGAACGTTGCAAACGACTTCACGGAGCTAAAGAGGTATTTCTTTTTTTCCCTTTTTTTTCCACCGACGATCAACAAAAATGAATATATCTGAATAGTGTTTTATAACCGTCACAATAGACCATACCTGCCTCTCACCTCCCCTCAATAATAATAATAAATATAACAGAATTGGGGATATTGTCGTACCTTAGAAGGAGAAGAAACGGAATACACATCAAAGTCACAACCAAACAAGAAAATAACGATAAATAAAAAGTAGTATTTTTAATTTTTTTTTCTTCTTCTTAACCTTGGGAGGGTTACACAACACAGTTGGCGTGTCGCAATTACACCCCCGCGGTATGAATTGGTAAAGACCAGTCACAGTCACATTAGTATTCATGTTTAGTATTGTTGTGACTGAAAATAGCGATAAATAGGCAGACCCGATAGTGATCTTTATTGACTATGAGTACTACGAGACACCTACGAATATAAACTTTTTTGAAGTGGAGAAACATTTTAGAAAAAAAAAAAGAAAACTTGTCGCATAGCTATTTTTATCTTTCTTTTTTTTTATTTTTATTTTAAAATTAATAACTTAAAAGCCTTCTTTTGTCTTATTTTGGAGTATTTAGAAAAAAATGATTTTTTTTGTTGTGTGAAGACTCCAGAAAATATTAATTTCGTGTGAAGTATTTTTCATTTCTTTTTCAGTGCTGTTCCCTACTCTGTGATTGCAATCAACCACACACTGATCAAATAAATGTTTCTTTGTACGCGTTAGTTTGGTTAAAAGAATGGTTGAGCTTTCTGATTGCAGAGAACAGAGAGAAGTAGTCATCGATAAAGACGTGAGTCCAATTGATAGTTCTGTTCCGATCGTTGAAACAAAGCGTCCTGGTGGGGTTGTTGGTTTCAATGCTTCCTGTCTACCAACAGAATTAAATCCAAGTGATTACACGTCAGAGAAGATCAACTTAGCGATCAACACCTGCAGTAATACTTTATCAAAATATGATTATCACATGTACGGTGCTACTTTTAATGTCGATAAAAAACGTCCCATTCAGAAATTATTTTCAACTGCTGATCAGATTCTTAAAGAAGGAATCAGAATCCAATGTGTTGAAGCTTGTTTTGTGGCTTTATTATTAACAGATAAGTTATTACCTGTTATCAGGTTTGCCATCAGTTTTGAAAGCAAAAATGAAGAAAAAACATACAGGCATCTAGTACTGGGGTTAAAGTACGGTGATATGTTTGGGTCTTTGGGAATATCAAGAAATTGTGGACTGATGACGAAGTCGTTATCATTTTGTTGTCTTCAAGAACTTCTTGATGACTTTATTAAACATTATAAGAAGGATGGACATGTTGTGTCGGGGATTACTTTTTCGAAACCAATTCCACACGGATCACCCAATACTGTTGTTCACTGGAATTTCTTCTCTCTTCAACTCCAATTTGGTGAACCCGACTCACACAAACTCGAAGTACAAAAGTTTGCTTCGAGAGGATTGGAAGGACAGATTCCATTCTCGGGTAACTTTACTAAAACTAAATCTCTTACTCAAAGTTTTGATAAGCCAACTCCTCCAAGAGGGAGAAAGTCATCACAAAGCCCATCAGTAGCAGGCAGGTGCTTATCCGCCACACGGTTTCGAACTGGGGGATCACCATCTCCCGCTCGGAAATCTGTCTCACAGAAGACTCCACGAACTGATCCAACTGGAAAGGTAACGAGTAGAGCCTTGTCACCAATTAAGAAAGTAAATACCTCTCAAACATCTGATAATGTACAAAAAGTTTTATTTCAAGAAGATAATAAACAACCGACTGAGTGTCCTCCAACACCTTCACAGAAGCAACCGAAGAATGCAGCGTCACCAAGTACTCCACCTGCACAGCCGACTACGAAGGAGGAAACCACTTCGAGTAAATCAGAGAAGAAGAAATCAACAACACCAACGCTTACTGTTGGGGAGGAAAGTGTTCAAAAGAAAACCATTGCGGTACCTCTCAAGTCTCCATGCGGAGGTCAGAAACCACCACCTTCCAACAAATGTACGGAGGTAGTCGATCCAAAAAAGAATCGAATCGGAATTGCACCTAAATCTCAATCAGGAGATACGAAGCCGAGAGTTTCCCCAACAAAGAAACGAAAGAAGGGATCTGAAGCTGAAATACCGAACCCGATTTCAAGTGCTGGTAATCTGGATGATGAAATCGAGTTACCGCCACCTCAGAAGATGACGAATGTTTCAACTACTCCATCTGAGAATGAATCCACGACAGGTTCAAACTCTGAATCTCAACAAACAAAAAAACCGGTCGCAGTGAAAACAGTAACTGGGAGCCACACGTCACCTTCTAGTAAACAGAAGAAAGAAATAACCCCACCACTTGTGTTAATATCCTCCTCTGATAGTCTTCAGTCAACTACTCTCACTGATGATCTGTCAGTACTTAATAAGACACGAGATGAGGAACCGGCAACACCACCTTCCTGCAAACAGAAGAAAGAAACAAAAGTATCGACCGCAGTGAAAACAACAGCCGGTAGTGACGTCAAACTACTCAGTAGGGTGACAGCTGGTACTCAGTCACCACCTCCACTTGTGTTAATATCCTCCTCTGATAACCAACAGTCAACTACTCTTAGTAATAATGTGTCACCACGTCCTTCTGGCAAACGGAAGGAAATAGAAGTGCCGAACGCGCTGAAGTCACCCCCTGGTAACAAAAAGGTAACTGGTCTAACCAACGTAACGGAGAACAAACAGATCCCTTCTTCTATAGACACCAAGAATGAAATCAAATCAACTGTAACACTGAAGGCATCTGATGACCAAATAGAAGCTCTGCAGTCATCGTCATCCGAAAAGCAGAATGAAGTCGAAGTAATTCCCATTTCTGAGGGATCAGAGAATGAGATAAAAATAGCAATCCCACTGAAGTTAGCCTCTCAGGATACTAACTTACCGTCAGTACTAAGTGAGCAACAAGACACTAATAGGATTTCATCAGCTACAACACCAGCTGTAGTATCCCTTTCTGGGAAGCAGATCAAAGAAGTCGACTCGCCTTCGGTTTCAACAGATTCGCGAAACGAAAGTAACCAGCTGGTCAACAATCGAACTGTTGCTGTGCAGAAGAGATCGTTGTCATCAAACAGACGAGAAGATGACAACAACAAACCTGACGTCTTAAATCAGCTAACCACAATTGATGTCCCTTCTGAAAACTTGTCGGCGACAATAAAAAAACCTAAACCCAGATCACCAAGCAGACGACAACAACAACAAAAAGAGGACACACACTTACATTCTCAGGTGTCCAATAAAACTGAAGAACAGGAGAAAACCAGTAGCTCACCTCGAGTGTGGAATAGCTGTACGAGAGTCGTATCTGATTTAAAGGGAGTCGATAGATCTCAGAAACAAACAAAGAAGAGGGGACACAACAACTTAATTGGACCATTTGCGACTCCAAGAAAGATGAAAACAACAGACTCAGGTAGAGAATCAAATCCAAATGCGCCAGATTTTGAGTCCGACGATGATTGTCAAAAGGTTTCATTTTCATCCCCAAAGCCGCAATGCCAGCCTCAAGTAAAAACAATAAGCATCCCACTTCATATGGATCCCTCATCCATTTCAGATATGAATACTGACTGTGTTCAATCTCAAGCCGTTAATTTGAATTCTTCTGTAAAAGAAACAACCCAAAACAACTCAGACGTTCCCGCCATCGATCCGTCTCTCGTGAATAGCTTTAAAACAGCTCAATTAAATGGTTTTAAGAACCAAAAAAATACTACGAACCGGGATAGAACTGCAGGGAAAAAAGACAAACCAGTAGAAGATGTTACTGATGAAGACAAGCCAGTGATTGATCCGTCGCTGGTGGCGAGTTTTAAGGCAGCGCAGTTGCAATCATCGGAATTACCTAACGACGTCTTCAAAAGAGAGGAAGCTATCTCGGTTGCAGAAACCATCGGAGGATTTAATAAACATAAATTTAAACGTCAACTACAAAGTCCTCTTGACGGATATTCTCCGTTACACCTCCCGCCACCATCAGTCACGCTGTACGAAACGGGTAACGGTAACAGTGTTCCTCCGACAAGTAAAAAAATCAATTCGACACAGTTAATTGGAGCGTTGAGTAGTATAAAAAAAACAACAAAAATTGAAAATTCAACATCACCCGAAACAGAACGACGACTGAAGCAGTACATCGCTGAAGAAGAAATCGCCAGAAGAACTATTTCAGATCTCGAGGACAGCGCTCGGCAGTTCAAATCATCAGTCATGAGGGCGGAACGTGAATCTCGTCAGCTACTTGGAAATGACGGTCGCAACGATGTTGAAAGTGCGGCAGTTTTGTTGTGGAAGAACGTGAAAACCAAAAGAGAATTTAAAAAGGAGGCTGACTTTACGAAAGACCAAATCTCAGCTTTTCTCTCTTCAGAAAGAATGATCTACGACAGTAAAACTCTACGAAACGATCCCCTTCTGGAGTACCTTTCAACTGTGGAGACACCACTACTAACACTTGAGGCTGCTCTACCTGACTTGATCACAACTCTCGCTAATCCGAATGTGGTCAAGTGTCGATCCTCATGGGGGAATGAGGACAGAAACAACCTTCAAAAATCTACTTTCCTACATCACAAGGCCCCTCGGTCAGCACACAGCATAGGATGGTATTGTACGTCACTTGCGAAGAGATGGCTGAGAACTCCGCAGGCGGTAAATCTGAAACCAGTTTCTGGATCACAATACTGCGAGCATGAGATAACACTGTGTCGACCTACTCGAATTAAATCTATTTCTGTTATCTCCAGTGCTGTTGCTGTACAGGTTTCTGCAGATTCTGGAAATGGATACCTCGTCAACCGCAGCAGCAACATTTGTGAAACCTGCGTGGATAACGGAAATTATAATGAAGTACAACTTTCCCTTCTTCATGTCGACTTGTCGAACCAACCGTTGCTTTCTCGAGTTAAACTGCTGCTACTTCCTCAGAGGATATCTGCTGAAGCATTCTTCCCCTTAACATATCAAAGTACTCATGTATTTATTGAAGGTTAAGCTTATAATTAGTTTAGTAGTTTCATAACTTTAAAGAAACTACTTTTTTTGTTTTATTTTTAAAGTTGTTATGTATTTGATTCAACAGCTGATATCTTATTTTTTTTGTATAGATGTTGTAGAGTATATAACTTTCGATAGTGTTAATTTTCTAACCCCCTCCTCCCTGCAGTTAACCCTTGTAACGGCCTACAGGGTACGTGTCCCCGAATCCCCATATTCGACAGCACGTATGGGGTTTTGTCGATTGTTACTGCCGAACTGTTTTTTTTTTTTAGTTTTTAGCAAGTTGCTTTATATTTTTAATAACAGTTATGTAGTTTACCTGTTGAAAACTATAAAAAGAAAATTATGTGTCTTTTAGGCTTTTCTTGTTTTGTTAATGGCGTCTTCTTTTTTTTCTGTATTTTATCCTCCTCTTTCAACCACTCCCTTCATTAGTTTGTTTGTTTATTAGTCTGTTTAAAATATTTTTATTTCTTCGAACGAAAATTTTCAATTTTTTTTTAAAAAAAAATTAAAAAAAAAATCCGATTTTACCTAAATAAAAATATCGAAAATGGTAACCAATTATTACTGTGACACAGCACATAGAACTGATTTTCTTTGAGCAACAATTCTTGATTACAATTATCGAGAATTTTTGACATTTTTTGGTATTCCATTTTCGTTAATCTTTTATCAAGAGATCTTTTGAATATCGTTTTTTTTTTTCTTCTGAATTGATTTTTCATATTCTTGGAGGGTTCAAAAACAAGCGAATGAATTTGTACTATTTATTTTTTTTCCATTCGTTCCGATGAGTGTTTTATTATTTTGAACTTATTAATATCTCTTACAGGTTACAATATGAAGAAATGGTTCTATGAAATTGTTTGTGAAAAGTGAAATGCGGATATTTCGGTGTTTTTATTTTACCGAACACCCTATCGATGATCTCGTTGTAGCCCTCTCATATATTTTCAATATCCCTAAAGTAGGGTGAGTCACAGTTGGCTGATTTTTAGCTTCCTGGGGATTCGTGAATAAAATAAATTTCAATTTTGTAATTTAACTTTTTACTTAATAATTACATTTCTTTTTATCAGGTGAAACAGTCATCAAAATTGAAGTAATATAATGGTAAGCTGATCTGATCTGAACTACCAGATTCTACGATGTATCTGAGGTATTAAATTTAAAAAACCTTTTCCAACCCCATCCAAGTCCAGTAACTCATGCTATATGAACAATGACAGATCACAGTTCCGATGTCTGTGATCTATTCTTCGTTGATGACGAACATGATAGCCATCCTTGTGTTAAGGTAAATGGAATGAGTATGCACAGAGTAAAGAAGGGTAAGAAGTGGCCTTATGATATGTACCAAATATTAAATTGGATCGCGGCAGTAGTTTCGATTGTGATCCATTCAGCTGTACATATGCCGATGGCTGGAGAGACTTCAGATATAGTTTTCGGATTTTTAATACCACTCGGAATCACAATGTCTATTTGTTTAGGGTTCGGAGCGTCGTTAACACAACCAGCAGCACCAGCTGTGTTTGGATCAAAAAGATGGACAAGAGAACAGTTTGAAGAGTCCAGTAAATACAGACATCCCGGCATTGACACAACACAACTAGTGTTTTGTGTTAATTGTCACGTTTGGGTTGGTCGAGAAGCAAAACACTGCCACTCCTGCAACAAATGCATCGAAGGATTTGACCACCATTGTAAATTTGTTAATGCCTGCGTCGGTAGCACTAACTACACGGAATTTGCGTTCTTTTCAATCGTAACTATGATTACTGCATTGATTCAAGCAGTTTTTAATGTGATTCTTTTCGTTGGATCATTCAGCACCGAAGACGGCTACAAGGCTCGATTCGAATACGCATATGACACATACTCTGATGCCCGCTTTGGAGTGTGGAGGACATTTGTAGTTCTATCTTTCATTCAAGACTGTGCATTATTCTGTTTACTTGTTCATTTAATGGGATTTCACCTCTCTCTGATGTTTAAAACTGTTGAGATTGATGTTTACTTCCCTGTTGTACTTCCCTCAGATTGGGACGGTAGCATATCAAAACTAGGTATTGAAGTAGACTGGTCGAATAAATGTGTTGTAAAAGTTATTAAAAATTCTCAATTTGACCGACTTGGTGTGAAAGACGGTTATCGTCTATCGACTGTGTTATTCGATGACCCAGTTATCCCAGCTCCAGTTGACACACTCGCATTGTGGGAACCAGCTAGTCAATATCTTGTCAGTCGTTTAGGACTCGATGTTGATGTTGTTTTTATTTTCAAACGAACCAAGAAGATGACTACGTATGATCACCTTGTTCAACAAGAAGGTGATGGAAGCTCTCAAGGAGGTTCACCAACAGATGTAGAAATGCCCTTGGAAATGGAAATTCAATCTCCTGATCCGTCCCCTCATCGAGAGTCAGTTTCAAGCCCTGATGACAATGCTCCTGATTCTTAGAATTCTCGTCCTATTCAGTGAAGTAACATATAAAAGTGATTGACAACCATACACGAGTTATTTCAACCTCCCCTTTAAAAAAATAATAATAATTAAAAAGTAAATACACTCCAGAATTGCTAACTGGGGTTCTGATGAAGAGGTTAAAGAGGATAACTGATGATGAGAGAATAGAGTAAAGAGGTATATGGATTACTCTTGAAACATAATCACTGTATCTTTAACAGATTGTTGAATTATCGTTTATGATATGATACGAATAAAGTTTGTGTTAAAAATTCAAACATTCAACTCCCCCAATAAAAAAAGTTTAAAATTTAAAAAAAAAAAAAAAAAATCGCTGACAAAAACAAGAAATTGTTTAATGTTGAGGGTCGCTTCCGCATCGGTAATTAATTTTGTCCCTCATCCGCTTGGTCTCCGAGTCTGTGAAATACTCGTTAGACGGTAAATGAATAAACCATATCAACTTTTGATTATATTTGTTCTGGTTTTTTTTTATATTTTTTATATACTTCGGTTTTCGTTGTTGGTATCTTTTACTTTGTCAGACATTTTTTTATAAAATAATAGTAAGGAGTAATGGAGCCTTGCTATTAGGCTAGGGGGTTATCATTGTTGAAGATTACAACCCGTTGTATCAAAGACTTGTGCTCTATTAATGGTGGTAATGGAGCCCTGCTATTAGGCTCCTTCATTGGGGCTGAACGCGCTTACGTGTTAACTGTGAAAAGGAAAGGGGGGAGAACGAAAGAACGAAGGGAGAAAAAAAAAAAGAAAAAAAATTCCCCTTTTTTTTACCCCAAAAATTACATTTATTCCTTGTTAACTCGTGTGTTCTGTCTGTCGGCAGTCAACATATCGTATCATACGAATTGCTTGTGAAATAGAAAGGGTTTTATGTTATTTTTGATTACTTGTTGGGTCCAATTTTAAAAACTCAACCCAAGTGATGTTCTCATACCTAACTTCTGACTTCTTCAGTGGTATCTGTTGATTGTAAAAGTCTTAAATCTTAACTTGTTGACTTCCTTCGTATTAATCGTTTTTACTGTCTGCCTTCGAACAGATACAAGAAAGAGAAAGAATGTAATAATACAATTGTTTTTAGTGTTTTATGGTACCTTCTTTGGCCAACTTTAATTTTAACATATTTCATTCAGGAGCAACTTTGGGAAGGTGGGAGGAGAAGATTAGCTTGTGGTGTAGTATTATTATTGTTGTTATAACTTATTAGTTATTTTTACAGAATTGAAAAAAAAAAAAAAAAGAAGGAAGAAGAAAAATAATAATAATTAAATATGGCTCAGGCCGTAACAGTTGCTGTCCGAGTACGTCCCTTCAATGACAGAGAGAAAGCAGAAGGAGCTCAGAATATAATTCAAATGAGCGGAGGTACAAAGACGACAATCGTTGGAGATCAGGGAAAGAGTCACACATTTAGTTTTGATCATTCGTTTTGGTCTCATGATGTCAACGGAGATAGACACGACTCTCAAGAAGATGTGTACCAAGCCCTTGGATCAAAGATTCTCTCTTCGGCAATAGATGGATACAATACTTGTCTCTTCGCATATGGACAGACTGGTTCTGGTAAGACTTACACTATGCTTGGGTATGGTGAAGACACTGGTGTTATTCCAAGACTCTGCAAAAGCCTATTCGAGACTTGCGACAAAAAACGTGATGACGAAGCTGGAGACTGGGATTGCCGAGTTCAGGTTTCCTATTTAGAAATTTACAACGAGAAATGTCGTTGCTTACTAAACCCAAACAGTAAGGAAGTAAAGCCTAGAGAACACCCAGCAACAGGACCATATGTCGAGGGATTGACAACTGTAATCGTAAGCACTTTTGAAGAAATCGAACAACTTATGGATGAAGGAAATAAAACTAGAACAGTGGCATCGACTGCTATGAATGCCACAAGCTCTCGATCACATGCTATTTTCACAATAACTTTCACACAATTTTCGAACCGAAACGCTGATCCCGACGGTAAAGGTTCTGAAAAGGTTTCAAAAATCAACCTCGTCGACCTCGCTGGTTCCGAGAGAGCCAACAAAACAGGAGCCACAGGAGCCACTTTAAAAGAAGGAGCGAACATAAATAAATCATTAGTATGTCTTGGGAAGGTTATTGCTGCTTTGGCAGATCACAAGAAAGGTGCGCACATCCCGTTCAGAGACTCTTCCTTAACTTGGTTATTAAAGGAAAACCTTGGTGGAAATAGCAGAACGATTATGATGGCGGCATTGAGTCCACATGTTACTAACTATGAAGAATCATTATCAACGCTGAGGTATGCTGACAGAGCAAAGAGAATAAAAACACACGCAGTCGTAAACGAAGATCCGACTTCAAAAAGAATAAGAGAATTGACTGAAGAAGTTGACAGACTAAAACAGCTACTGACAAACACTAATATTCAACCAACTCAGTCTAAGACACAATCAACTGAAGAAGAAGAAGAAAATGAGTACACCTCTCTATCAGCTGCAGAGCAATTAGCACTCACAGTTGCGGCATTAGAAGATGCTGCTATGCCTTGGGAAGATAAACAAAAAAAGAATGAAGAAATTCAAGAAGAACGTCACCAAGCTCTTATTGAGTTGGGAATCGGAGTTGAAGTAGATAAGAACAACCCGTCGCTTATTAATTTAAATGAAGATCCATTCATGAATGAATGTTTAGTTTATTTCTTGAAATCTGGAGAAACAACGATAGGATCATCACCAACTTGTGATATTACTATTCAGGGAGACTTACAATCTCATCATTGTACTATCACTACGTCGACAGATGAAATAAAACTTCAATCTACATCATCTGATGCAAACACTTGTGTAAATGGACTTGAAGTAACTTTTGATAAACCTCTACAGCTACAACCGAGGGATAGGATTATATTTGGAGATCGTCACGTCTTCAGATTGAATCATCCTTTAGTAGAACAAAAACAACGTGACGAGGGCAGTATTAATAACAACAGGTTCGATTACCAAATGGCCATAAACGAAAAGTACGAAACTTTTAAAAGAAATGTAATGCAAGAAGTCCAACGTGAAGAGAGAAGAAGAGAAGAAGAAGTTCAACAGCAGATTGATGATTTAAAAAAAGAAGAAAGACGTCGAGAAGAAGAAGTTGAACAACAACAACTATCTCGTATTGAAGCAGAGCTGAGAGTTAAAGAATTGGAAGAAAACTTAAAACAAACAAATGAAATATCACTACCGATGCAGAATTTAACTGGAACAGCACCAACAGTACCAACACCCAATAAGTTGGCTCCCGCAGGTATTGCCGCACAGCAAAAGGGAGCTCTACACACTTCAACAGGTGGGAGAATTAAATATGTTGATGTCGGATTGTTCTCAGCCAACCGAAAACATGTAAGCAGAGTACCTCCCCAACTCCTTCGTAAGTATAAAGTGATATTAATAGGTCATGAAGAAGTTGGTAAGACATCAATTAAGAAATGTTGGCAAAGCGGAGATCCAAGATTCTTTAAAAAACTCCCCGACGTAATGTGTACTACGGGAATTGAAGTTCAAGAGCACCGTTTGAAGTACGAAGGACACGGAGCTGGAAAGCCAAGTGATGATGACTTGACTTTATCAGTTCTTGACTTTGCTGGGCAGGAAGTGTATCACAGTCACAGTTTGTTTTTATCACCGAGATCGATGTTTGTTTTTGTTTGGAACATGAGTAACTATGAAGATGGTCAAATGGCTGAATCAGAAGAATCGAGAATGATGTCCTGGCTTGATGAAGTCTACTCAAAGGCTCCTGGCTCTTCCGCTGTACTCCTCGGAACTCACAAAGATGAACTACCAAGTCAAAAGATTAGTAACTTAAATGCTATTCTAAATAACGTCAAAGCAAGAGTTGAAGAATACGTTCAGAGCATTCGCATAGCAGATGAACCAGAAAAAGATATTCGTGTTGTCGGATCGTACGCATGCAGTTGCAAGAGTCGTGGAGCGTGGGGTGGTGAATTTCAATCGGAAAAAGGTGCGAAGATGAGTGAACTACTCAGGGCAATTGGAGGGCAGGCTTTTAAGAATTGTCTCGCTGATAAACAATACCCAAGCGGTGCTATTCCGGGAAGACACATTCAATTTTTACGAGAGTTGGAAAGATTAAAGAGTGAGAGAAAAAAACTACTTCTTCCTATTCAGGAATATGCTCAACTCGCATCTGACTTTGGGATTGAAGATCAGGGAGAGCTCAGAGACTGTACAAATCTATTCCATTCGTGGAATGTAATTTATTTATTCACACAAGCAAAACGTCTTCTTGATCACCCATACATCTTTCTCCATCCTCTGTGGTTAAGTCATATGGTTTCAGCTTTGTTTTCAATGGCGCACTTGCTCTACACTCCTCCAGCAGCTCGTAAGTACATCGGTGGGCTGAATTATAATCCAGAAGAGGCTCTTCGTGTTGATATGGGAAGACTACGTAATGGAGAATTGACTCTCTCTTTAGCAAGAGTGTTACTAAGTAGAAGTATAAAAGATATCAGAAATGATAAACAAGATGCTATGGTAGAAGACGTTGATTTAGAAATGTGTTTACAGCTACTCATCTCAATGGATTTAGTTTATCAAAGAGTTCTTCCTTCAGAATCAGATGATTCGGATGAAGAGACTAGTCAGTATTACGTCCCTTCATTGTTTCCTCTTAATCATCCTCCTTCACTTAAAGCTGTAGTTCCATATTTGTTTCAAAAGGGACTGTTCAGAATGTACATGTTTAATATTTTCCCAAAAGAATTCTACTACAGACTGGTATGCAGACTACAACACTTAATGATACCAATTTCTGTACCAGTTCCTGAAGGGATCACTATCGATATCGGTGAGGATGTGAAATACCTTCCTCCTAACTACGATCATCAAGTTCGAAACCACTGGAAAGATGGAATGTGGATAGGAACTCAAGGGATTCGTGCATTTGTATATCAAATTGACACTATGATATACGCTGTCTTTTCACCTTCTGGTATGGGACAAACCGGAGAAGTTTCACAACAAGAATTTATTGATTATTTCGATGAAGTAATCAACACTTTAGCAGACGAGTACGATGGACTTTCAATGTCTTGTTGTCAGCCGTGTGTTAATGGAGAATGTGAGAACTGGTTTGAAGTTAAGATCCTTAACGAAGTATCAAAGAAGGATGGATCTATTCAATGTCAGAACTGTCAGGAAGATAAACCCGCCAAGACCATCCTCCGAGGAGGAGGTTTAGAACGTTCTCCTGGTCCAGAATGGAATGATCTTTGGCCTAACCTGACAGCAGCATTAGGTACTGATAAAGCAGCTGCTCTCCTCTGTAGTTTGGAATGTATTATAAACGAGTCGGATATTTCTGATGCTGGTGAGTCATATTTATCGAAAGAGGACTCTGAATGTGATGTCTGGGCTGATAAATTCATCAGCGTTCTGATGTACATCGCGTTCTGTCAGCAACAGTCTTACAGTTAGATATCTCTTCCTGACTTCTGAGAGGTTTTATTTGAGAGATGGACTGACACTACAGTGCAGATTGTAACATCACTATTAAGGTAAGGTTCTGTGAAGCACAATTATCAAAGGTAACTGTACGACTGTGTGTGTGTTGTTTTTTTGGGAAATCTCTCTCATGACAGTATCAGTTGCTCTTGTAAATCATATTCCTCGTGTGTTCGTTAATTCTCTTTTTTGAAACCGACCCCTTCCTACATACTTTTCCCCTGCTGTAGTGATAAGTAACTACACTCCAGAATTGCTAACTGGAGTGCTTCAGTCTCTATAGTTGACTGACTACTACACCATAACTGATGATGAGAGAATAGAGTAAAGAGGTTTATGGATTACTCTCGAAACATAATCACTGTATCTTTAACAGATTGTTGAATTATCGTTTAGGATAATTATCAGCTCAAAAAAAAAATGTGCCACAGCAGTTCTGTATTTGTTGTCATCCAAAGTGTTCTGACGGCTGTTTTTTTAGTAATCTTAGCCTTGGAGTGTAATGAGCTGCGTTGCGCATCGTCCCTTTTTGGAAATAGTTGTTTTTTGTCGACACTGAAAACTTTATCGATTTTCTTTAGCACCATGCGCGTATTGTTTTTATTTTTTATTTTTATTTTATTTTTTCTTCGTTCATTTTGCTTCGACACTTTTAACTTTAGGAAACCCGAAAGTACAGATATTCAATTTAAAGTATTCCTCTCAACAGCATAAACAAAGCGAACCTCTTAAGAACTCAGCTGTAAAGAAGTCCACCTCAGGAGGCTGTTGATCTGCGTTGTTCGTGACGCCCTGTTTTTCTATTATTTCTTTCTTACTTTTCGTCTAATCAGGAGAAACACTACACGGGATGTGTTATTAATAAAAAACTGAGCAATGTGTAGGTTATCATAAATATTATCGTCTGAAATCTATTCAAAAAAACAGATCTTTCACATGAACGCAGCTGTTGGATTTGTTGTGATCATTTTGGTTATTTGTTTGCAACTTAGAATGACCGAAACAGCTGTCCCCTGCAATGAAGAGGAAACCGTTCATAATTGGATTGCTGAATGCGAGTCCATTGACAAGGCAATCAGCTTATTAAAAAAACGAAAGGGAGGCAGTCTTGAAGAGATGTTAATCGAAGATGGAAACGATTTCGGATACGAAACCGAAGAATTAATAAATAGATTTATAAGAGTCCTTGACACTCCTGGACATAAGTACGGAGAACCTTAGTTGATCTGCTCCTTTCATTTAAGGAACTCTGATTAAATATAGAAAGGGTTAGCCCAAACCTGGTTACCTATTGATTATGTGCTGTCGAATATGGAGATGCAGGGGCCACGTGGAGTAGTAACTTGATACTACGATTAAAATATAGAAAATCTTATTCCTCAGATCAAATGCAAGATCGATCTCTTTTGTGATGTAACAGACTACTACTCGATTTATTTTATTTAAAAAAAAGAAAAACAAAAGGTTCAAAACAAAATCTAATGGATAACATTGAGCAAAGCACGAAGGAAGATGCCGAGGTTAGACATTTCCAGACTGTGAAGCAGGCATTCAAAGCTTATCAACAGCATACGTTGCTTTCATGGGAGAGTGTGTATCCTAAGTTCGCAGGGTTAGAGATGAGACATCGGGTGCTGCTGCAAGGCATGGATGATCACTTTGCTGCAATCAGGAGATGTGTAGCAGCGAACTTTGAAGTTTTGTCGAATATTGGAGATCCACAGGCGCATAATCTGTTCAAGAATCAACCTTCGATAGTTGAAAATCAATTTCAGCCTTTTACACCTTCCGAGGGAGATATTGATAAAGTCAGATCTACGTTACGACACCTTGTAAGAGACTGGTCTCAAGAAGGGTTCGCAGAGAGAGATACTTGCTACTCACCAATCTTACGCGAGATAGAAGCAACCTTTCCATTAAATGAATGCAATCGCGCTGACATACGAGTACTGGTTCCTGGATGTGGACTCTCAAGACTTGCTTGGGAAATTAACCAAAGAGGGTTCTGTGTACAAGGCAATGAAATGTCTTTGTATATGTTGATGGCTTCTGATTTTATTTTAAACAGAACTGATTCTCAGAATCAATATTTTTTGTACCCTTGGGTTCATCAAACGACTAATGTTCTCCGCAGATCTGATGTTTTGCGTGAAGTTCGAATCCCGGACGTCAATACTGCTCAGTCTTCCCCAAACGCTGGTGATTTCTCGATGATTGCTGGACCGTTCACAGAAATTTATTCAATCGATGAACAACAAGCTAAATGGAACTGTGTGATTACGTCGTTCTTTTTAGATACTGCTACTGATGTATTTCAGTACATAGAAACAATTTACCATATATTACCAATCGGGGGGCATTGGATCAATCTTGGACCTTTGCACTATCAACAGGCAGATTTAGACCTCTCTCTTGAAGATATTAAAACTATCGTCACATCTCTCGGGTTTGATATCGTGTCGGAAGATTTAATACCAACAACATACACAAGCAACCCTCGATCAATGTTGAAAGTTACCTTTCAGAGTGCGTTCTTCCACGCAGTTAAAACAGGAAGGCGTCCTGATGTGCTGGAAAGAGCTCCACCATCGACTATCAGACTTCCAATCCCCTCAGAAGTGTTTCCTGTTAACAGCGCACGACTGTCTAGCGACGTAGTGGAGTCTGATGACTAAATCTTTTTATTCTTTTGCATTTAGACTTTGTTGTAGACTTTTCTTTTATTAAATAATCCGAGAATGAAGACATAAATATATTTGTGGTTCTGGTTCGTTTAATGTATATTTCATTTACTATTTCATTTACTTTCTCACAGAAACCTAATGGATTAAAAGGAGTGGAGTGCTATCTTTGTTAAAGCATATGTGAAAAACATAACAGATTTTTCTCCATTGTCCAAAGTCCTCCGAAAATCTCAAAAAAACTATTCCCATCCGGGCTCGAACCGGAGACCTTCGCCGTGTTAAGGCGACGTCATAACCAACTAGACCATGGGAACTACGAAACCAACGATTCTAAAGCTACAGTTTCTGTACTTTATTGCTACAGTTTCTGTACTTTATTGTGTGTGATTTACAAAAAAAAAAAAACTAAAAATGTCCGGAACACAAGAATCGATGGTCGTGCAGCAACAAGAGCAAGCACAGCAATCAATGATGCAACAGCAGCAAGCACAGCAATTAATGGCACAGCAACAGCAGGCACAACACTTAATGATGCAACAACAGCAGCCGCAACAGCCAACACAAAGCCAGCCGGTACAACAACAAGCGCAGAACAATTCCAACAATTGCTTTTTACATGGCAACTGGACGCTTGAGACTTTAAGTCAGTCGCAAACTCACCTTCCCAACAATGTCCCACCAATCTCCCCCTTTTCGTTTATGAGCTCACCAATGATAGCGTTTAAACAGTATCTCAGAATAACAAATCTGTATTTTAAAACAATAAACATTTTAAGTTTAAAAGAAATGCACTTCACAGTTTCAAAAGACAATGTTGTAAACGTTTTTTCTTGTTTATTGGAAATCAAAAAAGAATGTGCAGCTGATTTCTTAGAAATATCCGGCCAACACGGCATTTTCTTTTCCGAACACAAAAGCACTCAACACCTCTCCTCCTACTACACAATTGTGTGGACCCCTGACACACCTTACACCCAGCTTAAAAAGATAGCAATCGATCTCAATAAAGACCCAAAAAACAAAGGAGCCCTCGGGCTCACAATGTACCAAGGAAGAAGCCTTGGGATACGAATTAAAAAAGAATCAGAAACAAACTTTCGTTCAAATTTTGGAGTAAAATGTCCGACTTATTTCGAGATAAGCGGCATAAGCAAAGAGAACGCAACGTCATTTGACGTTGAATTTTTTTTTGATTTAATGAAAAAAAAAATTAAATACTGTTATAAAAAAAAAAGGGAAGAGTCACATGTTGTGAGCTCGTACGAGAATCTGCAGTCTTGCGGATCAGTAATCGTTAAAAAAATAACTCAACCCTCAAAAGATGAAAGAAGAATTGAAAAGAACTCAATAGAAACGAAAACAGACCAAACTGAAAAAAAAGATATTAACGAAAAAGGAAAAGGAAAAGGAAAAGGGAAAGGGAAAAAAGGAAAGAAAGGAACTAAGGGAGAGAGCGGTAAAGGAAAAAAAACTGTTTTGTCATCACCGTCAACCTCAGTAACCCCGTCAATAGAACAAACGGACATTTTAAACCAGCTAAAATTATTGTTAGATGCACAAACAAAGCATCTAACAACAAAGATCATTGGCACTTTTCTAGCCGATGATCCGAAAAAGCAAGCAGAAGCTTGGGATGCGGAAATAAACCCGCAAGAAAAAGAAGGTTTTCTACAAGGATCGATGGACGATGACATCGATCTTGTGAAACAGAAGCTGGACAAAGAAAACGATGGTGATGACAACACAAAAAGAAAAAAAGAAGAACCTCCGAATTGACTGTTTCCTTATAATTTATATCTTTTTTATTTCTCGAACCTTCTTTTGTGTGGAGACATCCACCCGAACCCCGGTCCACAAAAAAAGCAAAAAAACAGTGAGCTGAGAATTGTATCTTTTAATGTTTGTGGTCTCAAGTCGAAATCCGACGAAATAACTTTTTTTTTACAAAATATAAAACCTGACCTATTCATGGTTCAGGAAACATTGTTAAAGGATAACGACGAAACCATTAATTTTAATGGGTACAAGTGTCTCAGAAGAGACCGGAGAATTCCGGTAAAAAAAAACGCACCCGTCAGAGGTGGTGGATTGGCAATTTTTTACAAAAACAGCCTAAGCGTGACAGCATTCGCTGTTGCACAACACAGCCAAGACTGCACTGAAGTCCAGGGCATTTTTGTGTCAAATTCAAAACAAACTGTAAGGGTATACAACGTGTACAGACCACCGGTAAGCCAATCAACCTCTGATAGGTCCCCCTCTTTTGATATGAATAGTATTTTTCTTTTTAATAAAAATGATAAAGTAGTTATCGCGGGGGATCTTAACGCAAGGCATCCACTCTGGGACCCGAGAGACGAGTCAAACACAAATGGCCATGAAGTCTCGACTTTTCTAAACAATAACCAGTTTGAATGCTGCAACGTTAAGGAAATCCCCACAAGACCAAAATCAAACACTTCTCCTGATGTTGTTCTCCAAAAAAACTGTGATATTGGCAACTGGACGACGCTCGAATCTCTATCAAGCGATCATGTACCAATGTATTTTTCTCTTTCTTTTTTTTCGGATTCGATAAACAGAGCGAACGGTGCAACGGTTTTTTCTTATAATTGGAACAGGGCACTGTGGCCAAACTACAGCTCCCACCTCGAAAGGGTGGCGAAGCGACTTGAAAAGATTCAAGATAACCAGAAATTATCAATGGAATTCATAAAAGAATTAAAAAATGCGTTACGGATCTTTGTACCAAGGATTTATTTGAAAGGAAAGTCACCAAAGAAGTGGTGGAACACGACGGTTGCATCTAAGTTTCATGAGTTCAACGAGTCACATTGTGACCAACGGGATGATCTTACAGATCTGTCGCAACAGGGAAAGTCAATTTTTACATCTTTAAAAAAAGAACTCAAAAAAACAGTCGTTGATGCCAAGAATCAACAGTTTAAAAAAAGCCTTAAAAAAGACAAGTCTATTATTGAAGCTTTTGAAGACATAAGAGGCCTTGATGGAAGATCAAGACTTAAAGAAATTCGAGAAATCACCTGTGGTGATAAACTTGTTACAGATGATGTGGAAAAAGCATCAATTTTCAATAATCAATTTTTACAACGTGTTGGTAACATCAAAGAAAAAACAAAGACAAAGAAAATAGAAACAGACCCTTCTGATTTTACACCATTTACACAACATGAACTTAGAATCCAATTGAGAGGAATGGCTCTGGAAAAGAATTCACCAGATGGCGTTCAAGGTATTCTTCTTAACCATTTGGGACCTAGAATGCTAAACATTTTACTTAAGATTTTTAACAATTCGTGGAAACATTCTGTTGTCCCGAGTGATTGGAAAGACACACACTGGATCCCTGTTTTAAAAAAAGGAAAACCCCCAAACCTCCCCTCTTCATATAGAATGATCTCTCTCACCCCTTTTATTGCGAAATTGATGGAAAGAATGGTGAAGGAACGTCTTACGTATTTTATGCAATCACCGAATGAAAAGAAAACTGACGGTATTGGTTTCAACCAAACTTCTTATCGGAAAACGCGTTCTTGCCGGGAAAACATCCTATATGTTACGGACAGACTTAGATTTCTTAAACACCAAAAAAAGTCAGCGGCCCTTGTTCTTCTTGATATCGAAAAAGCTTTTGATAGTGTGAACCATGATCTTCTCCTTCAAAGGATGGTAGATCTTGGAATACCAAAACATTTTATAGCCTGGATTCAGGCCTTTCTTAAAAAACGAAGAGCAGCGGTTGTTGTTAATAATGAAAAAGGTTCTTACCACAATGTTTATTCTGGCGTTCCACAAGGAACAGTTTTGTCGGCTCTACTTTTTACTCTGTATATTGAAAAAGTCGCAGAAAGACTAGATATTACGGTTGCTAAGTATGCGGATGATATTGCTTTTGTAGTTGATGATGAAGGGAAAGGTTTTACTTATCATTTGGCAAAAACGAAATATTTCTTTAATGAGATTGAAAAGGATCTAAACGAATTAAAATTAAAAGTAAGTTATGAGCCTGACAAAACAAAACTTGTGTATTATCCCTACTCCCCAAATTCCCCACTACAAACACCTTTCACTTTTACTTCAAATTTAACAAAAAATATTGTTCCATGTGTTGATAGCGCCAAGCTTCTTGGGGTGATCCTTGATAACAAGCTCGATTGGAAACAGCATATCTCGTATATTTGTAGAAGAGTTAATCTTCGCTTAAGGTATCTGAAGCTTGTCGCATCAAAAGCATGGGGACAGTGTACTGCAACTTTGCGTGAGGTGTATGATTTGTATATTCGACCTGTCATAACAAACTCGTGTGAAGCTTTTTATCCTGAAGTTAGGTATAAAAAGATTCACATGGACAGGCTTCTCTCTTTACACCTTAGGGGTGCGTGCTATGTCTTAGGTGCCTTACCACCAACAAGGGAAACAAGAGATAAGATCTTTTTTGAGGCACAACAACAAAGTATCAACACCCATTTGAGACTTGAAACTGGTAGATGGTTCGCCAAAATGGCGCGAATCACGTCCCCTTTATTAAATGTCTTTATTCCACCTGAAAGAATATCCTCAACACCCATTGATTCTTTTACTCGTTTAGGAATGAATGTTCTGAAAGAACACAACCTTCTATCACTCAGTTTTGAGAAATATCCCATTTACGTTCATCCTCCATGGAGTTTTTCAAATGATTTCAATGTTTTTAAACCAGAAATGCATGTTAGAAAAAAAAAAGACAAAAAGAAAAATAAAAAAGCCTGTGAAGCTGTTCTTAATGAAATAAGGAAAGATTATGAACCAGTCTTAGAGGTATATACCGATGGTGCCGTTGTTGAAGAACGCGGTGCTGCGGGTGTGTACATCATAGACAGCGAAGGAAATGAATTTCTCACAAACAAAAGTGAAGCAGGAATAATCTGCACCTCTTTTAGGGCTGAAATGATGGCGATCAAAAACGCTTTTGTTTTACTTTTTAAGGAATTTAAACCGCCGGAAAATGCGTCAGTTTTATTTGTGTCAGACTCCTCCAGTGCCTTGATGGAACTGGAAAAAGGGGGAACAAAACAGAAAACGAGACTAGGAAGCCGCATCTGGCAGTTTATTGAATTTTTCAACAATAAATTCAAAACAAAGTTTATTTTCCAGCATGTCTTTTCTCACTGTGGTATTGTCGGAAACGAAGAAGCAGACAAACTAGCCCAAAACATTTCATTAAAAAAAGATGAAGAAACCCTTTTAAAACAAAAAAAAGTTCCCATAGACTACAGCACCCATGTAGCTAAACTAAAACACAGAATAAAAGAAAAATTTGACCCCCGTCCTTTCCCATCTGAAACTGAAAGAGCGGAAGAAATTCTGATTTCACAACTCAGAATTGGCGACTGTAAACAAACACAAGGGAAATGTCCTAGGTGCAGAGAAAAAGACTCTGTAGAGCACCTGTTAGCAAAATGCTCAAAGTACAGAAAAGAGAGGAGGATGTATCTCCAGAAAGACTCTCTAACACAAGAAGAGTTAAAGGATTGTCTTTCCACTGTACAAGGACTAGAGAATGTTTTTCTTTTTATGTCATCTGCAAGAAGATATGTTTTTCCAGAAAAAGAAAAGAAAAAAGAAAATTTGAGTCAGGAAACAAAGAAAGAAAATGAAGAAAACGTTATCCTTCAACCCACACTTTTCAATACTGTGATTCAAAACTCACAACTGACTTGATTTCTCAAGCTTCCAAATTAACCAAAGTAGCACCTACACCATGGGGATGGTCTGATTGTTGATTGACTGATGGGCCGATATAGATTGGACACAGATCGAGAGTTTTTGAGAGATCTTAGATGAAAGTCCGCACCTTTCAGGCCATCCCCAAAAAGCACATAGCAGCTACAGCTATGTCAATTCAAATTGCGACGAGCTGCAACTTCGACATGAAGTTTTTCGTTATTGTTCTTACCTTCTCCACATATTTACATATGTGATAAGTATAAGTCATATCTTACGATTGACAATTCCTCCCCATAAATAAATTTCTTTTTATTATTTTATTTTACACCTGCCTTACTAACTTGGGGAGAAAGAAAGGATGAACAATGGGCCTCTTATGAGGTGGGCAATTGCCCTGGACCCACATTAAATGTACGCGTGTTTTGCGTCAGCCCGTTGCTGTAGAAAAAGAAGAGACAGTTTCAGGTAGTAATGAAAAAAAAAAAAAAAAAAAAAAAAAGAAAGGAGAAAAAATATTTACTTCTTCTCCTGGTCAACTCAAGAAAGATTTTTCTTTCTCTTTCTTTGCCTTCAATGATGTTAAAAAAAAAAATTAAAATGGCTGGTAAGAAAGCAATGCGTCCGCAAGATAGAAGGGCTGCGGAAAGGAGAGAAAGAGAAAGGAAAGAGGCGAAGAAAATGAGGGAACAAGCCAAGAATGAAATCCGGGAAGAAGAAGAGAGGACACAAAAACAGCAAGAAGGAGACGAAGACGTGGTGATGGGAGGATCACCAGAAGTATCAGAGGGAGAAGCGATGGAAGTGGAAGCACCACAAACAAAAGAAGCAAGCCAAACGGCTGGTCCGAAACCGGAAACAAATCCTCCAACTCTGAAGCCAGAGCATTTCGGATGTAAACCATCAAAAATTATAAAGATGGAAGACGGAATCAACAGCTCAACAGACGGCTTATCATTAGTACTGTCCCAACAAGCCTCTAAACTTGGAGAGGAATTCTACAAGACAGCTACGAAAACGAAGAGACTAACCCTGGTCTTCACCAAACCGCCAACGGAGTTAGCATTAAAATACGCGACAGCATCCCAACAGATTCAAACACCTGTCCAGATGGCAGTGGGACTAAGAATAAGATCATGGTGGTTTGTGACTTTTACCGGAGCAACCTACACCCCAACACTAATAGTGGCAACAAACATAAAGCCACCGATCACTCACGAACTCATCGCGTGGGCTACAGCAAAGGAGTTAGGAGGAGATGCTATCAGAAACCCAGCATCGCTTACTGCAAAAATCAAGGCAGTGGTGGGTGATCAGGGACGGGTCGACACAAGGACATTCCGGATAGTTGGAAAGGGGGATTTTAGTGAAGTCACAGTCCTACCAAACGATGAAAAGGCAGCAATCGCACTGATGCACAACTCAGGGAGTAACAAAGTTTACTTCAGGATAAAATCGATAGAGGGCCTGACCAAGCATGTCTATGAAACAGTATGGCTTGACAGGAAAACTTCGAATGAGGAAGCCATGGGAGTCCTGAAGGCACAACAAGACATGTGCATGGGGCTGACTACCAACTATGGGAAGATAGGGATAAGGGTGAGTGCCTCTGCAAACGTAGAGAAAGTACGGAAGGGTGCCGGGAAATTCGCTGCGCAAGTCTACGGTGCTGGACTGTACCGTATCAGTGGTGCACAGTACAGGTGGTCGAACCGGCTCCAGGGAATGCTCTTGGAAGCGGGATTAAATTCTAAATTTATTCGCATGGAGAAAGGCGACTTCTTGGTCGCCCTCGATAAAAGTCCGAAAAGCCAGTTCTTACAATGTGGTGAGACCCTGATGTCTATTGAGAAAATGGAGCTGCCAGAAGACCAAAAACAACCAAAACCAGCCGTACAAAAGTATCGAGATGCGAAAATATCTTATGCGGAAGCAACTAAAAAGACACTGCAAGGAAACAAGCAGCCCCAACAACAAGAAAATAAACTGCCCCCATCGCAGGGAAAAACGCAAGAACTGAAGAAAGTAGAAGATGGTCTCAAGACTATGAAGGAAAGAACTGACGAGACGCTAGCAAAATTACAAACTGAGGTAGCTGACTTGCAAACTAGATTGGATGAAACGATGTCAAAAATGACGCAGATAATTGAAGGACTGACCAATGCGACAAAGAAAAATGAAGAAATGATTGTTAAAAATTATCAACAAATGTTGAATGCAATATCTCAAATTGCAACCGCCGTCAACAAGATAGAAGCCAAGGTAGGGCTAAGCGGAACTACCCACCAAGTAACAGCAAACCAAAACCACTGTCAAAATGATTGAGATTTGGTCCAATAACATAAGATCGATACTACAAAATGAAAACTTCTTCCAATTAAATCGATCGTTAAGAGAGCACAAGCCAGAAATTGTTCTACTACAAGAAACATGGCTCAATTACGGAAAATTTCTAAATATAGATGGTTATATAATAATTCGAAGAGACAGCCTTCTGAAGGTAGGATACCGAGGTCTGGCCATACTTGTCAGAATGGATATTAAAAATTATGTGACAAAACTCCCCGACATCTCATACGACCAAACTGAGATACTATCTGTAGAATTGCGATCAACACCGCCATTAAAAATACACAATGTATATCACCCGCCTAACGTAACGGCAACCACATGGAAGTTACCAACAGAGCCAGGAACACTGGTAGCAGGCGATATCAACGGACATCATGAGATCTGGTCAAAAGGAAAGATGAATTCAGCAGGAACAAGCTTCTATAATTGGTCATTAGAAGCTGCCATGGAAGTATTAAACGAGCCCCAGCAGATAACGAGACCATTGAGCTCATCCTCCCCAGATATTATTGCTCTGGATAATTCAATGATGGCAAACATAGGACTGCTAAATGGATGGAGTAGCGACCATCTTCCAATAAGTGTAAAGATTGAAAACATACACTTGACGAAAACCAAACCACAATCGAACGAGATGTGGCAATGGAAATGGAAGTGTGCAAAGTGGCATGCATACTCGGAGGTTTTAACGACGGCGGCAACGAAGTTAAAGAATATTGAAACAGTGCAAAAACTTGCAACAAGGATCTCTGTAGAAATTCTGAAGGCTGCGAAACAAACCATACCGGGCTATAAGAAAAGGACGCAAACCACCTTCTCAGTGAGGGATCCAGAAATAGAAAGACTGCTTGATGAACCCAACCAGGACAAAGTTGACAAGGATGCCATTGCGGAAGGCATCAGAAAAATTAAAAGAAACATCATCGAATGTGACATGACTGGGATGGACTACCAATGGGCTTTCAGAAAAGTAAAGCAACTTGAAGGGGGCATTGTTGATAATAACATTAGCGAATTAGAACATGAAGGCAGTACAACAACTGATCCAAAAGAAATGGCAGACATATTTACCACGGCATACGCGACACAATTCAATCTGGTAGACGACGAAGTGCCCTCCTTGGTATTTGAGAACAAACCAGGGGACGAAGGCAATGAAGAATTCACAATGAGAGAACTAAAGCGACAGCTCAAGAAATTAAAAGACAAGAAAGCACCTGGACCGGATGGGGTGTGGAACACTATGTTAAAGAAACTCCCAGAAACATTTATGGTGCAACTCTTACGGCTGTTCAACATGACTTGGGAAAAGTCGGCGGTTCCGAGATCTTGGAAGTATGGGATAGTAGTTCCAATCTTAAAATCGGGAAAGGACAAGAAACGTGTACTCTCTTACCGACCAATAACATTAACGTCAGCAATAAGCAAGTTGTTTGAGAAGATGATGGCAGAAAGGATGCATCATTTACTTGGGGACAGGATGAGTGCGCGGCAAGCCGCATATAAAAGAGGGCGCAGTGCCGTAGAAAATCTCTGCATGATAACAGAGAGACTACTAGATGGAAGGTACCGAGGTAGGGAATCGATGTTAATGACGTTTGACCTGCAGAAGGCATTCGATGCCGTCCAACCGAAAATTCTACTGAAGAGGATGTCTGAAGTTGGGATACCGGCGAAATACACAAGATGGGTCCAGAGCTATTTGACTGGGAGAAAGATCACAACCAGAGTAAACGGCGAAAAGGGAACATTCAAACACATACAAGTCGGAGTACCCCAAGGAAGTGTCCTAGGACCACAGCTATTCTCGATATACATCGAAAGCCTTATACGAGAATTGAATAGGTATAAACCAGCAGTCTTTGCAGATGATGTTGGGCTCGTGATGACATCTCCAGATGTTAAAGGACTGGAGGACAAAGCTAACACAGCAGTACGCATCTTCTCAAATTGGGCCGCAGCATCCCACATTTGTATAAACAAGAGCCCGGGTAAAACAGAGTTCATACATGTGAGGCCGGATACCGATAGCCAAGAAAATAAGTCTCCACAAGTGCTATACCCGGAGGGGCACACCTTCAAATATGTCGTCACAACAGCAGAGGCCATCCGAAAAATGCTAAATAATCAGGACTCAACTACTATAGGCAATTCTAAAAAGGCGATAACACATTTCTATGTGGTTCCGCAGCATAAAATAAAACGAAAATTACCGACGACAGAAACTGTATTGGTAGACATGCAGATGGAACCTAGTAAATGCTCACAACTGCAAAAGGTTCGCACCAGAGGAGACATCCTGAGGATGCTGCAAGGAACTGGATCTGGTCTCAAGGCTTTTGCATTTTCGGTGGTGGACAAACTACATGAAACGGATGTAGTAAGATACTTGGGAGTTCTGTACGACAAAAACCTCGACTTCAAAACTCACATGCGAAAGATGATGACGGCAGCCTCCAGAGGACTGGGGCTCCTGCTAAGACTCTCCAGGATGGGATGCAGGAAGAGAACCCTCATCTGTGTTCTGGTGACCGTTGTAATGGCGAGAGTGCTCTATGGGGTTGAAAGTTTTGCCTGGCTGCTGCCAAAGAGAGGTGACGTCAGTCTTGAGAGGCTAAACATCTTAATAAACAGAGCCGCTAGACAGGTAACGGGATGTCTGCCAAGCACCAGGCTGAGGAACTTGTACCATGAAGCAGATATGCCGAAATTACAAGAACACATACGCTACAAGATGTGTAGGGCCTATGAAGAATTCAAATTAAGTCCCCACCTACCAGCTTGTAGCCTCACAATGACGGAGGGAGGCCTAAACTACCCACCAAAAACAGCTTGGGGTCGCATAGTTTGGGATGAATATGTGTCGGGGATCCCGGGACTCGACAAACACAGAAGCTCGTATCACTCGGAAATCAATCCAAAGCACTATAAGATGCGATCATGGAAGGTAACTAATGCAATGGAATTCAACTACTGTTTTGGAAAAGAAGAGGCAAAAGACAAAGAAGCCGGTCTACCAATTGAAGACGTGAAGGTGTACACAGATGGGTCTATTAGACATAGGACGAAGACGTACATGACTAAGTCAGGAGCATCTGTGATAATAGTGAAGGGTAAGGAAGTTAGCATGACCGGATTCAGAATACCTGTAGCAGGAAGCTCCTACAGAACTGAACAGATAGCCGTGGAACAAGCGATGAGAATACTCCTGAAAAACAAAAAGGCATCCGAAGGAATACTTCCCACAACAAAGACGCATATTCTAACTGACTCAATGTCGCTAATACAGGCACTTGAGCGAGGACCTGAAGAACAGAAATCTGCTACAAACGCATCAATCTGGAAGTTAGCACTGAAACTGGAACACAGAGGTGTTAATATTAACATGCAGTATGTCCCAGCACATATGGATGTGCTGTATAATGAAATAGCAGACAAGGTGGCAAAACACGCTGCAGGTACGATAAAGAAACCTCCAGATGACAGTGTGGTACTCGAGAGTTTAGTTACTAGACTGGATATGGGAACCCTTATGACTTTTCACAAGAGAAGAAAACGAGAGGAGTGGATTGGAGCCGGCGAACAGAGGCATCCACCTTTTGTAGAAGAACTGACGAGACCACAAGAAGTCCTAATGTCCCGCTTCAGAGTTGGACACTGTAGATCTCTTAAACTAAAAGGAATAAACGAACAGTGCATCTTCTGTCATGGAGATACTGCAACACCGCATCATGTGCTTTTCAAGTGCAACCACTGGTGTATCCAAAAGATGAGATCATTGTACATACACAGCATGATTAATACCGAAACTGGTGAAGTAGTGAGTAAAGTAGAGGACTGCTTCTTAAAGGAGAATCAACGCAACATGTCCAACTTTGTAGTGGTACTGGACCAAATAGCTGAAATGCTCGGAAGACCTGGAAATCCATAATTTAAAGATGCGGTTCTTAGACCAAATGAGGAAGTAAACTGAACTCTTTAGTAATTGATAAAGAAAGAAAACAAAGAAGATACGAAGCCTACGGGAACCCCCCATCCCATCCCCAATCCCCACAAAAAGAAAGTGTACAGAAGAAAGAAAGAACAACCGCGCCTAACAGCGCAAACAGCAAAGCAGGTCGAAGGAACCTGCTGTGCACACAAAAAAAAAAAAAAAAAAAAAAAAAATGTTCATATCTATAAATATTTCCCCCCTCAAGATTTCTGTGTACCAATGTTCACATAAGAATCTCAGGAGCTCAAGCCCCAGACGGAGTTTTTTAGTTGGATGGCCTTGGAGAAAAAAAAAACCCCATGACCAATTACATATGACATATCTTCGCACTGTGGTCTTAAAAGATACGAAAGAGCTGACAGCTTGCAGCGAATGCAATAAATCAGATACAGTAAAACAGCTATTATAAATGAAGTTTCACTTGACGAGGAGAGGACGGAATCATTGTAATATCTCAGGTACGAATGAGGAAAGCCTGCTTCACTACCGAGCAACAAACTTGTTGGAATTGAGTGGCGGAAAGAGAAGGAATCCTATCGGAAGAAGACATAAGTGAACTCACCTTAAGTTTTGGGAGAATGTGGTATTTGATAAACCTTCTGGACAAAACGAAGCATTGTCGGCTGTGCGCTATCTTTATTAACAGTCAGTAGTTAATGTTAGTATTTCTTTCTCTAAACAGCTATAACAAGTACAATAAAAGTGGATCCACTATAATGCCATTCTTCATAGCGCCACTACTATACTGGAGTGGAGGGGCAGCAGCAGCTTACATTGCAGGACGTAGGATGTTGACAGACGAAAGGGAGTTAGACCGCTACGGGTGCTACATGGGAGTTTCTTACACTGAGCTAATGAACCACTTGGGAGAAGAGAGAGAAGTATTGGAGTACAAAGAATGGGTGACTGAGTTGAGAATTATGAGACCAGAAGGATGGCAGATGCACATGAACACAGAATTTATCGCAAGAGGAGGAATACCTCATGACATGCGCAGTGATATCTGGATGCAGCTTAGTGGAGCGACTGACAACCGACTTGAATCAAAGAATTATTCTGAATTTGAAGAAGCAACTGGGGAGACTCGCGAAGCAATATTAAAAGACATAAACAGAACACTACCAAAATCATGTATGTTCTGTACTGCTGGAGGTGATGGCCAGCAACAGTTATTTAACGTCTTGTCTAGATTTTGTAATAAATACAAACACGGATACACACAAGGGATGAACATGTTAGTTGGATTTATGTTGTTAGCTGATTGTAGTGAAGAGCAGTCATTCTGGCTATTGAATTCAATAGTAACCAATAAGAAATATTCACATAACTACTACACTGATTGTCGACAAACTGCTGGTCTCCAACAATGCAAAGATGATCTGTGCATGTTTGAGCGCCTACTAAATCATCATGTTCCAAAACTTCTACAGCTATTTCAGGGAAGTACAATGTCACCTTCTTTCATTCTATGCTTACAATGGGTTCTTTGTATATTCGTTGATTGCATCGCCACTGAATATTGTTTAATAATATTTGACTTATACATGTTAGAAGGTCTACCTGTACTGTATAACATTGCATTGAATCTACTTAAAAGATACGAAGATGATGTAATGACTTTGGATGTGCAAACTGCTGTTCAAAGTATTAGAAGTCGTTTGAGAGAAGAAACCGACTTAACTGATTTATTGATTAGGTCCGTAGCTGATCCTTGTAGAATAACACTTCAGAGTTTAGATGAGTTAAGAAGGATTTCATTACTTTTTGATGAATTATCTGAACAAGTTGATAATTGTTTTATTGATCTTTGTGAGACCCAGTCATGTCAATTTGAGCACTTGTTACTCGATTGTAAGGTCAAACTTCCAAACACACCTTCACTAAAATCTATTCCTTCTTCTTCACTTTTATCAACACCTCCGTTTGATGCAATTTCTACACACGATTTGACAGATCTTTGTGATGCTGGTTTCGATAGATCGGTTCTCGCTATACCGAGTGATGTGGCATAAAGATGATTCTTATGACAACAGTTTTGTACTTGTCTGTGTTGTTTATTATATTATCGTGTTTGCCTTTAGCTCGACTTGAACAGTCGCTGTATCTGTTTTGAATATTCTACACGCGTTTTGACGTTTACAAGGATTGATTAGTTTTGGGGAAAAAAACTGAACTAATCTCCACTGCAATTGCATCTTCTATTACTTCATTTTTATAGTTAAGTACTGTTTTTCTTTTTACATTGTCAAACAACTATTACCTCCTCACTTCAGTCTTTGATCCGTTTTGTGAATGAAAACCAAGAAATCACTTCCTAATTAAACTGAAATTATCCCCCATTCAGTAGTTTACGCTGTTCGTATTCTTTCGCAGGTTGATTCTGCGTTTCTGCTTTTCTTTTTTTACATCCATCGGGGTTGTATTCTCTTTAACGATATTCTCTGTGTTTCGTTTTTGTGACTTAAGACAACTTACGGTTGAATCATGAATGTGCGTACAACCCCCCGTACTACAATCGAGTATTAACTTAGTTTCGTTTCCCCTTTTTTCCAATCCTTCCTCCTCCCCGACTAAAAGGCTTGTACGACAAATATAATTACACAAAAACGTTGCGATCGGTAATCCGATGTAGAGGGAGAGAGTTTTCTGCTATAACTACATTTGGATCTGATTGCGTTCAAAAAGCAAAGCTTTACACAATGTTGGTGACGATCTCTCGTTCAGTTTCTTATTCGTTTTTGCGACGCGTCTCTGTCCCTACCCCATCTTCTCCCGCACGTAAGATCCGTCATTTCCTTTTTATTTTTTTATTTTTTTTCGAAAACTTCGGTATTTACACATTAGGGTGGGGGAGGGGAGTGTTCTGTCTTATTCTTTTTTGTTGTTGTTGTTTGCGAAATTTCCGAATAAAATAAATAAATAGGTCGTTTCTGCAGCCACTGCTGCAGGGAATGAATTTCTTCAATATTTTATTGTAGCGACTAAACAAGGCATCTACACCCTTATCAGTTGGGGACCCTCTGGGAAGTTCCACATCTTTCACTCCATTGTTGTCTGCGAGTAGTCAAAATATATTAAGCACAATTAATTATCTCTTTTCTATCAGCAGCTCAAGAATGATATTTATTATTTCATTGATTAGTTTTGATGTGTTTTAGTTGTTGATATTTATGTTTTGTCACATTCTCAGAGATGCTGCGCTACTCATCAGAATGATGGCCTCCAGACGTGTTTCGTCGAGGAGGAGAGAAAATGGAGGCGCAGTTCCTCCTCGAAGAGCCTCTAGAGAGAGATTCCCAAACACTGCTGATACTAACACAAAGAAGGAGGCCGTGTATGTCTGTCCAAGATTTGCTCCTCAGCGAGACAGTGGTCCAATGCTGGATTTTGAAACAAGTGAAGGGGGTGAATTTGTATTAAATCATCACACTGAAACACAAGATGGAAAACAAGACATCGAACGCCGTGTTCACAAGTTTGCCCACGTCTTCGACACTGACGCAACCGAAGAAATGGTGTTCCACAAACTTTGGTTACAGGCAAGGGAAAAAATCGCCGATGGACACAATGCCACCGTCTTATGCTACGGACAAACTGGCAGTGGAAAGACCCACACGGTGAAATTCCTTCTTCCAAGACTAACAGAAGCATGTTTTTCTTGGATGAAAAGACAATCAGGTGACCCAAACACATCATTCAGAGTAGAAGTATCCTACATACAAATATACATGGACTCTGTGTATGATCTATTAGCAGGATCGAAGGATGCTAAATTAGGTGAGATATTAGGACACAAGAATAAGACGATGGATGCTTTACCAAAAGGTTTTGTCCCAGTTCAGAATGCTGAAGAAGTTTTTCAGAAAGTTCGAACTGGTAATAAATGGAGAGCTACTAATGCACATGCCCTTAATGAGAGATCATCAAGGAGTCATACATTATTCTTTTTAACAATGTCAAAAGATCATGAGCACTGTATGACAAGTACTCAATCTACTCTATTAGTTGTTGACTTAGCAGGTTCAGAACGAGTTCATAAAACAAAATCAACTGGAGAAAGATTTGAAGAAGGACGTGCTATTAACAAAGCTCTCACAACTTTAGGAAGAGTTATGGAAGGATTGTCAAAAAATGATCGCTCTATACCATTTCGAGAAAATGTACTCACAATGTACCTTAAGGAAACTCTTACCAATTCATTCTTCGCCTTAATCTGCTGCTGTTCCAGCGATGGTCGAGATTCCGACGAGACTCGCTGCACATTAAAGTTTGGTTGCGTTGCAAAACAAGTTCAAATAACGAGAAAAACAAACGAACTGCTCAAAGCTCGCATACAGGCGAAGGAAAGAAAAGCTGCCTTCGATCAAACGATAACAAACATGAGCGAACAACATGAACATGAAAAGAAATATTTACAAGGGAAATATGACGAACTAAACAACGAGGTAAGGTCTAATGCCAAAGCGAGAAAGCAAATGGAAGCAACTCTTCAATACACTGCAGCTGAACGTAAAGAATTGATTACGAGTTTACATACGTTGGAACAGGACTCGTCTTACTTACAATCACTCGTATCAAAGTTACAACAAGAATCAAAACGAAAAGATGATATTTTAAAACAATTATCAACAGAAGTATCTCAAAAAGATGAAACTCACAACTGTCAAGTTCAAACCCTTCACGACACTCAAAATAATCTTCGCAACCAACTTTCAGAAGCATCGTCAAAAGTGAGAGAAGCAGACTTCCTTCGACAAAGCAACGCCGGATTACTTTCACAATTAGAACTCGCTAATGATTCCACAGATAATTTAAAACAAGACATTATGATGTTAGAAAGTGAGTTGACTGATGCACAACAACATAATGAAGAAGATCAAAGAAGGAGAGAACTTTTAAAAAATAGTATCTCAGCACTGGAAGTTGAGCTGACTGACAAGGATCAAGAAACTGAACATCTCAAAATGACAACAACAAATTTACAAAAAGAACTTTGTAGTACCCAACAGCAGTTGGATTCAAAGTATGAAACCATTTCGAAATTAGAAAACTATTTATCACGAAAAGAAGAGGTTTCTCGTACTCTGCAAGAGACAGTTGCAGACCTGAGCACTCAACTAATTAATAAAGATGACACCCTCTTACACACGGAACAGTTAGTAGCAGAAGAAAGGAGAACTAAAGAATCTCTCCAAAGTAATATTCGAGAATATGAACAAATCAACGAAGAGTTAGAAATGTCAATTGAGAAACGTGAGAAAAGTATTTCAGCTTTAGTAGAATCACAGAGACTATTACAACAGAGAGCTGTTCAACTCCAGTCTTCGGTACAAGACAGAAATATAATTGAGAAAGAACTCATTTCTTTGAGACACAAACACTCACAAGTTTCCGAACAAATTCAAGAACAACGTTCCCACTACGAAACCAGCACCAGATCTCTGGAACGACACATCGAATCGATGGAACAAATGCAGCAACAACTTCAAAAAAATCTCAATGACTCGGAATTGAACCGAGAAGAAGAAGTTTCACAACTAACGACGGCGTACCATGATATATCGATGTTAGTAAAGAAAGAAAAGGAAAGGTTTCAAGAAGAGAAAATAAACCTTCGAGGTCACATATCATCTCTTGAGCACACTCAATCATCTCTTGAAGAAACAGTCGCAAAGTTAGAAAGGGATAATATATCAACCAGAAAGGAAGGACGTTTACTACAAGAAAAACTACACGAAATTAAGGAACTAAAAAAGAAGGGAGAAAACCAATACAAAGAAGACACTCTCTACTTAGAAAGCATCATTGATAAGTTAGAAAAAGATCAGCTAAATACAAAGTTAAAACTGATTTCTATGAAGGAAGAGGAATCAACAAAACATGCGATGGATGTTGACCGACACAAAACAGATATAAACAACTTAGAAAGGGATACTGCTCGTCTACAAGCTGAGTTTGAAGAGACGAAGATTGCGAAGGAAAGAATTATCGAACAACACCAAACTGATCAACAGAAATACTTTCGAGATATTAATTCTTTAGAATCACAAGTTGGTGAGTTACACAGAGCTTGCGACTCAGCTCAAAGACAAACAGCTGACAATCAGAAACAATACGACAGAGACACTGCTGTTCTTCGTTCATTTATATCTAAACTCGAACGTGAAAGATCACAGAATGAAAACGATCTCGCAAGACTACAGGATGCATTCAAAGATACACAAATAGTAGTCTCCTCACTCCAATCAGAAAAACTCAGTGAGCGTGAAGAACTTGAAAGAACAATATCTCTACTGCAGAAGGATGCGAGTCAGTTAGAAAGTTTAATCAAAAGACTGGAATTAAATCACACGAATGACATCTCTCGACTCTCATCTGAAAACAAACAAATTAAATTACAAGCTAATCAATACGCTGCTGAGAAAGAACAGTTGGATGTTACTCAACATGATTTGAGACGTGTAATCGATCAAGTCAGGTCTGAAAAAGATGAAGCCAGAAAAGAAATAACAATTCATGAAGAGGAAAAGAGTGAGTTGGTTAAGTCTCAAAAGAACTTGGAAAGTATTCTTCACCGACTTGAATTAGAGTACACAAAAACAAAGAGTGATGCTTTAGATATTCATGAACACTTTATGGACTTGGAAATACAACTCGTCGGTGAAGAAGATGAAAAAACTCGTTTAGCTGAGACTGCTGAACAATTATCAAAACGACTGGCGGTTATCAGCGACGAAAAATCGTTTTTTGAAGAAAAAGTTGTGAATTTGGAATCTGTTGCAGCGCAGCTCTCAGCAAAGCTTCACATCGCTGCTACTGCGAGAGACGCAGCGACTACAGAAATAGACGAACTTCAAAGAGTGTTAGCAGAAGTACAATCAAAATATCAGCAGCAACTGTCTGAAATAAAAATGGCGAAAGTACGTCAACGACAACTTCAAGAGAGAGTTTCTTCAGTTGAAACAGAACTAGAAAATAAAAGAATCGACTGCGATGATATAAACAGAGAATTAGCTGCTCAAACCACAGCATTAGAATGTGTTATGTTATCTCCATCGGAGAAGGAATCGTTGGAAACGGAAGTAGCCGCAACAAAATTACAACTTCGAGAAGCGACAACAGCAGCCTCAAAGATGGAAAACGAGCTCTCAATACTAATTGATAGCCATGAGGCTGCTGTTACTCTTAGTGAGACGCAGTCAAAGAGATGTGATCAACTTAACAGTGAATGTCTGTCTGGTTTACAACAACTTGAATCTGCCCGGAGATCTCTTCAGTCACTTGAAACTTCAAATCGTCGAATCAGAAGAGCTCACCAACAGCTAATTAACAACACAGAGGAACTCCGTTCTAAAGAAGGCGATTTAAAAAATCTTCAAAACTACAAAAAAACAGCTTCTCAATTAGAACAGAAGGTCTCAGTCTTATCTTCCAATAATAAGAACTTAACAGAAAAGACTAGACTCGATCAGGTAGAAACTCGTCGTCTTCAACAAGAACTCCGAAGGAAGGAAAAGGAAATCCTCACTTTGGGAGACAAACTACAACGTGCGGAGTTACAAAAGAATAGTTTGGAGGAGAGATCGAATACTAAAATTGCGAAATTACAGAAAAGTGTTAGCAACCTTTCAGACTCTGTAAAAGGACAGGGCAGATCAATCGACGGCTACAGAGGACGTGTGAGAGACTCAGAACGTGATAGTTACATTCTACAACACATGTTGACAAGACAGAATTCTCAAAATACTCAAAGTCGTGGAATTGGATTAGGAGCAGGTCAAAGGTTCTCAACAACTCCAGTTGAGTACGCACGTCAGAGAACTGGATCATTCTCATCTGGTAGTGGTAGTCTTGCTTCTTATTATGGAAGGTCATCAAGTCCTTTAAATATTTCAATTGGAAGAAAGAAAACTATTCCTCAGTTTTCTCATCCCCCGGGTGGCGGCAACGTTCCTGGAAATCGACGAACGTATTCATTCAGCAGCTCACCTCCTGCTGTTGTTGGGCAGACTATTCGATCTGAGACTCAGACGTATTTCAAACCAAGTCCTCAACGTGTTAGACGTCGCTCTAGCTCTCCAAGTCAAGTAATTCAAATAGCACAGCGACACAGTTCAACATACGGTCGACCAGTTCCGATATTAATTACTGGAAGTCGATCTCATACTCCACAAAGTAGGAGTTCTCCGTTGTTTGTTTCACGAGTACCGTCACGTGCGAGGTCTGTTTCTCCCCTTGACCCGAATGCTGTCTGAAATAACTCATTCAAGGTCTCGTTGTTTTCAACGGATATCAAATAATATTCTTAAATTTAAAATTAAATAATTTAAGTTGGAAGAATCGTCTCATTATTTTATATGTATTCCCAAGCAAGTACCCAAATAATCATTTCAACATGATTTCGGGGGTTTCTTTATTTTATTTAAGTTATAGTTTCAGGTTACCTATACCTTTGAAATTTATTTCCTTTCCTTTCCTTTCCTTTTTTTTTTTTTTTTTTTAAAACTTTTTTTTACAAATTGTTCAGTTGATTACTAATTTGGTTATTGAAGGATGCGTCTCTCATGGGAGAATGTTGAGGTGTTATGTGTGTTGTTTTTTTTATTACCAAACTACTGAAAATAGTAAAATCAGAATTGTAAAAGTAATTGCGAGAGTCGCATGCATTCTAATCCGCAGTTTTCCTCCCCCTTTCTAAGTTAAGCATCACCATAGTCACTGTATCCTTAACAGATGTTAAACTATCGCTATGTTACGCGATACAAAACAGTTGTATTTTACAAATTCAAACATTCAATCCCCCTTTCAGTTGAAGTGAAATCCAGTATTTTATTTTTAGTTGTTCAGTTTCTTCAGTCAGAGTCTCTACTGATGGCTGTAAACAGCTTTCTATTTTATTTATAATAATGAATTTAATTTAATTAATTTATTCTCATCGGGGAAAAACTCTTTGAGGGGTTTTTCCTCATTCCTGTTGTATACCCACTGGAGGAAAAAAAAAAAAAAAAAAAAAAAAATTCAAAATTAAAGTATTTGCGAGAGTTCATTCCACAGTTTTCTTACTCCCCTGGAACAGTCTTCCCCTTCTGGTTATTTCTTTTGATACATTCTCTTTTGGGTCGGTTCTATTTCTCTTTTATGCCCTGCGAGAAAAAAACTACAGTCCAAAAAAAAACTAAAGTAAGTTGACTCAGCACTGCCCTAATATTTGTGTCGCATAACTAACTTATCTTATCTTGCTATGGGTGAATTCATTCCATGTTTTTGCACATTATTCCTTGCACCTTAATTGTACTTTTTGTTCTTTTTTATTTATTTTATTTTATTTCTGTTGTTTGAAAATGACCTGTCTCTCTCATCACAGTAGTACCTGTTAATTTGTGTTACTTATCTTTGAGATAAATAATATTACACGAGAGAGTTTATAAAAAGTGATGTGTTTGTTTTCTTTTTTTTTTGAACTTCAAAAGAAGCTATTTTTATTTTAATCGATTAGAGTGATGACAAAATAATGAACGCCTTCGACTCAACGAGTACCGATACCGGATGGGAGATAAAAAGTGACGGCGGAGATGAGACTGATATTGAAAGTTCGAGTTCAGGATCAACGAAGAAGGATAAAACCAACAACAACAACAACAACAACAACAACAACAACAACAACAACAACAACAACAACAACAACAACAACAACAACAACAACAACAACAACAACAACAACAACAACAACAACAACAACAACAACAACACCGAGTGGAATAATGAAGACGATGATGATATTATAGAATGCATTAAAAGCAATTCTACATCATCTCCAGCTGTTAAAGCTGTTCCTGTTGGAGGTGCAAAGTTTAATATAAAACAACTCGAAGCTGACATCTCAGAAGTTAATAAGAAGTACGAACAACAAACAGGAGCCTACAGCGATAGCACCGTCGATAGTGTGATGGAAATCGCCAGCAGTGATAGTAACTCTCCTCGTGAAACACAACGTCAACAATGTGGATCTTTATCACCTCAATCACTACCTCGAAGTGTTAAAAGTGTTATAATGGGAGCGAGTACGAGTCAATTAGATGAAACAGAAAGTTTAGTAACATCATTTCATGTTCCAAGTCTTCCGAACGTTGATAGTTATCGCGGCTCTCCACCCCAACGAATTGAGAGTGACAGTAGTGTTAAGGAAGGAGATACCTTCTCGATTCCGTTCTTAGCTTCTTCGCCTGTTTCTCCTTCAGAAGAGCATCTAACAGAAGGTGTAAAAAATATTTTTGTATCAAAGATCACGAAAACTAGGGAATCTGATTCAACTCTCTCTGAAATAGAACTTGGTGAGGATCCATTTCCTTCACCACCTGTTCCATCTCAATCGCAATCGTGTACTGTGTCACAACATCCGTTTTATAGTCAAGGAGAGCTCATCGATCAGGTGAAGGATGATAAAAGTTCGAATGACTCATCAATGATGAAGTTCTCACCAGTTCTAAAAGATATGAATACCACAACTGTTGATGAAATATCAACGCCGGGTATTAACATGTCTCCAATTCTACACACTGACTCAGTCACTCCTCATGATGTTAGAAAACTACCCCTGGCACAAGATGATGTTGAGACTCCGACTATGAACTTCTCAGCCATTCTAAACGAAGGGTCACCTGATGTTAATAAAACTGATGTCAATAACTCAAATATAACTCAACCAGGTAACTTTCACATTGATAGTCTTGAGTTTGATAACACACAACCACGTGTGATGAGATCATCTCCAGATGTTGATAGCAGAAAGATTCCACTCGCAGAACGTGATGTCGACACGCCAACATTCTCTCCTCCGGTTGAAACAGAAACAATAAACAGAAATAGTAAAGTAAGTGACATCAGTTTATCACCAATCTTTGGAGACAGTCATACAGTAACAGCAATAGGTGACTTCTCTCCTTTACTAAATGATAATGATGAGGATGTAACAGCTCAGCCATTGTCAATTAATATTTCACCTATTGAACATTGTAAATCAAAATCAACTACTGGGGATTCAGTATCACCGTTACCTTTAATATCAGTAACAGAGAGTACTCCTCTAGTCAATAGAGATGGAAGAGTTTTTTATGAATCCGAATCGGAGTCGCGAAGTCTCCCTCGTAATGACTCATCGAGTGATGATGACGTTCCTTTTAATATCATCAATGATGCTGTTGCTTCTGTAACACCTCCTATGAGACAAGTAGTCTCAGCAGATGTTGATGGTGCTCCAGTCGAACCTCCGCTTCCCGAACCCGATTCTGATAGCGAGGATGAAACTTTATTCCAAATCAGAGAGCACTCTGCTGTTAGAAAACCTCTCGCAACTCTTCATGAGCAATCCACAGTTAGTGATCCTCATCAAGACACTGACAGGGATGGCGATGAATCATTAATTAATATTTATAAGAATTCTGAAGAAGATGATGTAGACAAGACGATTGCTGCTCCATCTTCAATACAAAAAGACGATAGTGATGTGACTAGTGAATACATTACCTTCACTACTGGTTTGGTTTATAAAACTGAAGAGAACAATATAGACGAGACTATTGCCACTCCTTCTGTAGTAGAAGATGAGGAACTTATTGATTTGGTTCACGACAATCAAACAAATGCCGTTCCGTTTTCGATTCATGAAGACAGCGAACTTGTCACAGCTGTTCACAGAGATTCGGAAGCTTCTACGTTTGCGATTCACGAGGATGAAACTTCACAATGTCATGAGACGGATGGCGAAGGTAATCATTTACGTGAACACTCAAATACCTCAGCGAGTCCTCAAAGTAGTTTAGAAACACCTCGTGTTGGTATTGGTGTTGGTGTTGGTGTTGGTGTGATACCATTTTCAATACACGAGGATGAAAGTACCGTAGTAGAATCTCAACAACATCAATCAGATCTAATTAGAAATCAAACAACAACAACAACAACAACAACAACAAATATCGAACCGCAAGACACATCCAGTGAGTCAGCAAATCAAGAGGACGGATTTAATATCAGAGAGGATTCTGTGCAGAATGAAACAGCAGTTCACTTGGAGCAATCAGACTCAGATATTGCGATGGCTGCACCGTTTACGATTCGAACAGATTCCCCGACAAGTGAACACCATTCAGAGTTTGTAATCCGAGAAGACTCGACTGCTACTAATTCACCAACTCAGGGAGACAATTCTTTAAAAGTAATATCAACAAGTGACGTTGATATTAAAAAACCTCCAGTCAGAGCTGCTTGTTATTCATCTGATGAAACTGATCAAAGTGAAGATGGAAACCAATCCAAACAAAATAATCAATTCAGCGACTGTGACGCATCTGACAGCAGTTCACAACCAGCTGCTGCTCTTCACCCGGAACAACTCACTGATAACATCACTGATGATGAAATAAAAGAAAACACTTCTGCTAAGAAGAAAGCTCTCGACGCTATATTTGGAAGCGACGACGAAGCCTCTCCAACGAACTCAAATAACGAGTTGGATTCCGTCACTCCTTCGATTAACATCATCGCTAGCGACACGAATTTAAAAACAGCCAAAACCAGCAACGATCGTAATCTTTTGCTGAGAAATAATCTAATCGGAAATACAAACATCGACGAGCTCGTTGATGAGGATGCAGACAGCATACCAGAAGAAGAAAAAGTAAAGACGAATCTAAATATCAATCTGTTGTGTGTTGATGTTAAAGATGACTTAACAGTTTCTGTAGTGTCACCAATGACTGAAGCGACAACAAGATTTTGTGTTAGTGAAACAGATGACAGAACTCGACCAGATTCTCCATCTGATAGATTAATGGTTCATTCTTTCTCAGAGAGATCTGATGTTGGTTTAAATCAACAAAAACAACAACAAAATACTTCTCCAAATAGTTCATTCACTCATCGTATTGTACAACAACAACTTGATGATAATAACCATCAGAATCATAAATCTGATATAACAGATCGAAGTAATAATAATTATAATAATCAATTAGATAGTGAAGTAGAACAGAGAATGGCTTCTTCACCTTCGACTTGTTCTCCTTCTCCTCAACCGTTTAAAAAGAAATTAATATCTGAAACAGACTCCGGTTTGATAAACGGGATTATCACCTCTGCAAGTGTCGCGGAATCGTTACTTCCCCCGGCTGAAGATGAACCCAATGATGGTGATGACAGAAATAAAGTCTTTGAGACTGAAGATGTTTCACCTTCGGGATCCTCTCCATCGCCACAGCCATTCTTAAAAAGAAAACATGAACAACCACACCAAGATGATGAATCAGTTCTTAGTAGTCAATGGTGTGATGAATTAACAGTTAAAGCTCCTGGGATAGTCCTCCCTGAACAGAATGCAACTTTGAATGATTCAATAATTCAAACGGCTTACAGTGATATTAATGAATATCCTCCTTCACCAACACCGTTCGGAAAGAATATTAAAAAACCCGGACTGCCATTAGTCAACCCCCCAGCTTACTTATCTGAAAAAGTTGAACAGCATTCTGACAGCGGACGTTCGTCTCCAGTTTCTCTTCCTCCAAGTAAGAGAAATTGTGAAAATGATACTTCTGCGGTGTCCGCAGTGTTTATTTCATTCCTGCAACAGTTTCAGCAACAGAGTCGGATGGAAATTGAATCCACCGCGTGGGAAGGTTTGGAATCACTTTTTCGATCTCATTTTGAAGAGAGCGAATACTCCAATCGCCTAACTATAATTTCTTGTTACACAAAAAGATTTGAATCAGCTCTAGTTAGGGAAGCTGAGATAACCGACAGAGCACTACGAGAACTTATTGAAGTGAAGACAAAAGTAGCTGCCTGGATGTCTAGTTTAGATCCAGACCCGATTAATTTAATTCCAACTGACATCCCTGACCGTAACCCGCGATACATGTTGTCACCAACTCCAAAGGAGAGGAGATAGTTATATTTGTATATTGTTTTAGGTTTTTATGTTTTTGGTATCTGTTACTCATACTCACTCACTCTGTTTGCTGATCTTCCTCACAAACCTTTTTCATGGCCCTTCATCACAACAATAGGTGTAGTGGACTTGAGGAGGTTAGCAAATCAAGGTCCGCAAGCCTTTTTTTTTTTTTTTTTTTTTTTAGACGACGTAGTCGGAGAAGAAACTACACTGAAAAGCCGATAATTCTTATGACCTATCAAGTTACCCCCTGCGTTCCAACGAAATAAAATTCAAATACGGCAACGTTGGTTTTATTTATTGAAGTCAATCGCAAGCACATCTCACGTCGGTATTGAAGCAAAAGTAACATTACCACTGCTGGCAATCAAGATGAACGCTTTTTGTTTTTTTGTTTTTTCGTTTACACAATTGGTGCAGTGAAATAAAGTTGAAAACTACCAACAGCTACTTTTAGTTAAGTTGGTTTTAAATAAAATATTTGATCTGAGACTACGATTTCCATTGCGATCTTCCAGACATTTTTTTTTTTTTTTTTTTTTTTTTCTTTTCCCCCTTTTGTTTCTTTTTTATTTGAACTGCTGTTACGGCGTTCTGCTTTACTTTCTGCTGATTTATGATACGACCTGTACAAACGTGTAAACAAATAACAGAACCGAGGGGATGGATCAAAAAAAAAAAAAAAAATTAATAAAAGAATTCTGCAGTATATCAGCAGTCTGTTTGTTTATTCGTCTTCGTTCCCATTTCTTCCCCCACCTTTTTCTTTTAAAAAAAAAAATTTAAAAAAAATAAAATAAAATAAAATTACTGATCTATTTTACTCTCACAGGTGACATCGTGAGAACGAAGAATTGTTTGCTGTCTATCAGCGATGCACAGTGCTTGCAGTGAGTTGGCGATTTCGCAAACTGTTTTTGTAAAATCAGAAATTTTCCATTTTTTTATTTCATACAAAGCACCGACAAAAGACAGCAGTGAAAACTATTTTTGTTTCCTTCACAGAAATCAACAACATGGACCCTCCACCCTTACCTCCTGTACCACCAATCGTCCCAGTGAAAGATCCAGAAGAAGGTTCTGGAGCAGGGGATCAAGAACCAGCTGCTGGTAAGAAGGAAGTCACTAATGAAAAGAATCAAGAGACACCAGCAGAGAGGGAAAAGAAGAATAAAAAAGAAGAAATGAGACTAAAAGTCTACGCCAGAGTAAGACCACCTAATAAAGTTGAAATTGAAGGAAATCATCAAATGTGTATGGAACTCTCTGATGATAAAAAGAGAATTGGAGTCAGAGAAAGGTCCTATGAATTTGATGAGGTGTTTCCAGGAGACAGCAAACAGTCGGATGTGTTTGCGGCTATTGCAAAACCAACAATCGATAACGCATTTGAAGGATTCACAGGAACAGTTTTTGTTTATGGACAGACAGGAACTGGTAAGACTCACACGATGTCTAACCGTGCAGCACAACCAGAGGAACAAGGTATAATTCCTAGAGCTGTTTCATACACTTTTGAAAGAATCAACGCAGACCCATCAAGTAACTACACACTAACACTTCAATACCTTCAGCTGTACAGAGATAACTTACAAGATCTACAAGCTCCTGATACACCTTTTCTAAAATTAGAGAATACTGCTGATGGCGGTACTCGTATTCATGGAGTTACCACATCTGTTGCTGTCACTTCTGTTGATCATTTCTTTGAGCTTTACGACAACGCAGATAAAAATAGAGTTGTTGCTGAAACGATGATGAACAAACAGTCTAGTCGAGGTCATAGTGTGTTGACGTTGTTCTTAAAAAAAGAACCAAAAGACATGTCAACTCCGGGTGTTAATGGTAAATTAGTATTCGTTGACTTAGCGGGTTATGAACGTATTAAAAAGACAATGATAACAGATGAGGTTAGAAAACATGAAGCCCAAGCAATTAATTTAAGTCTAACAGCTCTCGCTAATTGTATTGCGAGTATCACATCAAAAGCTTCTCATATTCCCTTTAGGAATTCTAGACTGACTCGAATCCTTCATGATTCTCTAGCTGGTAATTCCGTCACAAGTGTTGTGATCACATTAGGACCATCATCAGTTCATGCTAATGAGTCAATCAATACTTTATACTTTGGTCATAATGCTATTCAGTGTAAGACTTCTGTTACTCGAGATCTTGGACCAGTCAATTGGCAAAAAGAAGCTCGAGTTTGGAAGAAACGAGCGACTGAATTAACTGAACAAGTAACTCAACTTGAAGCTGAGAATAGTATGCTGCTATCAAGGATTGGAGCAATTGATGGTACGGATATTGCTGTTAGCGGAAACGATCCAGAATCTCAAAGAGTACTCAGCAGATCTAAAAGTGGTCTTCTTGATAACGAAGCCAATGAGAAGCTGCTCGAAGAATTGAAAGATGCGAAACTAAAACTCGAAGAACAACAAGTTGTGATATCTCAACAAGAAGAACAAATATCTGAATTAGAATCGCTTCAGTGGATTCTCGAACAGCTCAGAGCTGAAGCACCTGAACGAGAAGCAACTATCGAACAACAAACAAAAGACATCGACAGTCTTCTTCAACAAAATGAGGACCTCACAATCCAATTAGAGATTGCTGATGAGAAACTAACTCAAGTCATTCCACACGTTGATTTAGCACCAGGAAATGAACCAACTGCTGTTACTCCTGGGAAGGAACCAATATTCTTAAACTATGACCCTGCTAAGTATCTAATGTGGTGTGACTTAGTAAGGTCAGAAATAGACAGAGTTGACGTAAGAGGTACTTCGTTTGACAGAGCTCATTGGTTTGTTTCTATCCCAGACCTGGCAGAGTACGTCACAGATGACAGAAATGAATACAGCGCAAGATATGCTGCCACACCCGCGAGGGGTGAGAATAATCAGAGTCAGGAAAAGTATAGCCCTCAGGCACCTACTTTGCCCCCACTAACTGTTCGTATTGAAGGACAACCGTTGTGTAGACAAACACTAACGTGTGTAATAGACTACGAGTTGTCTTTACCTCCTTCTTATTATGATATTCGTTGGGAGGTTTCAAAGAACGGATACGATTTCCGTGTCATTCATTCAGCGAGCACCTCAATCAATGCGAGTGAGGAAGACACAACTCAACGACCAGCATTACTACTATCAGCAGACCTTGTTCATTGTTATATTAGAGTTTGTGTTTCTTATGGATCAAAACAAATTCATAGTCGTCTTGTTTATGTAAACATCGATCATCATTTAGATGAAAGACTACAACACTACACAGCTCAAGGAGGTGTTCAATTCCCTGTTGGGATGTCTGACCAAACAACTGGTAAAGTAATTGAAAGACATATTCTATCGATGGAGAGTTCTGGTAAAGTGAGAGTGTTCTCATCTCAAGGAATTATTATAAGGGAATATAACTTAAGTCAAGTTGAAGTGTGTTGTGGTGCAACAGAAACTCAAGCATCAATAGAAGAATTATCATCTCGAGTTCTAACTGACATCAGAGTAGTTGAACTCCCAACAGGTAGAGACAGAGAGTTATTCGTTCTCGCGGTAAAACTTTTCCAAAGTATTAGAAAGTCAAAACACGTTGCTGAAGCTCTGTTAGGTGATGAAGCAGTCCCTTGGTTGGAAGGTGTTTATTTACAAGCTAAAGATTTAAATGTTACTCGAAGACTTCTAATGAGACTTCGTAATGCTACTCGAACAGGTCATTGGTGTCTTGATAACCAATCACCGAGTAGAAGAGCTGGTGGTCATCGAACTCTAATGCAACGCGCAGAAGAACTGATGGAGAAGCCTTCTGTCATACAAGCTCCTGACAAGAGAAGTCAACAACAACAACAGCAGCAACAACAACAACAACAACAACAACAACAACAACAACAATACCAGCAAGTTGGTCAACCTCAGCCTCCATCTCCAAATTCCAGTCCCAGAGTACTTTCACTGAACTCATCAATTGGAGATAATAATAATAATGATAAAGCTCAGACAGCAGGTATAGGAAGTCGTGCTTCAATATATCTTGAAAAACGAAAAAATGATAAAAATGTAGAGAGAGAGATTGAAAAACAAGCAACAATGCCAGTTGGTACTCTCCGAACTCGTTTGGCTAAATTTAATCGTCAGCCTGGTCAGCAATCACCTCCACCAGCACCGTCAAGGAAGACGATGATATCAATTCCTGGAGCAGCTCTTGGGCAAACATTCTTCGCTCCGAGATCTTCAGCACCCAGTTCTCCAGTAGCTGAGGAACCTCCTGTTTTACTTCGTCGATCAATAACACCTCTAAACTCAAATGATCTGAAGGAAGCTTACATGAGTCGTATGATTGGAGACGCTGTTAGTACTGTTGGATCTTCTGATGATGAAGAAAGTTGTTTTTCACAACGTCGAAAGTTACCAAACAGAACGAGAACAGAAAGTCTTGGAGGACTCGGTACTAAAGTTAGATCAATTCAGATATCGTAATGAAGGTAGTCTCTACCTGTCTCTTTGATAGATGAGGTAAGCTTTACCCTCCTTCACTGTTGCGTGTTAACCTGGATTTATTTATCCAAGTTCCTCACAACTAAGTACATCAGATCGGATTATAATGATAAGACAAAATAATGAATATGAACTTCAAGAACTTTATAACTAAACCTCGAAATAGAAAACATGGAAATGATGTCCGCGGGGATGTTATCTCCGAATTAATATATCTCAGCCACCTCCTCAACCACCTCAACTATTCCAAACATGTCCACAATATGATTCACCTTCTGAAATAGTACATCAAATTATAGCTATCTTATCAAATGAATAGACAAATCAAATCAATGACCAGATATCATATCCCAGAGCACAGCATCTCATATTAACTAACGCTACGAACCCGAAAACAGGCAACAGATCGAAGATGTATCAGACTTTGGTGATTAGTCATCACACTTTTTATATTTATTGTAGAACAGAACTCTACTTGTAAAGTAGTGCGCTACGAATAAGAAATCTTCTTTGAGAAGAGACAGAATTGCTACTGGAGTGATTCAGTCACAATAGTAGACTGACTACTTCTACACCATAACTGATGATGAGAGAATAGAGTAAAGAGGTTTATGGATTACTCTCGAAACATAATCACTGTATCTTTAACAGATTGTTGAATTATCGTTTAGGATATGATACGAATAAAGTTTGTGTTTTAAAAATTCAACTCCCCCCCAATTTTCGTATCGTATCAAAGTTCCCCCCCAAGAAGATTTATTTCTTTTTGATTATTAATAGTTTATTGTTCTATCGATTTTTGTGTTTTTCAAATTTGTGTTTTTTATTAGTCCACTTCACAATAAATTAATCCCTATTCCTGACTCCTCACTACGTTCTACCGTCTAGAGTGCATTGGTGGGGAAAAATGGGAGGTAAAGAGATCCTTGAAGGGTTTCGAACCTGTACCCTTTATGCAATCTTGAAAACTGTGTAGTGTTAATGTCTGTGTGCATTGTATGGTAAGACGTATATTTTTCTTTTTTTTATTCCTAAAAAAACTAATAAATTATGAAATATAAGATCCTGTTTAACTGCCTTTACTGTTTGAGGGCCTCGTTCTGTTTATTGCAGACATCACTATTCGTTATTTTACTTTTGTTTACTCCACCTGTACCCATTTCTTTTCGTCTCCTGTATTTCTACTTTTGGAAGTTTTTGGTTTTGCCATCTGTTGTGTTTAATTATTTCTACCAAAAAAAACATCGATGAAAAAAATGCGGGATTAAGGATTTGCAGGCGGAACTGAAGAACCCAAAGACAACCTCTCTCTGAATGACAAGACAATCTCAACAGCAGCAAAGGTTGTAAGTTACGTCACTGACATACCAACAACTCCAACCGTCTCCACGGGGATTATTTGTAATGACGCATTCGAGCTGTCAACAACAGGCAAGTCAGCCAAGCTTACATAAGTCAACAGAAGTGACATCTGCTCCTGCCGCTACGCCAGCATTGATCGTTCCAACCAAAACAACTCAACAGCATCATCTTCCCTATTTCTTTTTTGAAAAAGTACAACACCCTTCAGGCGATGAAACGAGAAGGTCAGATGGTAGTTGGCGGCAATCAACACAAACTTTATCAGTCAAAACAGAATAAAATGAGAAGAGGAGAGTGAAATGATTAACCATTGTGTTCTATACAACTACTGCATGTGTTAATATTATTTCTTCATAAGTCTATTCGTTACTACCAACATGAGCCCAAGCGCTGCTATGCAGAGAGGACAACTGAGAGTTGGAGAATACTGTCTCGGTAACACAGTAGGAAGAGGAGCCAGTTCTAAAGTTAAAGAAGCTGTCCATGTGGGTACTGGCAACAGAGTCGCTGTAAAGATTCAACAAAAAGGAGTTGAAGCTGAGACTCAAGCAAGAAAAGAGATTGCCGTCATGAATGTTGTCGGAGGAGACTCAAAGTCTGATTCACTTATCCAAATGCAAGACGTTATGGAGAGTGAGAAATATATTTATTTAGTTTACGAATTCTTATCTACCGATCTGTTTGAAATTATTAGCAGGGGAAATGGAATTTGTGAAAACGAAGCGAAAAGTATTTTCGAAAGACTGGTGTTGGCGATTGTTGAGCTGCACGCCTTAGGAGTAGCCCATCGTGACATCAAACCAGAAAATATACTAATCGATGTTGAGTCTGACATTGTTAGGCTCGCTGACTTCGGTCTTTCTCACATCAGTAAAGAGAAAGACAATTCACAATTCCTTCTCGAGCGTGTTGGAACTGATGGTTACGTAGCACCAGAGATTACTGCAGGGCAATGGTACAATCCTTTTGAAGCTGATATTTACTCTTTTGGATGTACTCTCTTTACAGCGCTGACTGGAAAGAATTTTCCAAAAACAAGTCTGGCACTTGACGACTTTCCAGAGCTTTCGGAATCAGCTGTTGATTTGATTCTCGCTCTGACTAGTCCGTATGCTGCTACCAGACCTCTCGCTGTGGAGATCTTAGCTCATCCTTGGTTTGAGACAGATTCATCATCTGAAGATTAGAGAAAGTCATTAATTCAAAAGTCATCCGTTCTCAACATTAACTCAGTTGTTGGAGTTTAGGGTCCTTAACGTTATTTATTTATTTATTTTTTTTTTAAATTATTATTGTATCTTTTTTTTTTTCTCCCTCTCGGTTCTGCGATTTCTTTTCTCTTTCGTAGACAGCGATGGGATTAAATAAAAAGTTTTAAAAAAAAACGGGAAAAAAAAAAAAAAAAAACTGAACTGTCTGTTAATTCTGCTCAGAGAAACTGAACGGAGATGGCAGATTCTTGTGAACTAATTATTGCAATCACATTAGGTATCATGTGGTTAATAAAGAAGAAAAAAAAAGAAAAAAAAAAAAAAAAAGGAAATGTAAATAACTCAAACTTGCTGTTACCTTTTTTTCTTTTCTCTTTTTTTTTTCCTTTCATTCTTTCGTGTTTCTGTTCTTGTTTATGTATTTTTCTCTTTTTTTTTCTGTCGGAATAAAGCATTCAGACAGACACCTGTATTTCTGTTAATATTTTTCTTCTATTTTTTTTTTTTTTTTTTTTTTTTGGTACTGAATAGCATAGTACCTTTTTTTTGAAAAAATATTATTTATTTATTTCTCATTTTCTTTTTTTTAAAAAAACCAAAGTATGACTTTAAACGGCCGCTACGACAACAAAATAATAAAATCCATCGCAGATGTGATGCAAAGGAAAGGATTTCTCAGATGACCAATTTTTTTTTTTATTCTTTTTATTCTCTTCGAATCTTAAAAAAGCAAAGCAAGAAAGTATTAAAAGTCCAATAGAGAGAGCGCAATCATATTTATTTTATGTTTTGTTTAAAATTGTTGGGAGGGGGGGGGGGGGGGGGGGGGGGGGGGAAAGATCCAGTTAACCCCTCTCAACTTGTTCGCATGTTGTCGATTTATTGTAATAAAAAAAAAAAAAAAAAAAACCCCATTTTATGCAAACTGTTTGATAACATTCAGTCAGCTGACTGTACTAAAAAAATAGATCTGCTCTGAACTTCGGAGTAAATAATATGACGATGATAATAAAGACGAATACGACAACTATGAATAGACCCAGTCATTCAATTGAATGAAAAACAAAAAAAAAAAAAATAAATAAAAAACAGCTGAGCCAGACAATTAATAAAAATGTTTTATTTTTGCGAATTTAATTTAAATTACGAAGAGACCGTTTTTCTTTTTATTTTTTTTTTTTTCCCTCGCATTCGATACTAACAGTGCCGTGACTTATATTCCTTAAGTACACTGTTGGAAGGGGATGCAACGTTTTTCTTTTTTTTTAAAATAAATTTCTTTTTTTTCTTTTGGTTAACATGAACTGGGAACAGATAGCCGTATTCTTTACTTTTTATTAATGAGTTAAGTGAGCTATTTGTCAAGGCACCTTTCCTGTTTTTGTCTGATAATGTTTTATTATTTTAGTAGTGTGTTGTTGTTACTTTCTTTCCCGAAACGATGACGTTTCCAACTACCCCTCTTTTTTTGTTTTTCTAAAAGCCAAACATCATTTACCTTCTGTTCTTTAACATCATAGAAAAGTATGTGACAAATAAGGCCTCAGGTTTCCTGCAACGGCGTTTGACTCATTTTCAGCCGTAACAAATTATTTTTTTTTTAAATATTGTTATTTCTTTTTTTGCCTTTTGCCTTTTTTTTTTTTTTTCTTTTTCCCCATAAAATGCATTTGTTATATTGCCGTTGGGTAATTCTTAACAAAAAAAAAAAAAAAAAAAATCCCTTCTTCCCCTTCTCTCGTTTTTACCCTTTTGCGCGTTGTGAAGAAAGTAGTGTTGAGAATTGCCGTACTACTACCGCTGCTGAAAGAATATAATTTTTTATTTTGTTTTGAAATCGGATGTCGTTGCTGAGTATAAATAATTCTTAGTTAGTAAACATGTGCAGCAACACTCCTCCGACTAGCTGTGATCTGATCAGCTGAGGAGAGTATTTAGTTTTTAAACTTTACGACTACAAAAAACCTGAAATACTTCGACGGGAGAAACTACCTTCGGCGTGATAATTATTTGTAGGCACTCAAGGTGACCTGTTTTTAGTTCTTTCTGACAAAAAAAATAGTTTTGGTGGATTTGCGACTTCGAGTTCCAGCATCCTCATAAAGCTACTGGAGTACTACTCAGGTGAGGTTTCTTGTTTTTATTGATTTCGTAGAAATATTTGCCATCAGTAAAACATACATAATTATTAATAATTAAGAAAAAAAAGGAAATTTATTTTTCCGCTACAGTTGATTATTCGGATGTTTCGATAACTCGAATAATATTAAGAAAAAACAACAAACGAAGACTTTCAACAGATGAGGTCTGTGAACGCTTATGTTGACGTTAACTGAAGATTTCTAAAAGAATAAAAAAAAGAAAGAAAAAAAAGAAAAAGAGAGAGACGAGGTTCATGGTTAGCTTTTCCCTTCATACGTCTTCCCTCTTTTTACTTCCAAGCGGTGCGTGTTCTAAGAGTACTGTTGTGGATAGGAATCTTTTGCAGAACAAGTCTGGTCGGCACTGAGAAAATCGGAAAATGCAAAATCGGTTTTTTATCGTCGGCTTTGATTTTTGATAAGAACAAACTGAGCGATAGCAACAACTAAAAAGAATACCCCACTCGACCTTTAAGAGGTTCAAGTGGAAACTATTTCATTCTTATTAACGAATTGTAACATCACAGTTTGTCCTCTGCTTCGTCTTTTCTTCCAACAACAGGGCTCTTTGGCAACCTGCGGCTCCTTGCGAAACCAGGCTCAGTCATGCAAGACTGAGTGGAGGATATTTTGTTTTGTCTTTGATTTTTCTTTTCATTTTTGAAAAAAAAAAGATATTTTGTTGTCTTCCATCTCCTTTCCAATCTCACTGGTACTTGTACTGGGTACTGACTAGCTCTTTGAGCGTCACATCAGTTGGCTCGTGGCCGTCACTGAGATGTGTGACCCTCACCTTACTCTGTCTCCTTTTGATAGATGCTTGTTTTTGCATTAAAAAAAAACGAACTGCTCTCCAATTTTGCGAGAAGTGGTTTCTTTTTTTTTTTTTTTTTTTTTTTTTTTTTGCTGCTTCTCAATGAAAAGCATCTTTCTGACAAAAAAGAAAAAAAAAGAAAATATAAGAAGACTCAGAAGAGGGAAAAAAAAGAAAAAAGAGAGCAGAGAAATTGCGAAAAAAAGAAAAAGAAAAATACCCCTTTTTGGTTAATAACCACAAAAGAGACATTTTAAAGGCAAAGAAACGCACCGCAACTAAAATCTTGTAATCTCTTAAGGATTCATTGATTGTTCATTTTTGGTATTTCAGTTTGGAATTTCCTTCTTACTTGATTAGTACCGACACACATAAGCAAAACAACAAAAAACCAAAAACTTGCCGTTGGTTACCTACCCCATCATTTTATTATGTTCTTTTTTTTTGAAAGCGGAAAAAAAAAAAAAAAAAACGCAAAAAAAAAGAAGGTTTGGAAGCACAATGTGCATACTGAAAGTCGTAGAGACTGCTGACAAGACCAATAAAGAAAAGGTTGGGAAGTACCACTTTTTTACTGACTTTGTGTTGAGAGTCGTAAAGACTGCTCTGAACTGGTCTGATGACTGACTTCAACCAACATCATCATCATCATCATCATCATCGTCTCGTACTGGAAGCACACTTGTGACTCAGGTCTACAGGTCTGTGGGTTTAGATGATTTTACGGAGCAGAAAAACCATTTTTCTTGCAACCAAAAAAAAAAAAAAAAAACCTAAAAAAAGAAACGACTCCCCGGTGCGAATTACGCGGCTTGACTTTCCACAAATCTGATTTACAAAAAAATACTAAAAATAAAATTACCACCCCCCATCGTTTGGACTTCTGTTTGGCTTTTTATTTGCGAGTGAAATATCCATTTCCGATGATTGGAGACAGGATTCACATCTTCCTGTTCGAAGAGAAGATAACACAAAACCTTCAGAAGAGTGAGGACTATTAATCAAAGTAGCAACTCTCTTGAAAACAGTTTTCAATAAAAAAACAACTTTTCTAATAAACAAAACTCAAAACTATTCTTCGCCACTTAGAAAGGTGTGCGATGTCTCCGCAAATTTCAACAAAAAAAAAAAAAAAGCTGCTCCTTTTATGTCGAAGGGAAAAAAAGGTCACTTTATTTTATTTTGTTTTATTTTTTATATAACTACTAGTGGTTAAACTTTTTCTTTTCCCTCCTCTCTGAAGACGCAACATGAACCTCCTCTTTGATTTGATTTTAGTGTTTTTTTTCTTCTTTTTTTTTTCTTTTTTTTTTCTTGCACACAAACAAAAGAAGTAGTGTGAGAAATTCTCTATTATTTAGTGAGGTGTCGTCCAAACTGACACCCATTGCAGTCTTTCATATCTTAGACAGGAATCTTATAAAACTTACATACAGTACGGCAATGAATAAAAGAAAAAAAAAGAAAAAAAAGAAAAAAAAAAAAAAAAAAGTGAGTGAAAAAAAAAACTGTTTTTTAAATTAGAATCCTTCACTGGATCCGAAGCCGCAGGTTCGAACAAAAAAAAAACAACGAAAATATCTAAAAAAAGAGAAAAAACGACATTAAATTCCCGCTGATGATGTCTTTATTCAGTTTTTTTTTTTCTTCTTTTCTTTTCTTCTTATTTTATAATTATTATTATGGTTAAAAATGATACACGAACTGAGTTTTTTTAATTGTGAATAGTAATTAGTTCAAATACAGAATAAAAAGCAATTTTGAGAGTTGCAGCCTTGCGGGTTTTTACGTATTGTTGTCAGAAAGTGAAGAACAATAACAACAACAACACCAACTAAAAGAAAACCATAATGATAGTTCCTCTCTTTTTGTTGGAATTGCAGCTCACTGGGTTACTTCCTTCTTTGGGGTAATCCTAAACACTTCACTTACGAGGGGAAAAACTAATACTATTTCTTAATCTTTTAATGAAATGATATTTCTGTTTGTTCACCACAAGAACTACGAGGATTTACTTTGAGTAGGGATCGCGTTTTTTCTTTTTCTTTATTTTTCTCGGTTTTTTTGAGATGCAAAAGAAGAGGGGGAGGGGGAAAAAAACTTCGCTTCGGCGAAAAAAAAAAAAAAAAAAAAAAAAAAAAACTCTCCGACAAAATGTCACCTCAATACGATGGAGTGGATCCTTTACTTACCTTCTCCTCGGTGATGGAAGGGGTAAATAAAAAGAGAGCTACCTTGTGTGTTGATGGTCACCACACTAACTGTGTGAAGACAAATAGCAATCGGGGTACTGACGGAAAGATCAGGTTAGAGCTACGAGTACTGTCAGAAAAGAAAAAAAAAAAAAAAAAAAACATTTATATTGTTTTCACTAGATGACTATTCTCCCTATCCTTTTATTTTATATTTCAAATTCGTTTTGGTTTATTATTCTTCGTCGCTTTTTTTTCCTTTTTTTTTTTTCCTTGATTTATTTTTCGGTTCGAAAAAAAATAAAATAAAATAAAATAAAAAGCATTCTAATATAACAATCCAACCACAACGGAATCGTTATGATGCTGAGCAAAGAACTTCCTTAGTAGGGCGAGTTTAAACAAAACCAAAAACAGCAAACAAGTCTTAGACGGCTTTTTTAAGCTGTAAAAAAAAAAAAAAAAGCGACATTTTTTTTCTTCTTCTGTTTATGTTACGTCGATCATCTTTTTTGTCCTGAGTTTCATTCTTCTTTTTTATTATTTTCTTTTTCAGTAACACGATTGAAAAAAAAAAAAAAAAAAAAAAAAAAAATCATCTTTCCCTTTTGAATTCATTTTCATTTTTCTGTTATGTTTTGAGGCTTCACCACCATTCCGACAGTTGTGCTTTCATTGGGAAGCTTTAATAACAAATAAAGAAAAACAATAAAGTAAGTTATACAAGTACTTTGTGAGATTAAAAGGGTGTTTCCACGATGAGACTTCCTGATCTCGAAATGATGTCGAACGAAGTGTCTTTTGGGGTGTCGAGGGTTGTGTTGCCGACTTGACTTGCGTATGTAGAAAACCTTTTGAAAGTAAGAATGGTAGGAAAAGAAAAAGAAGAAATCTTTGACTGATTCTTGTCCGTACTCTCTGTGAGTGACGTCCTTCCTTTAGTCTTTTCTCAATGAGTTGCTCTCTGCACGAAAGATTCAAACACAGCCTCCCTCAGACCTCAGTAAGATGCTAATCCTGATAGGGGTACTTCTTACGAACCTCAACTTGATCCCAAGACCCCGGTGGACTGAGTGCAGTTTTTTTAAAGAAGAAAACTCATCGTTCATGCAAAATAGGAAAACTAAAATTATATATTACCGTTGATATTCTTGTTTTTTTTAAATTTTATTCATTTTTTTAATCTTTTCAATTATTTCGTTTTTTTTTTTTTTTTTTTTTAAACCTCACAAGCCTTTAGTGGGTTTGTATTCTTTTGTCGATATGTCCATTAACCATATTTAAAAAAAAAAATAGTTAACCAAAACTTCACTCTTATTTTATTTTGTGCACAACAGGGGAGGGGGAAAAAAATAAATAAATATACACATAAACAGATACTTCCCAATGTTTCTGTACCGTTGTGATTTCCAGAATACAGTGGGACCCACACGGTTGGAAAGTAAACAAGCCTCCGGGTGTTAAAATATATAATTTCGCACATCAGCTACCTGGTTTTTTTATGCCTCGCAGCAATAAGCAAAACTGTTTTTTTTTTTTTGTTTTTTTATTAAAACTTTTTATTGTTTCTCCACTTCTTTCATCATCGTGCCTTTCAGAATACATTTTTAGCATGTATGTAGCCTACCCGGTAACGAAAAATGCCTGGTAAAATAAACTTGTGTGCCTAGCCTGTCAGCAACATTAAAAAGTATGTCGCATGCTGCTGTTCGTTGCTGAGGTTAATAGCTGTTTAGGTTCTTTTTAATCAGATTTTTTTTTCTTCTTTCGAAATATATTTACCTTTTTTTTATTTTTTTTATTTTTTTTAAAATAATTAATTGACCAGCGTTTATTCTGTGGCGTCAAGGATATCCTTCCATTACAGAGAGAGAGCAATGACTGTAGTTAAATTTATTGGTTAGCACTTAATAACGAAAAGACGGAAGACCTTTTTTTTAATGCATCTGACAACAGAAGGAATTCTGCTTTAGGTGCTTTTTTTTTTTTCGTCCTTTTGTTTCAGAATTTCAGTCTCAGTGGTACATTACCGCTAATCCTTTTATTGTTTTTCAGCTTTGTTAAAACTGACTGGTAGTCCTTTGGATTCGCCAAACTTGCTCGATAAATAATTTTTTTTTATGAAGGATCAGATTTTCTTTTTGTAGGTCTTGTGCTGCCTTCTCATATCGGAAATAATAAACTACTGGATATAAACTACTGGATGTTTCGTTTCACAGTAAGCACTTTTTTTTTTTTTTTTTTTTTTTTTTTTTAATTATGTCTATAATACTTTTTTTTTTTTTCACCACACTAGCCACCCGATAATTCTTTTTAGCCTTTTTAGCCTCTTTAGCTGTTTTTTTTTTTTTTTTTTTTTTGTTTTTTTTTGAAACAGGTTTTTTTTTTGTTCCCAAATAAAAAAAGCTAACGAGAAAATTACTTTTATGCTCCCAAAAAAAAAAGAAAGAGCAAAATTACGTTTTATACATTGCGTGTCCTTCATGTGTCTTGAGGCCTTTGATCAGGCCATGTGTGAATTGACAGTGGAGGAGGAGGATTCAACGCTGCAAAGCTGAATAATAAAAGTGAGCTCAACGCTGCTAGAATCTGGGAGTATAAAGTAAATTTCTTATTTTAATTTTAATTTTAAATTTTTTTTTTTTAAAACAATCTTTTCAAAGTCACGGGAAAACCAAATATTTAGATCGTAGACGACGATCTGGTTTTGTTTTTAATATTTATTTTTTGTTCTCCCTTCCTTGGGTTGTTGTGATACAAAAAATAACAGCACGTTGCTTTATTTCTTTATACATGGATAAGGTAAACCTTTTCGCGAATAACTGCTGACAAATATATCGATTAACATGGAAAAAAAAAAAGAATAATACGGGTTGACATTGGAATGTGTAAGTGAGGCAAGCCATTATATTTTATTTATTTATTTTTTTTTTCGTTCAATCACTCCCTCTGTTTACCACTACTACTAAATATTCTCCTCCCTTGTCACCCGCAGCATAGTCTTGCGACATGCGCTCCGCTGGTAGTGTTCAACCATCCAGTAAACAGTATTTTATTTCTACTTTTACATGTCGTTTTCTCTTTTTATGTTTTCTTTTAATATCGAAGTAAATTTATTTGTTTACGAATGGATAATTATAATGTAGAAGTTGTAACGGGCTGGTGAACTGAATCCCATCGATACCAATTGAATTTCTAGCCAGTTTCAAGTTACTTCTTTTTTCTTTTCGCTCTTCTATTATTAACGTTCCTACGAATTAGTTGTCAGGTGCAAATGGGAAGGGTCTCTCTTCAGTTCTTTCCAATTGAGGGGGAATATAAAAAAAAAATTTAAAAAAATAGTAGTTCTCTTCTTTTGTCACAAATTGTGTTCATCGTTCCCCCTGTTGCTATGCTGAGTGTTCTCATTCATTTAATACTTAATAAAAGTAAAGTAAAATAATAATAAAAACAACCATCCCTCTCAAGTCTAACAATATGCAGCTGTACTGTTGAGTTAAACGTAACAGCTTGCTGTGAAGCTTTGACTCTCTGATGGTTGATAGCTCTTTCTCAACTGGTATTACATTTCTGTCTATCTTTCCGAATCCCTAGTTTCTACTGACTGGAGGAATAGTAATTGCGTACGACGGGTGTCTACTTCAAGTCATTGTGAGAACCTCACCTGTTTAGTGATCACATTTAACATTTTGTGTCGATCAAAACCCTTTTTCACAAATGGGTTGAGGTGAGTGTTTTGGTACCTGACTTGAGGAACTCTTCTAAACCCTAACTCCACTTTCAAATCCCTGGTTTCTATCAACCGGAGGAAAACAGTAATATTGCGTGCGAGGGAATAGCTCTCGATAGTTTGCGATCATTCTTTTTTGGTAACGCAAACAGTTGTCGTTGAGTATTTTGATCAATTCTTTTTTGTCGAATAATATTTAATCCGTTCTGTGTCCCATCGTCAAGTCCTGTTTTCAAATAACCCGAACACACTCATCGATTGATACGAATCGGTTGTAAAAATTGGGAGTTCTGTCATTGCGCGATCGCAGCCTTGAGATCTTTTTAGTATTCTTCCCCTTCAAGACTGTTGATCCTGTCGCTTTCAGGACGACATGACCGGAACTTAAATTGCAATACTTATCTTTTTTTATTAACGATACGTAACGTCTTCGGGCAATCAAAGTTATCAATTCTCGCGTGTTTTGTTTTCTTTAAATCTGACATTAATCTGTCCTTTTATTTGTTTTTGTTATTCGATACAACCATCGGGGATACTTTATTGGTACTCAAAACAACAACAACAACAACAACAAAAAAAAACTCATGACATAAAAATATGTCCTTTCAAACATCATTTCGCATTTTCAATCCACCTCCCAATTTTGTTCATCTCAGTGTTGTAATTGTATTTGTTAGTATCGAAAGTTTCAAACTGCTGTAGACATTTCGAAGTATCTTTCCTAACCAGGACAATGATGAAGGGGCGTCGTTACCTGGTGTGGCGTGCGGTGTTGCCGCACGTGTAAATATAATAATTGTTTTGTAGCGATCGTTTTCATAATATTATACTAACTAACTATTATGTAATCTGGCAAAAAAAAAAAAAAGATCATTGTAAAAAAGCAAGAGAGTTGTATTTATGATTATTTCATGAGAAGGAACAAAAATATGTCATCCTCTCAAGCTCCACTCTTTTATTCAAAAAAATTATTATTTTATTTTTTTTCTACGGAGGAAGAACTATATAAAATAAATAAAATAAAATAAAATCCTTAAGTTGACTCGTTGAGTCTCCGCTCCGCCTCATTCGTAAAATTTATTTCTTTTTTTTTTCGCCTCCTGTTTCTCTCCATTATCAAGTAAGTAATTTAATTGTGAATAATGTCAACCCGTAGGCCTCGTGTGAAGATCATTCTTCTTTTGTTCTTTTTATTGTTCAGTCAAATTGTTACGAAGGGATTCGCAGCCTTTTTATTAAAAGGTGAGAAAATAGAGTTGAGTACGCATTAAATGCAGCCTCTTCCCCGCGGGCAACTCTCCCGCTTTTTCTTATTTTAGTTCTGTTTTTTTACCCAATTAGTAAGCTGTGTTGATAGGTTGCTGCCAGAGGTTGGTATCACTCTTATTTCGTCGGCTCTCTTGGGTAGTTTTGTCTTCTCGTTCTCTCTCTGGTCATTATGTTTGTTGCTTTGTGTGTACACAAAAGCATTCTTCCTAATGACATCTTCTTGTTCAAAGTATGCTGTTTTTGTATTCTACTTATTGACCTGCCCGAACCAGTTTATCGTGTGCAAGACAGTAAGAGATTTGAATAATCTCAGCCTCCTTCAAAATAATAAATCGGACGTCTTCTTTTTAATGAAAGGATAGAACAGAACTAATGTGGATCTCTTCATATCACTGGTGACCTGAGATGTGCATTAAATCAAATGATGTAAATGTTTCACTTACCAATAGCAGCGTCTGCAGTTCATCGTTCTCCAGAGCAATTTCAACAACAACAACAACAACCAGATGGAGGGAATTTATTTTCTCAAGTATTCTGGTCGAGGACTAAAAGTCTTCGTTTCGTCCTCAAACTCATTCCACGGAGGAGGAATACTTTGGCTGTCATGTTACAACTTACAAAAAAAAGAAAAAAGAAAAGCATCGCAATCCTTTCGTCAAGTAGTACTCACGTACTTGGTGAGAAGGAGTCGCTTTCTGTTTCAGCCATTGTGTCGCTCTAAAGGAAAGCGGTACCCTTTTTAATATTGGTTTCAATTTCGGATTAGTTTATGAGAACGCTTATACGGCCAGCCAGACAATCAAGTTAGTTTGATTGCGCTATTCGAACACTTTTCTTCAGCACTTCAGTTGGAGTCGTTGCATATTCTAAATCAAACTGTTCTTTTTTTTTTTTTTCCCTGCTTTTTTTTTCCCTCAATTTGTTTGGAAAGTTTCGTTTTTCATGGTCGCAGTTATTTGTGATCAACTATTCACTCCCATTTGAGATACGGAAAAAAAAATGAAATAAAAAAAAAAAAAAAATTCTACTGCAAAAAAAAATAAAAATAAAAATAAAATAAAATAGACTACCTAAACAGCAGTTGAATAAATCGATCACTTAACTGTGGTTGGCAGGAATATCAGATTCGAGTTTTTTCAAACACCTTGTTTGCTCAAATTCAAGACATAAGAAAAAAAAAGGGAATAACCTAATCAACAAAAGACAACAAAAAATGGGATGCCAAGTGTTCGCATCCTGCCCTGACCTACATTCCAAAACGTCGGCCCTTCTGTGGGTTGTTTGTTCAAACTAATTCCACTTCAAAAATATTGCGTCAGGTCAAAGCTGCTTCTTGCGTAAGTAAAGCTTTCCTGATAGCAATTCAGACATTTCTTTTTTTTTTTTTTTTTTTTTTTTTTTTTAAAAAGATAATAATAGAAAACTGTTACCCTCCGTGAGCTTTTCCTAATCTTTGGCTCTCTGGAGTTTTTCAATCCATAAATAAAAAACATTATAACAAAAGTGATGGAATCTGAATTAATAAGAAAATTGACAGCAATTGTTTTTACAAAGACCACTTGTGTGCTGTTAGCTGCAGAACCTGCGCTGACAATAAGTTCTTTAAATCGATCCATCAAATGAGAGAGGGAGAGAGAGAGAGAGAGAGAGAGAGAGAGAGAGAGAGAGAATGGACAAAACTATTCGTTTTTTTTCTTCTTTTTTTGTTTTTGTTTTCGGTAGTCGCAGCTGTTTAATATCTTTTGTGTGAAAGCTGTTCTGCTACTCGCACATGTTGTTGTGAAGATATTTGATAGAAGGGAGGAGATAGTTGTATTCAAGTAAGTCATCCTTCCCACCAGTGAGAGTCTCACGGATGTGTTGGTTCGACTGAAGCAGTTCTACTTCCTAACTTTCAATTAGTAATTAATATATTTTAGTGAGATCTTGAATCCTCACGTGGTCTTATTGACTTCATTGCTCTCGTGAAAGCAGGAGACTCTTTTTGTTTGAGAAGTCTTCGACTGGCAGAGTAATAAATTGTGAGATGTTGTGTCACACGTGTGTTTTTTTATTTTTATTTTTATTTTTTTATGTATGCCGCCCATGTATTTGATCCGCTTTTCGCATTTGCATGGTTTTCATTTTCGTTATCTTGTACCCCTCAGCGGCTATCCTTACTTTGAAATATGAAAAGAGATGAGAGTTTGATCAACTGACAGCCATTCTTAATTTACTCAAAAGACGTTCTGTGAATGGTTTCTTACAACAATACGATATTGACACACTCGGCTCTCTATTTTCAGATTGTTGCTGCTGAGGTTTTGTTGGAAAAAACAATCGAACGATAGCTTTGTGGTTGGTGGCTTTAATATAAAAGAATTGTTCCGAGAAAAAAGAAAAAATCGAAGCCACCATCTGAGCTAATCATTTCTTGTAAGCAAAAAAAAAAAACAGAAGGAAAAGAACAGTTCTGTAGTCAAATTGCATTCTTTTTTGCTTCTTCGAGATCGGCCAGCTGCAAAGGCTTTTGATCTTCTTTTTGTTTTCCCTTTTTTTTATTTTTTTTTATTCTCTTTTTTCCCCCTCTTTTCTTTCCAATTTTTTTTTCTTTCCCATTGTTTTCTTTTCTCAAAGGGAAAAATAATAATTGGGCAATTTCGTTTAGTCTTTCGATATTTACTAAAATATGTTTTATTAACAAAACAGGTCCTCAAAATGTCGCCAATCGGGATATCATATTGGGTTCTTTTCAAGTCGTAAATTTATAAAATGATTTTACTTTCTCATAGGAAGCGAGCGCTGATGAAATCTACTCGCAAGCGATATGTCATCTTATTAATTCCTTCTTTAATTGTGTTGGTTACTTTAGGAGGATGGGACTTCGGGGGATCATCAGAAATAGAGATTGAGGCTGAGAGACGATCACTGAGAGAAACGATTCAGAGGCAGCGACAGCAACAGCTAGCGAAGGAAAAGGTAAACAAGACATCTGAAGTAGTCACAAGTGTGACAGCTAACGCTGTTACGAGTGCTGACTTGAATAGAAAGGATTGGAGTTCTGAAGAAGCGGAACTTATCGAAGCCTTGCCATTCTTAAAAAGAAGTGAATCTATTGACGCCACACTCGCAAAACTAAATAAACAGCACACTGAGCAGTTCGCCATCGCGTACCCTAATGGGAAGCTCGACCCTCTCGAAGATGAGAGAAAAAGTATTCATTTATTCTACACCACTGATTGTACTCAACATAGTTTGTGGCAGGCTTTTGCCTTAGAGAACAGTTGGAATAATGTCAATCATCCTGGGGCGATATCCCGACTTGTCAGTGGCTGTATCACTAAAGACGGACGAGAGAAGAAAATGGCAGACATGATGTCTCGTAAGGTAACTGATCACAAGAAGAATTTTGTCTTTTTCGGTCCAACAATCAACAGTGATGCCGTGCCAGGTCCTGAAGGGGGGAAACATTTCGTATCGTATCCTCCAATCAATCGTCCTTCAACATTTTATTATTGGATATCTCATTCTAGGATTGTTGAGTCGTATATGGCACTTCTGGACCCTGATATGATATTTATGAAACCTTTATACTTTCCGAGTGTTTCTCTTGGAAATCCTGCAGGTCAGTACTACGACTACTTAATTTCTGAAGATTGGGACAAGCAGTACGATTCTATCTGTCCAGACTGTCAACCTCTCGGTGATACTAAGAAAGACTTCTGTCCTGGACCTCCTCACATAATGCATACTAGAGATTGGAATAATCTTGGACAGTATTGGTTACGATTCACAGTTGAGGCGAGAAAGAAGTGGGGAAAGTGGGTTGCAGAAATGGCCGGAATGTCAATTGGACTCGCAAAACTAAATCTTCGATCCAAACTTGAGAAGAATGGAATGTGGGACAGGCCTCACATGGAACTCATCGACACAATGAAACAATTTCAAATATACGATCACTCAACAATCACTGTGACTAAACCTGTACCCTCTCACATTCCTCGTGGTATGCATCCAGTAACACCAGACAGCCTTCCATCTCTTCTTCACTATTGTTTTACTCCTGAGATTGGTCGAAAGACATACCCAGATTCATTTTGGGAAACTGAAAATCCGCAGCGTTTGTGGGAATCAACAAACAAGAAGCCTTTACTTCATTACATTCACTGGTATGTTCTTTTTCTCATTAATTAAAACTCTTTGAGAAGGTTGCTAATTGGTTCTGATTTTTGAGTCTATTCATCCGAGTAGTACTTCTACTGTCTTGTTTCAGAAATATTACTAAAAAAAAAACAGGTCGAAGTACAGAACCCCAAGTGACTGGCCAGGTGGTGATGGGTATCCAAGTGGAGGCAGTTTATTACAATGCGATCAGGACCTTCTGTTTGAGATTCCACCAATCACATGGATGGTAAAGTATTATACAGAGAATAGTGATGACAAGGGTTGGGTGTTAATGCTCGCAGGTATTCTTCCAGCGATTAACGACGGAATTATTGCTTATCGTAATAAATATTGTGAGAATGGAGGAAAGAAGAATCCTCGTAAAATAATAAGAACAGCACATCCTGGTGTTTGGAGAACAAATTACGAATTGGTACTAAACGACAGCAGTCGTTTTGGATTTCTTTACAAAGATTCTGACGGGTACTTTATTGAACTGAATCCTGAGACTGACGCAGCAGATGCTCCCCGTCGTCGACCGAAGTGATGTTTTGATAATTTTTTTAGTAGCAAAACGAATTGAGCAAACAACGAACTTTCTGAAGGTATTTTCTCTTTGCCCTGTTTTCGGTTATTGCAAACTGTTTCTTGTTGTTGTTAAATTCTGTTTTTTCTATTTGCAGGTACATCATCCTATGCTCCTCACTCGGTAAACACAACTAATCATCTACTTCTTTAACTGACACGCTAAGTATGATAAAAGAATATCCGCGTCTTTGTGCTGTTGAACTTTGCGGATTCAAATCGTTTCGAGACTCTGAACGAATTTCACTAAATCCGAATGGTGTGACGTATGTGGTTGGTGATAATGGAAGTGGGAAGTCGAATATTATCGACGGGATCTGTTTTGTGATGGGAATGAAGTCTCGCCTTATGAGATGTAATTCCTGTGATGAAACAATTCATTGGAATAGAACAGAGTGCTGTGTTACTTTAGAATTCACTAATGGCGATCTTATCTCTAGAACACACCGACTTGGTCAGAGTAGTACTTACCGTCACAATAATAAAATAATATCCTCTTCTGATTGTTGTGAAGTTTTTATAAAAGAATTTGGAATCGACCCGTCGTTTCCTGAAAGATTTATAATACTTCAGAATGTTACTCAGGCATTGATTTCTCAGTCTTGTGGAGAGCTATTGAGGTGTGTGTTGAATTGTATTTTATAAATTAAAAACACCGACAGCCCAACTGAATCAACTCATCAACAGATTCATCGAAGACATTTCTGGAGCAAAAGATCTCATCTTAAAAAACGAAGAAATCGAAAAAGAAATTCTAAAATTGGAAACAACAAAACATTCCATTCTATCGAAACTCAAAACGGTATTCATTCCGGCGATGGGAATGAGTGAAGAAATACTTGAGAGGAATAATAAATTAAATTACCTTCGCAAGGAGATTAGTTCTGATATAAATTATTACAACAGAAAGAGTTTTGAGCTACTGACAGCTGCCAGTAAAAGAGTCTACGATAAACTACTACTTCAGAGAAATAAGATCTCAAAAGCAATCGCTAACAGAAAATCACTGACTGCGACGTTAAGACAAAAAGAGTCTGAAGCACATTCACAACAACAAGAAGTCTCATCTTATCAGAATGAATATTCGAAGTCTGTTGCGATTGTGAGAGAAACTGACAGCCATTTGAAAAAGACGAGGAGGCAAATTAAATCAAATCGGAGACTGATCTCCACAACGAACACAACAATCGATCAGACTGCTGAACAAATTTCGTTCCTTTTGAGTGAAAAGAACGATCTAAAAAGTGAATTAAATAAATTGCAATCAGAACAAGAATTTGATGAGAAGACTGAAATTGATTTTAATTTAAACGTGACCTTCACTCTGTTCAAACAGCTGACGGAAATCAATTCATCTCTCAGAGAAGTGCGGCAGTCTGTCGAAGACAGTTTTCAAAATCTGAATTGTTTATCTGGACTTCGAACAAACATTCAAACTAAATCCAACACACTCCACGAGAAGGTCGCTCACCTCAATAGTGTCATCGATCTGAAATCAAATGAAAGATTGACTTCAGTAAGGAAACTGACTCTTTTAAATTCTCAACACGACAATTTGAAGTCCATCCAACAACAGCAACGACAATTACTTCCGTACCTCCTCAAAGTTACATCTTCAGCGGGGGGGACAGTAGAACACCAAAGTGATTGTTATCAAAGATTACTTTATAATGAAATTGAGAACTTCCGAGTCTCAGTCAAGCAGTATTCTTCGGCGATGAAAATACTTTGCGCCTTACGAAGAGATAAACATCCGGAGCTGATGATCACAATTATCACAGCAAGTAATGTCTCAGAAAACACTCAACACTCAGAAGTGAGAAAACTTCCAAAGAGTTCGAATTTGTGCAGAGTAACATTTACAAGTCACAAATGGATAACTTACGTTAGTACTACTCATCCGTGTGACTTACAAGAACTACAACGGATATCAACTCTTTACAACAGTCGAGTGTTTTACAAAGGAGTCCACGTTGTAGAAGTAGGTGTCTACGTTGTCCTTCCTTCGGATGTGCAGCCACTTGACAATAATGAAAATAACATTTCTGATTCCGAAGTGTGTTCACATCAACAGCAAAGAGAATTATTAAAGATCGACATCGAGGGTGCGGAAAAAGAAGTTAAGAAACTCGAGAAGGAACGAGATGATGTTGTAAGGAAGTCTACCAGTGCGGTGGAGTCTTTCAAGGAGTTGAAAAGGAGCATCGCAGCTCTTCAAGAACTGCAACGAAATGAGAATAAGAAAATAGCGATTCTCGAATCTGAGAAGAAAACATTAATGTTTACGGTCCGTGACCTGCTTGGATACGATTCTGAAAGTCAGTTTATCGAGTTGGCTGCAGCCCGGTCAGAACAAACTGAGGCGAGAAGTCGTATCTCCGATCTGCAACATCAGTTGTCGGTGGCCACTTCCCGACATGAGTTGTTAAAAAATATTTTACACACAAGAAAGCGCTCACAGCTGTCGCTAACAACTGCTATTGCTGACGATGTTCATCTTCAAAATGTTCTATCAAAAAGACTGCAGAGCGAGAAAAGTCAATGCGCTTCCTTTCATCAAAAATTAGGAACTCAAAAACATCTTTTATCACAAACAACTGCTACAATCGAATTCCTAAACTCGGATGTGAAAAAATCCATCGTCACTGAGCAGCGTACTATTAGCGAACTGAAAAGTCTTTCATCGGAAAGTCGTCATCTTCAACAACAAATATCAAAACTTAAGAAAGACTCTGCAGATGATGAACTTTCCGTTCTAAAGGAGAAGTCAGTCAGTTCAAATGTGCAAAACTCTCAACGGAACATTCAAATAAAACGACCAAGAGATGATGCGAGGCAGCCTTTCATTGAACAGGAACCTGATGATACAACACCAACCAGCGTATTCATCAGAACGAAGGAAGACCTCATCCTTTTAAAAGCAAAGATAGAATCAAAACGAGAGCTCTCTCAGATTTTATCAAACGGTCTTGAGCAGCATGTTTCAGAAGCACTGGAACATGTTCGGAGGTACAGGGATGCTCAAAAAGTGTTAAAAACTTCTTCTGTTGAATTGGAGAAGCTGAGATGTGTTCACAAACAAGTTGAAAATGATAAAAATATTTCTATAAATACCTGTCTCGCTCGCATAAACGAAGGAGTTCAATTGGTGCTGCAGTCGTTGAACTCAGACGGTGAGAAGACTTCATCACCTTGCTGTGTTATAAAACAGTCTGGGGGTGTACTATCACTTTTAGTAAAGCCTCCTAACTCGCAAGAACACATTCAAACTTCTAAACTTTCGGGTGGTCAAAAGGCTTTGTTTGCTTCTGCTTTATCTCTCGGGTTAGGAGTCGCCTTCCCATCTCCGCTGTATGCATTCGATGAGATCGATGCTGCACTTGATGCACAGCATGCTTCTAAAATTGGAAATCTACTTTCAAAACAAACAACCTGTACGATATGTGTTACATTGAGGCACCATATTTACAAATGTGGCAGATCTCTTGTTGGAGTTTATCACAAGGGGAAGACCAGCCGAACAATTTCTCAGAATTTTAACGACTAAGGGAGTGATGACCTCCTTTAGACTTAGAGCTGGAACTCATCCATTGAAAATGTTATAATTTTATTTATTTTATTCTGAAACTGATCAGGTCAGATTATACTAAACAATCCATTCCTCTAACTGAAGGTTAAGAACTGTCGCATCACTTTGCAATTACTTTCTTTCTTTCGAGACCTTCTTGTTTACTTTCGGGTTTTCTCCCGCCATCTCTCATATATTAGGATTCCTTGACGAACTTCAATAATAAGATTTAAGTTCCTAACAGATACACTCAATCATTATGTGCAGTGCGGATGATGTGGCAGCTGAAGGGGTTTTGATGAATTAGTGAACAGTTAGCAACTAACAGGAATATAAATAGAACGCCCTCTTATTGTGAAGAGAGGTATCAGAAGAGCAACGTGTGGGCTGTTCTCCGCACCTTTTCAAGAGTGATGCAGGCCTGTGAAGCTTGGCGAGCCTTCCCTTGTTCAATGCTCATTCAATTGCAATTTCTTGGGCAGCTGCACCTGCACCTTGTAAGCAAACGAAGCTGTTGTTCAGTGACTGAACAATTTTACAAAACTGTCAATAGAAATGGGACAGTTCTGTTTTTCATTTCTCAGTTTCAAGCTTGCTTTCTTCTTTTTGTTTGTATTCTTTTAAAGAAACGAAAAAGTTTGTTAGCAAGAAAAGTCAACACCAAAATTTGTGGAGCATTTTCAAATGTAAAGTTGGTAGGAACAAAGTATTGTGTGTTACATAAAATTTTCCAGTGTTTTTTCATTTTCTGGTTCACAGGTAGAGCACAACCAAAAAATTTCCTCAAGCTTGAAGAAATTTAAAGCAAAATCAGCATTTAAAAAGGCATCTGCGGGTTTGCGGGAAATCATTAAAATTGTCTTTTAACCTATACACAATATCTCCCATCTATGAAGTAGGTGGCATTTTAAACTTGCATAGGGTTGTCATAGGGTATGGCGGAAAGGAATACCAACTCCGAAAATTTCGCATTTCGGGGGCGGAGTACGTGAATTACTGTTACCCTTAATGGTATTTTGATAAACGGAAATAAGTTATAGAAAATACGAATCTTACCTATATTGATGTATCACCTTCAGTTGTTTATATTTATTCTGACCATCTCGTCCGCTGCTAAGGAATTGAGATTGGAGGAGAAGATCGTGTAGCAGGCGAATCTTGGAAAGAAAAAAGCTGAGTTGGATAAGAAGAAGTTAATCACCCTCGCCTTAAATTAAAGCCTAAGTTACGAAAATTTGTTAGTGAAGGAAGCATTTGATGAAGGAAGCCTCATGAAGATGAGAAGAGCTCTCAATGTATACAATACGATCGTAGCTCTTGAACAAGAAGTTATAGGTATGCTGCCAAATACAGACATCACCGAAGCAAAGGAAGCACTTGCACATATGACTAGTGGCAAAGCAGCTATCCGCCCTCAACACTGGCACGGCAGGGGATTTAGGGAGTTGGGGGAAACTGAAGGATAGATTTAAAGAGCTGCGGGCAGGATTCTACGGAAGAGTACTAACTGAAACAACGCCACCAACCCGGGAATTACAGCAACTAATGATCTCAGCTTGGATAAGCCAGGTTAAGTCATCAGAAGCTGCTGGTTGTCTTGATTTTCAACTTCACCAGACACCAGCAGCGTTGTGGTATGGATCCAATTTGGATCAACCAGTTTGCCTTCTTTTTATTTATTTGCTGCCGATGCGCACAATGTGGAGAATACGTTAAACTCCAATGTCTTTTCCTTTCCCTGGGTACAACCCAATAACAAAAGCACAATCACACACAGTAACAGGATACTCGCAGCTGCCAAACTGATGTGATCTTGGAAACCAACACTCAAACTGGGGACTGCTCAAAAGGCAAGTGAAGTACAATATACTCGATAATATTTACCTTTTCATTGAGCTATGTTAAACATTGTTTAAGATCATTTCTGTTCTCTTGTCACTATCTCATTTATTCGGGCTAGGAAGGGTCTTAACGCAAAGCTTCTAATCTTTTCCCTGACAGCCGAAATTGTAAAAAAAACTATTCAGGATTACGATGTATTGTATCCGTGATTGAAATACAGACTGTACTCAAACTAAATAACGTTTTGTTTTGTATTCACACATGTCGGTATTTTTTGCCATTACTCAGCTGCCTTCTGCGCTACCGCGAGATGCACCACTTTACACATTCCCAATATTATTGATTGTGGCTGAGTTGATTCTCGTTGATTTTGTTCATCAACGAGATAAACAAACTCATGACTTGGATGAACTCTTAAACGGAACTTTTAAAAAACCTCACAATTTTCTCACAGGCTATTTCTACTGAGATAAGAATACGGGTTTCGTTCATTATCTTTTTCAGCAAAAAAACAGAAATGTGGGTGGGGAAAAAGCCTTGGGCTCTTGTATCTTATTTTCTGATGTAATCTTAATTCTGTCTTAACTCATGTTTCCTGACAGGTCAAACGGTGTGATGCAGTTTTCGGTGACTTGCCCTGATGTTGGATTCACAGCAATGCAGTTTAAAGTTAGCCCTTCCTCCCTTGTTCAAGATGTCTTGAATGCTGCTGCTGAAGAGTGGGATGTCGATGCAGAAGAGTTTGATATCTCGTTCGCGGGTGATCTGCTGCAACCAACGAAACGTCTAACGTCAGAAGTAATGGAACCTGACTCGGAAATAGTAATCGTAAAGAAGCGATTTAGGATGTTTGCAAGAAAATGGTTTGTGGATGCTACGCTGAAGGAAAGGATGTTGGATTGGTACGCGCGACAGGAGGAGTGCCTTAACTTGGATACTCCCACGTTCGCGAACGCCGGTTTGCTTAACTTCGACTTTGACCTGCTGCCGAGTGTATTAACAAGACTTTCATTTCGCAATCCTAACTGCAGTGTTTCCACTATTGGCGATGAGTTCCTCAGCGAAACAAATGTTGCAGAAGTAGAATTATCGGGTTTTTGTTTTGTTGTCACCATTGGGAACGATTTTCTCTCCTACACCACACTCTCAACACTCGATCTGTCATATTTGAAGTGTGTTGTCACCATAGGAAACAACTTCCTCAACTGTACTCCTTTCTCAACACTCGACATGTCAGGTCTTTGCAGTGTCACTACTATCGGGGAGAACTTCCTCGGCAACTGCAATTCTCTCACAACGCTTGACTTTTCCTGTGTTTCTGCTATTACTTCTATTGGCGATGGTTTCCTAGCAACCTGCACTGCGATTACAACACTTGACTTGTCAGGTCTTTGTAATGTTACCACTGTCGGTGACTACTTCATCAGCGAGTGCGTCTCTCTTCCAACTCTCGAATTGGGATGTTTATGTAACCTGTCTGCTATCGGTGGCAATTTCCTCAGAAGGAATACTTCTATGGAGACAGTTGGCTTATCAGGAATTAATAGCGTCGCTGATATCGGTTGTAATCTTTTTTGTGAATGTCCAGCAATCACAGCTCTCGATTTATCTGTTTTTAATAATATAACGACACTCAAAGAATGCTTTGTTTCAGATTGTTCCATTACATCACTTGACTTGTCTGGTTTTTGTAGTGTCACAGATATCTCTGACTTCGTCTTCGCGGGATGTCGTTCGCTTACTACAATTGATGTATCAGGATTAACTAGTGTTACTACCATCGGAGACAGTTTCTTTTACGATTGCTCTTCCATTACAACATTAGATCTGTCTGGTCTACACAGTCTCACAGCTGTCGGTCATAACTTTGTCAGTTCATGTCGTTCACTCACAACATTCGATTTATCAGGTCTTTTTAACCTTGTCAATATCGGCTACTCATTCCTCCATGAGTGCGACTCACTCACAAAACTTAATTTATCAGGGTTGACAGGCGTTGCAACTGTTGGAAGGTATTTTGCTTTCGCATGCATTTCGTTGGAAACAGTTGACTTGTCAGCTTTCGAAAATGTGAAGGTAGTTGGGGAGTGTTTTATGAAAGACTGCAGCTCACTTAAAACACTTCGACTTTCCGATATGATGAGATGCGCTGTCAAGTCTGATGCATTACTTTCACTTGCGGAACATTCAACAATGCAAGCTAATGGAGTGCAGTGTCGTTAGAAAGAAATAAAGATTGATGTTTATTGTTTTTTTCAATCAGAGTTCTAGTGCATTATCTTTTTCTTCTCTTTCAGGTCCCAATAAATCGGGATCGGGCTGTGGTTGGCACATAATGTCCCTTTCAGTGCGGCTTATGGGTTTGACATGTGTTAGCCAAATAGAAACTGCACTTGTCCAGGCTCGCTTCAGGCTACTTATTTTTATCTCTTCCTGAATAACTTATTCTTCAACATTTTCAGTTTCATAGAAATGTGCTGATCTAATGCCTGATATAGTGCAATGCTTGAGTTTGTGAGACACATTCTTCCGCAATTTGGAAAGAATTCAGCACCACTGTGGTGAGAGAGTAACCTTTATGAATACTTTGTTATACCTGCAAACCTGCACTAGAGATACCTGTCCAGGTTCGCTTCGCTCACGCAAAGTTATTTTTCTTTTTATTTCTCTGAATGTATTAATATGCTAGCACAAAAACGACGGCCAGGTTATAAATTAAAAAATCCTAGAATTCATTAAGGTAATTTTCTACCAAGCTTAGCACTGCAGAGAAAGAATCAAAGGAATCAGACAGGAGAGTGTATTCCAAAGTTGGAAAAATGAACAAAACAACATTTTTATATATCAGTCATTCCTTTTTTTTGCGAACAAATTTTAGACATTGAAAAAGATTTTCAAAAAAAAATTGTAAAATTTTCGATCGAAGCGGCATTTTAATGCGCTGCATCATTGGGTTCATTTCCGTCCGAAATCGGGAGGTTGGCATCACATACTTGTCACCCGAATTGAGAAACGAGATTTTGTGGTTTACTAAATCAGCTCAGCCGTGGACAAGTACCAAAACTAAAAATTAATCGAAGGGTCTAATTTTACACTGCCGGTCCAGCGGGATCCAGAGAAAAAATAATCGAGCAAAAATATATTAAAGAGTACTAAGCATGTGCCGGTGAGTTACTACCTGTCTTTTTGGACCTACTTAAGGATCATTATCACCACCACAGATGCAACATTTTCCTTACATAATTGCTACTAGGGTTGATTTGTTAGTAAAAAGGTGCATATCTCTTGATTGCGGGAGAAGGGGGAAAAAATAGTGAAAAAAAAAAAATTAGGGGTGTTTTTTACTCAGGTTTTCTCGATCTTTCCATTCCAGGTCTGGGATTAATATTTATCATTGAGTAGTACCAAGGAAATTTTGCAAAGAGACGTTTATCTCTTTTTAGCAGCACTTACCATGTTTAAAAGTATATCCCTATGCCTAATTTTACAGATCGCACCCTCCCCGATTCCAAAAAATAAAAAATCGAGCAAAAGTATCGTGTAACCTTGCTCAGGCGGTGAGAAAATGGTTTTTGTTCGCAAAAAAAAGGAATGACTGATATACTTTAGCTTTCTATTTTTAAAAGAAATTCTTTATACAGCTCTATCACTCTTTTCACTCACACTCACGTTTTCGAAGCCCACACTCCTCCACCCCTGAGTCCTACAAAATTGGACTTTAGTTACCCTCGAATCAGACAGGTGTAAAGTATTGAAGGGCAATGTTTTGTCTTCCATCTTTTTTCATCACTTTTCTCATTCTTTTCTCATTGCCAAGGGTTTGTGGGTTGGCCTTCGTGTGTGAATGAGGAACTGTGGGCTTGCTGCGCAGTGGCAGTAATTTGTTGGGAAGGCATACCACTTCCGAAAATTTCGCATTTCGGGGGCGGAGGCCCCGAAAGACGTAATTTTCGCCGCTCCTATGTTAATGTTAAAGCTAAGACCGAGCCCCGGAAGCTAAGACCCAGCCCCACTCTGCTAATAAATCTTTTCTGCGAATTTTTTCATGGTGAGGGTCAAACCCCTAAGAAATAAAAAAATCTGCTATTGCCTGCGGCCATACTCTGGTGAATGCACCCCATCCCGCCCGATTTGGGAAGTTAAGCACCAGCAGGCCTGGTTAGTACTGCGGTGAGTGATCACGTGGGAACCCCGGGTGCTTGCAGGCTTTTTCTCTTACTTCCCTACCCGCAAAACAAGCATTTCTGTTAGTACTGGTTAGTAGTTCTAAAAGCCACACAATTTCTAATTACCCGGGGTAACTACTTTTTAAGGTTAACCAACGATTCTAAAGCTACAGTTTCTGTACTTTATTGGTACAGTCTCAATATCTAAGCTTGCTTAGAATATTTAGCCAACCTCTTAGGAAGAATTCTCTTCTTTTGGGGTTTTTTTATTGCCCGTTCACCTCTGTTTGCCAAGCAGAAGAAAATGAACGGGGACTTACCGTGCTTATCCTACTTTTATGTAGAAAATTTAATTTATATTATTTAATGTATTTTTCTTTTGGCTTTCCCCCCCGAAAGACGTAATTTTCGCCGCTCCTATGTTAATGTTAAAGCTAAGACCGAGCCCCGGAAGCTAAGACCCAGCCCCACTCTGCTAATAAATCTTTTCTGCGAATTTTTTCATGGTGAGGGTCAAACCCCTAAGAAATAAAAAAATCTGCTATTGCCTGCGGCCATACTCTGGTGAATGCACCCCATCCCGCCCGATTTGGGAAGTTAAGCACCAGCAGGCCTGGTTAGTACTGCGGTGAGTGATCACGTGGGAACCCCGGGTGCTTGCAGGCTTTTTCTCTTACTTCCCTACCCGCAAACAAGCATTTCTGTTAGTACTGGTTAGTAGTTCTAAAAGCCACACAATTTCTAATTACCCGGGGTAACTACTTTTTAAGGTTAACCAACGATTCTAAAGCTACAGTTTCTGTACTTTATTGGTACAGTCTCAATATCTAAGCTTGCTTAGAATATTTAGCCAACCTCTTAGGAAGAATTCTCTTCTTTTGGGGTTTTTTTATTGCCCGTTCACCTCTGTTTGCCAAGCAGAAGAAAATGAACGGGGACTTACCGTGCTTATCCTACTTTTATGTAGAAAATTTAATTTATATTATTTAATGTATTTTTCTTTTGGCTTTCCCCCCCGAAAGACGTAATTTTCGCCGCTCCTATGTTAATGTTAAAGCTAAGACCGAGCCCCGGAAGCTAAGACCCAGCCCCACTCTGCTAATAAATCTTTTCTGCGAATTTTTTCATGGTGAGGGTCAAACCCCTAAGAAATAAAAAAATCTGCTATTGCCTGCGGCCATACTCTGGTGAATGCACCCCATCCCGCCCGATTTGGGAAGTTAAGCACCAGCAGGCCTGGTTAGTACTGCGGTGAGTGATCACGTGGGAACCCCGGGTGCTTGCAGGCTTTTTCTCTTACTTCCCTACCCGCAAACAAGCATTTCTGTTAGTACTGGTTAGTAGTTCTAAAAGCCACACAATTTCTAATTACCCGGGGTAACTACTTTTTAAGGTTAACCAACGATTCTAAAGCTACAGTTTCTGTACTTTATTGGTACAGTCTCAATATCTAAGCTTGCTTAGAATATTTAGCCAACCTCTTAGGAAGAATTCTCTTCTTTTGGGGTTTTTTTATTGCCCGTTCACCTCTGTTTGCCAAGCAGAAGAAAATGAACGGGGACTTACCGTGCTTATCCTACTTTTATGTAGAAAATTTAATTTATATTATTTAATGTATTTTTCTTTTGGCTTTCCCCCCCGAAAGACGTAATTTTCGCCGCTCCTATGTTAATGTTAAAGCTAAGACCGAGCCCCGGAAGCTAAGACCCAGCCCCACTCTGCTAATAAATCTTTTCTGCGAATTTTTTCATGGTGAGGGTCAAACCCCTAAGAAATAAAAAAATCTGCTATTGCCTGCGGCCATACTCTGGTGAATGCACCCCATCCCGCCCGATTTGGGAAGTTAAGCACCAGCAGGCCTGGTTAGTACTGCGGTGAGTGATCACGTGGGAACCCCGGGTGCTTGCAGGCTTTTTCTCTTACTTCCCTACCCGCAAACAAGCATTTCTGTTAGTACTGGTTAGTAGTTCTAAAAGCCACACAATTTCTAATTACCCGGGGTAACTACTTTTTAAGGTTAACCAACGATTCTAAAGCTACAGTTTCTGTACTTTATTGGTACAGTCTCAATATCTAAGCTTGCTTAGAATATTTAGCCAACCTCTTAGGAAGAATTCTCTTCTTTTGGGGTTTTTTTATTGCCCGTTCACCTCTGTTTGCCAAGCAGAAGAAAATGAACGGGGACTTACCGTGCTTATCCTACTTTTATGTAGAAAATTTAATTTATATTATTTAATGTATTTTTCTTTTGGCTTTCCCCCCCGAAAGACGTAATTTTCGCCGCTCCTATGTTAATGTTAAAGCTAAGACCGAGCCCCGGAAGCTAAGACCCAGCCCCACTCTGCTAATAAATCTTTTCTGCGAATTTTTTCATGGTGAGGGTCAAACCCCTAAGAAATAAAAAAATCTGCTATTGCCTGCGGCCATACTCTGGTGAATGCACCCCATCCCGCCCGATTTGGGAAGTTAAGCACCAGCAGGCCTGGTTAGTACTGCGGTGAGTGATCACGTGGGAACCCCGGGTGCTTGCAGGCTTTTTCTCTTACTTCCCTACCCGCAAACAAGCATTTCTGTTAGTACTGGTTAGTAGTTCTAAAAGCCACACAATTTCTAATTACCCGGGGTAACTACTTTTTAAGGTTAACCAACGATTCTAAAGCTACAGTTTCTGTACTTTATTGGTACAGTCTCAATATCTAAGCTTGCTTAGAATATTTAGCCAACCTCTTAGGAAGAATTCTCTTCTTTTGGGGTTTTTTTATTGCCCGTTCACCTCTGTTTGCCAAGCAGAAGAAAATGAACGGGGACTTACCGTGCTTATCCTACTTTTATGTAGAAAATTTAATTTATATTATTTAATGTATTTTTCTTTTGGCTTTCCCCCCCGAAAGACGTAATTTTCGCCGCTCCTATGTTAATGTTAAAGCTAAGACCGAGCCCCGGAAGCTAAGACCCAGCCCCACTCTGCTAATAAATCTTTTCTGCGAATTTTTTCATGGTGAGGGTCAAACCCCTAAGAAATAAAAAAATCTGCTATTGCCTGCGGCCATACTCTGGTGAATGCACCCCATCCCGCCCGATTTGGGAAGTTAAGCACCAGCAGGCCTGGTTAGTACTGCGGTGAGTGATCACGTGGGAACCCCGGGTGCTTGCAGGCTTTTTCTCTTACTTCCCTACCCGCAAACAAGCATTTCTGTTAGTACTGGTTAGTAGTTCTAAAAGCCACACAATTTCTAATTACCCGGGGTAACTACTTTTTAAGGTTAACCAACGATTCTAAAGCTACAGTTTCTGTACTTTATTGGTACAGTCTCAATATCTAAGCTTGCTTAGAATATTTAGCCAACCTCTTAGGAAGAATTCTCTTCTTTTGGGGTTTTTTTATTGCCCGTTCACCTCTGTTTGCCAAGCAGAAGAAAATGAACGGGGACTTACCGTGCTTATCCTACTTTTATGTAGAAAATTTAATTTATATTATTTAATGTATTTTTCTTTTGGCTTTCCCCCCCGAAAGACGTAATTTTCGCCGCTCCTATGTTAATGTTAAAGCTAAGACCGAGCCCCGGAAGCTAAGACCCAGCCCCACTCTGCTAATAAATCTTTTCTGCGAATTTTTTCATGGTGAGGGTCAAACCCCTAAGAAATAAAAAAATCTGCTATTGCCTGCGGCCATACTCTGGTGAATGCACCCCATCCCGCCCGATTTGGGAAGTTAAGCACCAGCAGGCCTGGTTAGTACTGCGGTGAGTGATCACGTGGGAACCCCGGGTGCTTGCAGGCTTTTTCTCTTACTTCCCTACCCGCAAACAAGCATTTCTGTTAGTACTGGTTAGTAGTTCTAAAAGCCACACAATTTCTAATTACCCGGGGTAACTACTTTTTAAGGTTAACCAACGATTCTAAAGCTACAGTTTCTGTACTTTATTGGTACAGTCTCAATATCTAAGCTTGCTTAGAATATTTAGCCAACCTCTTAGGAAGAATTCTCTTCTTTTGGGGTTTTTTTATTGCCCGTTCACCTCTGTTTGCCAAGCAGAAGAAAATGAACGGGGACTTACCGTGCTTATCCTACTTTTATGTAGAAAATTTAATTTATATTATTTAATGTATTTTTCTTTTGGCTTTCCCCCCCGAAAGACGTAATTTTCGCCGCTCCTATGTTAATGTTAAAGCTAAGACCGAGCCCCGGAAGCTAAGACCCAGCCCCACTCTGCTAATAAATCTTTTCTGCGAATTTTTTCATGGTGAGGGTCAAACCCCTAAGAAATAAAAAAATCTGCTATTGCCTGCGGCCATACTCTGGTGAATGCACCCCATCCCGCCCGATTTGGGAAGTTAAGCACCAGCAGGCCTGGTTAGTACTGCGGTGAGTGATCACGTGGGAACCCCGGGTGCTTGCAGGCTTTTTCTCTTACTTCCCTACCCGCAAACAAGCATTTCTGTTAGTACTGGTTAGTAGTTCTAAAAGCCACACAATTTCTAATTACCCGGGGTAACTACTTTTTAAGGTTAACCAACGATTCTAAAGCTACAGTTTCTGTACTTTATTGGTACAGTCTCAATATCTAAGCTTGCTTAGAATATTTAGCCAACCTCTTAGGAAGAATTCTCTTCTTTTGGGGTTTTTTTATTGCCCGTTCACCTCTGTTTGCCAAGCAGAAGAAAATGAACGGGGACTTACCGTGCTTATCCTACTTTTATGTAGAAAATTTAATTTATATTATTTAATGTATTTTTCTTTTGGCTTTCCCCCCCGAAAGACGTAATTTTCGCCGCTCCTATGTTAATGTTAAAGCTAAGACCGAGCCCCGGAAGCTAAGACCCAGCCCCACTCTGCTAATAAATCTTTTCTGCGAATTTTTTCATGGTGAGGGTCAAACCCCTAAGAAATAAAAAAATCTGCTATTGCCTGCGGCCATACTCTGGTGAATGCACCCCATCCCGCCCGATTTGGGAAGTTAAGCACCAGCAGGCCTGGTTAGTACTGCGGTGAGTGATCACGTGGGAACCCCGGGTGCTTGCAGGCTTTTTCTCTTACTTCCCTACCCGCAAACAAGCATTTCTGTTAGTACTGGTTAGTAGTTCTAAAAGCCACACAATTTCTAATTACCCGGGGTAACTACTTTTTAAGGTTAACCAACGATTCTAAAGCTACAGTTTCTGTACTTTATTGGTACAGTCTCAATATCTAAGCTTGCTTAGAATATTTAGCCAACCTCTTAGGAAGAATTCTCTTCTTTTGGGGTTTTTTTATTGCCCGTTCACCTCTGTTTGCCAAGCAGAAGAAAATGAACGGGGACTTACCGTGCTTATCCTACTTTTATGTAGAAAATTTAATTTATATTATTTAATGTATTTTTCTTTTGGCTTTCCCCCCCGAAAGACGTAATTTTCGCCGCTCCTATGTTAATGTTAAAGCTAAGACCGAGCCCCGGAAGCTAAGACCCAGCCCCACTCTGCTAATAAATCTTTTCTGCGAATTTTTTCATGGTGAGGGTCAAACCCCTAAGAAATAAAAAAATCTGCTATTGCCTGCGGCCATACTCTGGTGAATGCACCCCATCCCGCCCGATTTGGGAAGTTAAGCACCAGCAGGCCTGGTTAGTACTGCGGTGAGTGATCACGTGGGAACCCCGGGTGCTTGCAGGCTTTTTCTCTTACTTCCCTACCCGCAAACAAGCATTTCTGTTAGTACTGGTTAGTAGTTCTAAAAGCCACACAATTTCTAATTACCCGGGGTAACTACTTTTTAAGGTTAACCAACGATTCTAAAGCTACAGTTTCTGTACTTTATTGGTACAGTCTCAATATCTAAGCTTGCTTAGAATATTTAGCCAACCTCTTAGGAAGAATTCTCTTCTTTTGGGGTTTTTTTATTGCCCGTTCACCTCTGTTTGCCAAGCAGAAGAAAATGAACGGGGACTTACCGTGCTTATCCTACTTTTATGTAGAAAATTTAATTTATATTATTTAATGTATTTTTCTTTTGGCTTTCCCCCCCGAAAGACGTAATTTTCGCCGCTCCTATGTTAATGTTAAAGCTAAGACCGAGCCCCGGAAGCTAAGACCCAGCCCCACTCTGCTAATAAATCTTTTCTGCGAATTTTTTCATGGTGAGGGTCAAACCCCTAAGAAATAAAAAAATCTGCTATTGCCTGCGGCCATACTCTGGTGAATGCACCCCATCCCGCCCGATTTGGGAAGTTAAGCACCAGCAGGCCTGGTTAGTACTGCGGTGAGTGATCACGTGGGAACCCCGGGTGCTTGCAGGCTTTTTCTCTTACTTCCCTACCCGCAAACAAGCATTTCTGTTAGTACTGGTTAGTAGTTCTAAAAGCCACACAATTTCTAATTACCCGGGGTAACTACTTTTTAAGGTTAACCAACGATTCTAAAGCTACAGTTTCTGTACTTTATTGGTACAGTCTCAATATCTAAGCTTGCTTAGAATATTTAGCCAACCTCTTAGGAAGAATTCTCTTCTTTTGGGGTTTTTTTATTGCCCGTTCACCTCTGTTTGCCAAGCAGAAGAAAATGAACGGGGACTTACCGTGCTTATCCTACTTTTATGTAGAAAATTTAATTTATATTATTTAATGTATTTTTCTTTTGGCTTTCCCCCCCGAAAGACGTAATTTTCGCCGCTCCTATGTTAATGTTAAAGCTAAGACCGAGCCCCGGAAGCTAAGACCCAGCCCCACTCTGCTAATAAATCTTTTCTGCGAATTTTTTCATGGTGAGGGTCAAACCCCTAAGAAATAAAAAAATCTGCTATTGCCTGCGGCCATACTCTGGTGAATGCACCCCATCCCGCCCGATTTGGGAAGTTAAGCACCAGCAGGCCTGGTTAGTACTGCGGTGAGTGATCACGTGGGAACCCCGGGTGCTTGCAGGCTTTTTCTCTTACTTCCCTACCCGCAAACAAGCATTTCTGTTAGTACTGGTTAGTAGTTCTAAAAGCCACACAATTTCTAATTACCCGGGGTAACTACTTTTTAAGGTTAACCAACGATTCTAAAGCTACAGTTTCTGTACTTTATTGGTACAGTCTCAATATCTAAGCTTGCTTAGAATATTTAGCCAACCTCTTAGGAAGAATTCTCTTCTTTTGGGGTTTTTTTATTGCCCGTTCACCTCTGTTTGCCAAGCAGAAGAAAATGAACGGGGACTTACCGTGCTTATCCTACTTTTATGTAGAAAATTTAATTTATATTATTTAATGTATTTTTCTTTTGGCTTTCCCCCCCGAAAGACGTAATTTTCGCCGCTCCTATGTTAATGTTAAAGCTAAGACCGAGCCCCGGAAGCTAAGACCCAGCCCCACTCTGCTAATAAATCTTTTCTGCGAATTTTTTCATGGTGAGGGTCAAACCCCTAAGAAATAAAAAAATCTGCTATTGCCTGCGGCCATACTCTGGTGAATGCACCCCATCCCGCCCGATTTGGGAAGTTAAGCACCAGCAGGCCTGGTTAGTACTGCGGTGAGTGATCACGTGGGAACCCCGGGTGCTTGCAGGCTTTTTCTCTTACTTCCCTACCCGCAAACAAGCATTTCTGTTAGTACTGGTTAGTAGTTCTAAAAGCCACACAATTTCTAATTACCCGGGGTAACTACTTTTTAAGGTTAACCAACGATTCTAAAGCTACAGTTTCTGTACTTTATTGGTACAGTCTCAATATCTAAGCTTGCTTAGAATATTTAGCCAACCTCTTAGGAAGAATTCTCTTCTTTTGGGGTTTTTTTATTGCCCGTTCACCTCTGTTTGCCAAGCAGAAGAAAATGAACGGGGACTTACCGTGCTTATCCTACTTTTATGTAGAAAATTTAATTTATATTATTTAATGTATTTTTCTTTTGGCTTTCCCCCCCGAAAGACGTAATTTTCGCCGCTCCTATGTTAATGTTAAAGCTAAGACCGAGCCCCGGAAGCTAAGACCCAGCCCCACTCTGCTAATAAATCTTTTCTGCGAATTTTTTCATGGTGAGGGTCAAACCCCTAAGAAATAAAAAAATCTGCTATTGCCTGCGGCCATACTCTGGTGAATGCACCCCATCCCGCCCGATTTGGGAAGTTAAGCACCAGCAGGCCTGGTTAGTACTGCGGTGAGTGATCACGTGGGAACCCCGGGTGCTTGCAGGCTTTTTCTCTTACTTCCCTACCCGCAAACAAGCATTTCTGTTAGTACTGGTTAGTAGTTCTAAAAGCCACACAATTTCTAATTACCCGGGGTAACTACTTTTTAAGGTTAACCAACGATTCTAAAGCTACAGTTTCTGTACTTTATTGGTACAGTCTCAATATCTAAGCTTGCTTAGAATATTTAGCCAACCTCTTAGGAAGAATTCTCTTCTTTTGGGGTTTTTTTATTGCCCGTTCACCTCTGTTTGCCAAGCAGAAGAAAATGAACGGGGACTTACCGTGCTTATCCTACTTTTATGTAGAAAATTTAATTTATATTATTTAATGTATTTTTCTTTTGGCTTTCCCCCCCGAAAGACGTAATTTTCGCCGCTCCTATGTTAATGTTAAAGCTAAGACCGAGCCCCGGAAGCTAAGACCCAGCCCCACTCTGCTAATAAATCTTTTCTGCGAATTTTTTCATGGTGAGGGTCAAACCCCTAAGAAATAAAAAAATCTGCTATTGCCTGCGGCCATACTCTGGTGAATGCACCCCATCCCGCCCGATTTGGGAAGTTAAGCACCAGCAGGCCTGGTTAGTACTGCGGTGAGTGATCACGTGGGAACCCCGGGTGCTTGCAGGCTTTTTCTCTTACTTCCCTACCCGCAAACAAGCATTTCTGTTAGTACTGGTTAGTAGTTCTAAAAGCCACACAATTTCTAATTACCCGGGGTAACTACTTTTTAAGGTTAACCAACGATTCTAAAGCTACAGTTTCTGTACTTTATTGGTACAGTCTCAATATCTAAGCTTGCTTAGAATATTTAGCCAACCTCTTAGGAAGAATTCTCTTCTTTTGGGGTTTTTTTATTGCCCGTTCACCTCTGTTTGCCAAGCAGAAGAAAATGAACGGGGACTTACCGTGCTTATCCTACTTTTATGTAGAAAATTTAATTTATATTATTTAATGTATTTTTCTTTTGGCTTTCCCCCCCGAAAGACGTAATTTTCGCCGCTCCTATGTTAATGTTAAAGCTAAGACCGAGCCCCGGAAGCTAAGACCCAGCCCCACTCTGCTAATAAATCTTTTCTGCGAATTTTTTCATGGTGAGGGTCAAACCCCTAAGAAATAAAAAAATCTGCTATTGCCTGCGGCCATACTCTGGTGAATGCACCCCATCCCGCCCGATTTGGGAAGTTAAGCACCAGCAGGCCTGGTTAGTACTGCGGTGAGTGATCACGTGGGAACCCCGGGTGCTTGCAGGCTTTTTCTCTTACTTCCCTACCCGCAAACAAGCATTTCTGTTAGTACTGGTTAGTAGTTCTAAAAGCCACACAATTTCTAATTACCCGGGGTAACTACTTTTTAAGGTTAACCAACGATTCTAAAGCTACAGTTTCTGTACTTTATTGGTACAGTCTCAATATCTAAGCTTGCTTAGAATATTTAGCCAACCTCTTAGGAAGAATTCTCTTCTTTTGGGGTTTTTTTATTGCCCGTTCACCTCTGTTTGCCAAGCAGAAGAAAATGAACGGGGACTTACCGTGCTTATCCTACTTTTATGTAGAAAATTTAATTTATATTATTTAATGTATTTTTCTTTTGGCTTTCCCCCCCGAAAGACGTAATTTTCGCCGCTCCTATGTTAATGTTAAAGCTAAGACCGAGCCCCGGAAGCTAAGACCCAGCCCCACTCTGCTAATAAATCTTTTCTGCGAATTTTTTCATGGTGAGGGTCAAACCCCTAAGAAATAAAAAAATCTGCTATTGCCTGCGGCCATACTCTGGTGAATGCACCCCATCCCGCCCGATTTGGGAAGTTAAGCACCAGCAGGCCTGGTTAGTACTGCGGTGAGTGATCACGTGGGAACCCCGGGTGCTTGCAGGCTTTTTCTCTTACTTCCCTACCCGCAAACAAGCATTTCTGTTAGTACTGGTTAGTAGTTCTAAAAGCCACACAATTTCTAATTACCCGGGGTAACTACTTTTTAAGGTTAACCAACGATTCTAAAGCTACAGTTTCTGTACTTTATTGGTACAGTCTCAATATCTAAGCTTGCTTAGAATATTTAGCCAACCTCTTAGGAAGAATTCTCTTCTTTTGGGGTTTTTTTATTGCCCGTTCACCTCTGTTTGCCAAGCAGAAGAAAATGAACGGGGACTTACCGTGCTTATCCTACTTTTATGTAGAAAATTTAATTTATATTATTTAATGTATTTTTCTTTTGGCTTTCCCCCCCGAAAGACGTAATTTTCGCCGCTCCTATGTTAATGTTAAAGCTAAGACCGAGCCCCGGAAGCTAAGACCCAGCCCCACTCTGCTAATAAATCTTTTCTGCGAATTTTTTCATGGTGAGGGTCAAACCCCTAAGAAATAAAAAAATCTGCTATTGCCTGCGGCCATACTCTGGTGAATGCACCCCATCCCGCCCGATTTGGGAAGTTAAGCACCAGCAGGCCTGGTTAGTACTGCGGTGAGTGATCACGTGGGAACCCCGGGTGCTTGCAGGCTTTTTCTCTTACTTCCCTACCCGCAAACAAGCATTTCTGTTAGTACTGGTTAGTAGTTCTAAAAGCCACACAATTTCTAATTACCCGGGGTAACTACTTTTTAAGGTTAACCAACGATTCTAAAGCTACAGTTTCTGTACTTTATTGGTACAGTCTCAATATCTAAGCTTGCTTAGAATATTTAGCCAACCTCTTAGGAAGAATTCTCTTCTTTTGGGGTTTTTTTATTGCCCGTTCACCTCTGTTTGCCAAGCAGAAGAAAATGAACGGGGACTTACCGTGCTTATCCTACTTTTATGTAGAAAATTTAATTTATATTATTTAATGTATTTTTCTTTTGGCTTTCCCCCCCGAAAGACGTAATTTTCGCCGCTCCTATGTTAATGTTAAAGCTAAGACCGAGCCCCGGAAGCTAAGACCCAGCCCCACTCTGCTAATAAATCTTTTCTGCGAATTTTTTCATGGTGAGGGTCAAACCCCTAAGAAATAAAAAAATCTGCTATTGCCTGCGGCCATACTCTGGTGAATGCACCCCATCCCGCCCGATTTGGGAAGTTAAGCACCAGCAGGCCTGGTTAGTACTGCGGTGAGTGATCACGTGGGAACCCCGGGTGCTTGCAGGCTTTTTCTCTTACTTCCCTACCCGCAAACAAGCATTTCTGTTAGTACTGGTTAGTAGTTCTAAAAGCCACACAATTTCTAATTACCCGGGGTAACTACTTTTTAAGGTTAACCAACGATTCTAAAGCTACAGTTTCTGTACTTTATTGGTACAGTCTCAATATCTAAGCTTGCTTAGAATATTTAGCCAACCTCTTAGGAAGAATTCTCTTCTTTTGGGGTTTTTTTATTGCCCGTTCACCTCTGTTTGCAAGCAGAAGAAAATGAACGGGGACTTACCGTGCTTATCCTACTTTTATGTAGAAAATTTAATTTATATTATTTAATGTATTTTTCTTTTGGCTTTCCCCCCCGAAAGACGTAATTTTCGCCGCTCCTATGTTAATGTTAAAGCTAAGACCGAGCCCCGGAAGCTAAGACCCAGCCCCACTCTGCTAATAAATCTTTTCTGCGAATTTTTTCATGGTGAGGGTCAAACCCCTAAGAAATAAAAAAATCTGCTATTGCCTGCGGCCATACTCTGGTGAATGCACCCCATCCCGCCCGATTTGGGAAGTTAAGCACCAGCAGGCCTGGTTAGTACTGCGGTGAGTGATCACGTGGGAACCCCGGGTGCTTGCAGGCTTTTTCTCTTACTTCCCTACCCGCAAACAAGCATTTCTGTTAGTACTGGTTAGTAGTTCTAAAAGCCACACAATTTCTAATTACCCGGGGTAACTACTTTTTAAGGTTAACCAACGATTCTAAAGCTACAGTTTCTGTACTTTATTGGTACAGTCTCAATATCTAAGCTTGCTTAGAATATTTAGCCAACCTCTTAGGAAGAATTCTCTTCTTTTGGGGTTTTTTTATTGCCCGTTCACCTCTGTTTGCCAAGCAGAAGAAAATGAACGGGGACTTACCGTGCTTATCCTACTTTTATGTAGAAAATTTAATTTATATTATTTAATGTATTTTTCTTTTGGCTTTCCCCCCCCGAAAGACGTAATTTTCGCCGCTCCTATGTTAATGTTAAAGCTAAGACCGAGCCCCGGAAGCTAAGACCCAGCCCCACTCTGCTAATAAATCTTTTCTGCGAATTTTTTCATGGTGAGGGTCAAACCCCTAAGAAATAAAAAAATCTGCTATTGCCTGCGGCCATACTCTGGTGAATGCACCCCATCCCGCCCGATTTGGGAAGTTAAGCACCAGCAGGCCTGGTTAGTACTGCGGTGAGTGATCACGTGGGAACCCCGGGTGCTTGCAGGCTTTTTCTCTTACTTCCCTACCCGCAAACAAGCATTTCTGTTAGTACTGGTTAGTAGTTCTAAAAGCCACACAATTTCTAATTACCCGGGGTAACTACTTTTTAAGGTTAACCAACGATTCTAAAGCTACAGTTTCTGTACTTTATTGGTACAGTCTCAATATCTAAGCTTGCTTAGAATATTTAGCCAACCTCTTAGGAAGAATTCTCTTCTTTTGGGGTTTTTTTTATTGCCCGTTCACCTCTGTTTGCCAAGCAGAGAAAATGAACGGGGACTTACCGTGCTTATCCTACTTTTATGTAGAAAATTTAATTTATATTATTTAATGTATTTTTCTTTTGGCTTTCCCCCCCGAAAGACGTAATTTTCGCCGCTCCTATGTTAATGTTAAAGCTAAGACCGAGCCCCGGAAGCTAAGACCCAGCCCCCACTCTGCTAATAAATCTTTTCTGCGAATTTTTTCATGGTGAGGGTCAAACCCCTAAGAAATAAAAAAATCTGCTATTGCCTGCGGCCATACTCTGGTGAATGCACCCCATCCCGCCCGATTTGGGAAGTTAAGCACCAGCAGGCCTGGTTAGTACTGCGGTGAGTGATCACGTGGGAACCCCGGGTGCTTGCAGGCTTTTTCTCTTACTTCCCTACCCGCAAACAAGCATTTCTGTTAGTACTGGTTAGTAGTTCTAAAAGCCACACAATTTCTAATTACCCGGGGTAACTACTTTTTAAGGTTAACCAACGATTCTAAAGCTACAGTTTCTGTACTTTATTGGTACAGTCTCAATATCTAAGCTTGCTTAGAATATTTAGCCAACCTCTTAGGAAGAATTCTCTTCTTTGGGGTTTTTTTATTGCCCGTTCACCTCTGTTTGCCAAGCAGAAGAAAATGAACGGGGACTTACCGTGCTTATCCTACTTTTATGTAGAAAATTTAATTTATATTATTTAATGTATTTTTCTTTTGGCTTTCCCCCCGAAAGACGTAATTTTCGCCGCTCCTATGTTAATGTTAAAGCTAAGACCGAGCCCCGGAAGCTAAGACCCAGCCCCACTCTGCTAATAAATCTTTTCTGCGAATTTTTTCATGGTGAGGGTCAAACCCCTAAGAAATAAAAAAATCTGCTATTGCCTGCGGCCATACTCTGGTGAATGCACCCCATCCCGCCCGATTTGGGAAGTTAAGCACCAGCAGGCCTGGTTAGTACTGCGGTGAGTGATCACGTGGGAACCCCGGGTGCTTGCAGGCTTTTTCTCTTACTTCCCTACCCGCAAACAAGCATTTCTGTTAGTACTGGTTAGTAGTTCTAAAAGCCACACAATTTCTAATTACCCGGGGTAACTACTTTTTAAGGTTAACCAACGATTCTAAAGCTACAGTTTCTGTACTTTATTGGTACAGTCTCAATATCTAAGCTTGCTTAGAATATTTAGCCAACCTCTTAGGAAGAATTCTCTTCTTTTGGGGTTTTTTTATTGCCCGTTCACCTCTGTTTGCCAAGCAGAAGAAAATGAACGGGGACTTACCGTGCTTATCCTACTTTTATGTAGAAAATTTAATTTATATTATTTAATGTATTTTTCTTTTGGCTTTCCCCCCCGAAAGACGTAATTTTCGCCGCTCCTATGTTAATGTTAAAGCTAAGACCGAGCCCCGGAAGCTAAGACCCAGCCCCACTCTGCTAATAAATCTTTTCTGCGAATTTTTTCATGGTGAGGGTCAAACCCCTAAGAAATAAAAAAATCTGCTATTGCCTGCGGCCATACTCTGGTGAATGCACCCCATCCCGCCCGATTTGGGAAGTTAAGCACCAGCAGGCCTGGTTAGTACTGCGGTGAGTGATCACGTGGGAACCCCGGGTGCTTGCAGGCTTTTTCTCTTACTTCCCTACCCGCAAACAAGCATTTCTGTTAGTACTGGTTAGTAGTTCTAAAAGCCACACAATTTCTAATTACCCGGGGTAACTACTTTTTAAGGTTAACCAACGATTCTAAAGCTACAGTTTCTGTACTTTATTGGTACAGTCTCAATATCTAAGCTTGCTTAGAATATTTAGCCAACCTCTTAGGAAGAATTCTCTTCTTTTGGGGTTTTTTTATTGCCCGTTCACCTCTGTTTGCCAAGCAGAAGAAAATGAACGGGGACTTACCGTGCTTATCCTACTTTTATGTAGAAAATTTAATTTATATTATTTAATGTATTTTTCTTTTGGCTTTCCCCCCCGAAAGACGTAATTTTCGCCGCTCCTATGTTAATGTTAAAGCTAAGACCGAGCCCC